>LPNX010042682.1:2178-130512 GCA_001517045.1 Pseudotsuga menziesii | reverse complement strand
ACATGCACAATACTCTATCACACTGACTCTTGTTACTCTTTTTTTTCTCTCATGTGCATCACCATCTTAACTTGCGTACCAAGCGAATTCTATTAATAGAAGCGTGAGATGTTCTATCATCGACTGGTGTATTACTTCATTGTCCACCCATGCTTTATTTATGTGCTTTGACCAGTAACTCACAATGATTCTAGGTAGTAAGATAGTTTTATTTAAATTGGAAATTCTATGTGTCATCCTCAACACATCTGAATTGCAAAATATAGCAATCGATATTAATATTGGCCAACTACGGATCTAGGTATAACCCTTTTAAGATTTCTTTAATCTACAATTTTTCACTGATCGGTAGTCAAGTTGTCATTCTTAACCTTCTTGCTTTAACTTGATTCTAGGAATAAACTAGTTTTCAAAATCAATGTCTATTCACCAAGATCAGACATTGGATAACTGGACTATAGATGAGACGGAAAATAGGGCACCTCTCACACTCAACTCAAGCTACACTCACATCTCTTGCCCACCTCTCACACTCATAGTGCTGCCTGCCTTTATTCATGATTCATCCACTTTCCCAGCTGTCCCAAGAACTTTTATGTAGATTGTGAAGGTGTAAACATTGGGCTTCAAGACCAATATTTGCATTTCTATAAAATAAATTATGTAAGATCAAAGGTTATTTGAATCTTGAATACAAGATATTCTCTTGGAAAGAGTTCTTGATGCCAAGACAAGAGAACTTCCTACAGTTTGTGCAATTATAGGGGCCATCCTTGGTTAGGAATTCATTACAGAAATACCATTGTAGACTCTACCTAGATAGGCCAACCTTGGAACAAACAATGATTCCCTCTTTAAGCAATGAATCATATGATGTGACATGATACTGTTTACTCTACTAACCCAACTTAACGACTTTAATGGCTCAACTATGAAGAAAACAGTGACCTGATTTATTGTCCATAATGGGCCAGCCGCAGAACACAGAATGCCCCCTTACAGGGTGTGTCAACCCTACATACCCTTTAACAAAACAAATGCACTCCTCAACAGTGTAATAAATGTTATATACGCTGAGATATACATCCATTGGATCTTAAATCTAATGATGTAGGTTCCAGCCTATACAACATTAATTATTCTACTGTGAAGTACATATTGACAAAAAACTAACAAGACGCACCACCTGATATAAGAGAATGTTGTTTACACTTTGATTTAAATGCCTTGATGCCCAACCAAGGATCAAACAATGACCCAAAATAACTGCCTTCATGGGCCAACCATGGAACAAACAATGGCTCTCTTTATTATTTCTTTCTTTCCTATCATTCTTTCTTTCTTTTCCTCTTACATTCCCATGATAAAGTTAAATTATCAATAGCATAAGGTTTCAAATAAATCATCTAGTTTGGTTTTGTTGCAACCACCTCAAGGTTCTTAAGCACTATTGTTCCTGTTGATGGCCAATTGTGACTTAGCCTTGAATAATCAATCAACAATGGCACTCCACTTTGTATATTAGAATACTGCATTATCCTCTCCACAGAAATCATTTTGTTTTCCATGTTGCATAGGTTTCATATGACCTAAGCTTATACTATATTCAAATTCAATCCATATGTTACTGCCAAGCCAACAATACCTGTACACAATGAAGGAGGAGAAACTTTCTGAGAACACCGTCATACCCTCGTTGGCATATGCAACAACTAGGTGTGGATTAAGCTTTCCAGGAATAGTCCTTACTTGGATCAATTGTGCCATTTGGGAAGCTCACTAGGACTATTAAAGAAGTGTGAAATACAAGATTGGATAGAAAATTCAAGCGAAGACAAAGCCACTCCATATGACTACATGGTATTTCTAATGAGGTACTGCTTGGCAGCGTTACTACATTTCATCTGACAGGGAGATGGCTAGATTGGTGGGAGGGAATTAGAAAGGCTCCCATCATACACCATTTTTCTGAGTCTCTCACAGGAGCAACCATAATAATAAGTTCCAATCAAGAAACTCGCTTCATGGAGCAAAGTTACTTACTTGATACCAGAGGTAAATTGCAGTGACCGGTATAAAAACAACGAAGACCTGCCAAGCAATCTGAGACATGATTGTTACAATTCCTAATAGTTGAATTACTGCAAATGATAACCCTCCCAATCTGTAAGGAATGTCTGTGTCTACAGTACTCTGATCTGTTAATGCCTATGGATAGAGAAGGACGATTTCACTCGGCAGGAAATATCAGTTTTACAAGCTATTTCTTCACATCAATTAAAATACCAGTCTCCATTATTGACTTGAAGTGGAATCAATCTAAAAATATTAAAACCTCTAATCTATAGAAATTCTATATAGATGCTGATGTTTATAGTTTTCATTCACAATTGTTGTTTAAATGGGAAATACAAAAGCATCACAAACAAACTATTTTTTCCGAAGTTATCTTTTGCTTATCAAACAATTTCAAGCTTGTTGAATACAAACATGTACTGACCCGATTCAATATGTGTCCAGTTGGGGTTGAATCGAAGAAGGACATTGGTGCATGGAAGATGCATGTAAGCATGGTTGTGAAAAGTCTTTGTGCAATCTCAATTGCTGCAGGTGCTAGAAGAAAAGACCTCTTATCAATACACATATGGAACTCCCTATTGCAAGTAATATGTACACAAGAATGAGAACTCTACTACTGATTGTGGACTTCTGGTATTGGGTTGGAGGGGAAGCCCAAGCCATCTAGTAATTGCTACTGATTTGCAGCACCTAGAATAGTATGTGTGCTGCCAATATGATAGGAACCAAGGCACCTTTATATGCTGCAATTATAAAAGAAGAGTAGACTTGCATTTTGACCTTCCCAGTTTCTCTTTCTTCTTCCTTTACAATCTGTTCAAATCTAAATTCATTGATTCACGTCACTCGGCCCTCTGCATCCACATTTGATATGGTTTATCAGATTCAGAGTCCATGGTATTGCAGAATCTACTTCTGCTATTGCCTGTTTGTGGCACTATCCCCCTAGCTGAAATTTGTGCTCCATCAATTTCATTCAAAGTCTGCTAGTGTGCACCAACTAGATTTAATAAATATGCACCACCTAGTATATCTTCATTCCTCCCAACTTGAACTATGTCTCCATCTTGCATAACCTGCAAAGTTGCCCAAAAGATCCCTAACACTTTTTCATGACTTGACACTAGCAATTTCCTGTTCAAAGAGTAAACTATTCTGTACATAAAGGTTACAAATTTGCAAGTGTAGAAAGTGGGCTCACCAGTATAAGGTCATATGCAGATAAAAATTCTGCTTAATGTGTCACATATACCACTGTCTTCGATCCCAGAACTCCAAGAAGGAACTCATGTTAGATTATTTGGTAAACTAAGTTCGCTGCTGGTTCTACTTATTATTCCATACCAACTTAGTTTATTTCTCTTGCAATTGAAATGGGTAGCTGACGTGATTACTGATGACGGGCTGTACGTTGTTTGCGTACGAAGACATGAAGACTCTAGTGTAATGGATCTCCTCTGGTAGGTTGTTTAGAGCAAAACAGGGTATATATCCCAATTGCCCTTGGTCTTGAAGCGATAATATCTAGTTAGGTTTGGTAGAGTAACCTGCCGTGCGCTGATGGCGAGGCATTGGACTATACATTCAAATAAAAGTGTACTTTGACAATCTACTTAAAGAGCATTACTTTAAAGATATGAGCTCTTGTATGAGCATCAACAACACTAAAAGGGTCATCGAGAATATAGAAATATGCATCCTGGTAGATTGCACAAGCAAGTTGTATTCTTTTCTTTTTTCTGCTACTCAAATTGATCCCTCTTTCTCCAATCTCCTTTTGATCCCCATGAGAAAACAATTCTATGTCTTTCTTTAGAGCACATACTTCAAGTACATTTTCGTACTTGTTTCTATTCATCTTGTTCCCAAATAAGATTTTCTCTTCAATTTCCCCGCTTTGAATCTGTGGAGACTCTGGAACATAAGCTATGGTACCATTGACCTTCACAATCCCTGATAGCTTGGGTATTTCTCTGAGAATATTGGACAACAAGCTTGACTTTCCAGAACCAACTGATCCACAGACTGCAACTTTCATGCCTTTTCTTAGCTGCAAATTTATTCTCCTTAACGTTAGATCATTGGAGGTTGGATCCCATGAAAATTATCCATGTTTGATCTCAAATTCCAGGTCGGTTGAATCCCTAGGTAGATTCTCTACTGCATTGCATTGCATCTCTTCTTCCTGTACAAAAGTGGGTATTTGGTTTAACGACATGTTGCATTGAGAAATCATAGAAACCAATTCAGGAAGATTATATATAGGCACCTGAAGGATTTGGAAAGTTATTAAGGCAGAAAGCACTTTACCTGCTGTCAATGGAACCCCTATTAGCAAGTAGGTACCAAATGTAATAGTAGACACGAAGGTTGGTGCCACCCAGAAGAGAAAAGTGACTGCAGAGGAGGTATACAGATATGTTCCTAGATAGCCTTGTTCAACTCTTCTCAGCTCTTGGATCCTATGTAGATATAAGGTTTCCCAAGCTTGCAGTTTCAATATCCTAATGCTCTTTAAGATCTCTGAGGTAGCCTTCATACGTCTATCCTTTGCCTCCATTATCTTACCCTGATATTTCTCTTGTAGTTTAGAGAAAGGGGTATTGCCAACCATGATTCCAAATGTGGCTACCAGCCCTGTAATAGACACCATGTCAATATTCTTGTATAGAATTACTAAATCCAGGAGTACCTGTAGAGGGAGAATCCAGATATCATGCATGTACCAGGAAAACTTTCCAATGTGTTCCACATCTACACTCATATAAATTATAATTTCACTAACAGTATGCTTCTGTCTAGACCTGTTAGACAGACACAAGCCTTTTCTGTATACAATAGCTGTTAGTCCTGATCTAACTCGCATCCCGAGCTGCTGGGATCCAAAATACCATTGTTCATAGCATACCCTACATTCATATTGCTCCGCAAAACCACATTCCATTCAGGAATATTTTCAAACACTTTCCTTGCATCCTCAAGAACAGGAGGAACAGAAAAAAAATAAAAATAAAATGTCATCCCCCCACATCCTTTGAGGACTGCAATGAGCAACAATAACACCATGAAGTGATCAATTATCCCTAAAGGTAAAATGAAAACAATGAAATATAGGCATGAACACTCACACACAAACGACTTCAATACCTGCTCTGAAACACACTAGTTATTCGGAAACGAGCCATTCTACTGGAGGATTTGTAGGAACCTTCTGTAGATGCTAAGAAGGATATGCTTCATGTTTATCATATCGGGGATAAGGATTGTAGGGGTTTTACAGTCCTTAGTTTCACAGCTTATTTATACTGGGAGCTTTCTATCGTTATGGAGTGCTCCCCATATTGTATCGATGTTCCAATATATTTTACCATTGTATTTCCTTTGCATAGATGCATGTCGGTCACGATTTTGATTCGGAAAGCAAAGCAGCTGGAGACAATGAAAAGATAGGTTCATCGCAATATTATTTAGTATTTGTATAAATGCAAAGATTAGTTGTGTGAAATATTTATTGGGGTTGTGGATAGAACGCAGATTAGTTATTGATTACGCGATGGATGAGATTCATTATGCATGGAGACTATTCCCTATGTAATGTAGCACATGAAAACACTATAAGAATCCATGATGATTCACTCATTCAAACAGCTTCTTATATATTCAGTCATAAAACACCAAACATTATTTAGAAATCTATACTAATATAAGACCATATTATACAATATATACTATAATAAAATACTAACTATACATACTAGAAAGAAAAGAAACACTTATAACTCTTTCTTACATATTTAATAAATAATACTAAAAAAATAATATACTATACTAATAGATAATAATCTAATATATATAATATATAATTGAATCTAATGGAATAATACTAATTGTACTAAACATATTTGGGTTTTTCTCTATTTATGCCACCAACCCTGCTACTAATAGGTTTATTGCTTGGGAATGGATGGCTTCTTCACTCGCAACTACGAAATGGACCATTGGTGGGGATTTGAATATGGTGGAGCGGGCGAGCGATAGAGATGGTGGTGTTCGCAGTGTTATTTCAAGTTTGGAGAAGCATGCATGGTCTTGATGCAAATTTTATTGACATATGTTTGACGCTATTCGTAGAAAGAGGGATTTCAATTATGAGGTTGGTTCAGATGGTGCAACTTTCATAAAGGAAAATATAAGGTTTAGGGGTGATTGGATCACTTGTATGGGCTTTAGGATGGGAGTATATTCTATGGAAAGCTCCAACCAATTTCATTCCAATGGGATAATTAGTTATATAATCAGGCATAAATAGGTGAATTTCCATAATTTACCAACCTTGCAAGTTGTCCGGCGAGAAAATCATTGTTCAGGGTTTGTCAACCAACATGTTACCTCTTACTCTTTATTGCAAGAAATTGCAGGGTTCTCACTCTTCTTATCATTCTCACAGCAACTTTCTTGCAAGGTTCTCACTCTCTTAGCATTCCCAGCGCCATCTTTCTAGGGTTTTCCAGAGTCTGTGTTCCCAACTTTCCACTTTTTCATCCCACTCATGGCTAGCCTACTAGGGTTCTCCAAACTCTGTCTTCCCATCTTTATTCTCGGTCCTACGAGTCCTATGAGGAGGAAGAGGACTTACAAATCTACACACAAAGCCTAGGCTATGCTATTTTGCTCTGATGTGCTGAGCTGATTCATGTAGTTTTAGGTCTGTTATGAGGGAGTAAGCTATCTACCTGACCATTTGCACCGGGGTCCATCTGACGCCGTCACCATCAAGTGATAGCTTACTTTGTTACCTTTTAGTGAAACCAAGAACAACTGATTCCAACACCTACTTTCACACCAAGTGCGCTCTCAAATTCATCCATCCATAAATTTATCGATGAAAATTCTTGTTTTTTAAGTGCAAGTTTAAAATTGTAAGTTTTGATTGGAATTTTTATAAAAATTGCAAATGTATGTTTAAAACTGTATAATTTTAGTCAACTCCATAAAAATAACTGGAAAGATCTAAAACTTGGAACTTGGAACGTTTTACCAACTTCCTTGTAACAATTAATCAACTCCTTTGTTTGTTTTATGGAACCTGATCCAGGTTTAAACCTTGGATTATTTATCCTTCATGATCACGGAGGTTAAAGTTTTAAACTAGCATACACACAGAACATTGGCGTTATCAAATCCATAACAATTGAATTTCAAATTACAAGATTTTAGAACACAATTTCAGATTAGGTGAGTTCAGTCTGTAGATTCAATTTGATTTGGTAAATTAGTATTCTTCATTATTGCATTATACCGGAGTGTAATAATAGTTTTTTGTAGAATTGATCTGCAATGAAAATGCAAGAAAAGAAGCATCTGTTGTTCTTTTTCTCACTGACACAGAAAGTTAATGGAGTAATCTATTACTGGATGGATTCAAGTGGGCCCCGGTGCAAATGGTCGGGTAGATAGCTTACTCCTATTATGAGTGGGAGTTATCAAAAAGCAGTGTATTATGTGTTCTGCAAAATTTATTCTACTATTATTTTGTATTTGTGCCTGAATTTTTATTTTTTTTAAAAGTTGGGAAAGCAACCAATAGCTTAGCAGAGTCCTAAAAGACCAAACACTTTTTCCAAGCAAAAGCATTGATGAGTCCTTGACCTCTTCTGGGATTAAAGAGATGATTTTTTATACAAGCATTGGCCAAACCCTGTCCCTGTAGGGCGTGCATCAGGAGCATAATTTTGTTGTTATTGGCCTCTATGTTTAGGTGGATCACTCATTAATTTTGTTCCACCTCATTGTGGGAACATCGATGAGCGGATGCATAACCAACATAATCATATCGTCGCCTACTTACCTGCATCAAAATTGAACCACCCTAACTAGGGATAATATTTTTCACTTTTCTTCTGAGAACCACCAAAAATTCCAGGTAGAGGGGAGGGTTCTAGCCCCTCCCATAAATGTAAAGCTAAAATTGCCTTTCAAAAAAAGTTTAAATCTGAATTTTACCCTTCCAATTAAGAAATTCATAAATTATATTAACATTTCAAAAGAAGTGCAATATTTGAAATTACCCATCTATATAAATTTTTCAATATATTGAAATTCCTATTCTATAAAGTTCAACTCGTCATTCAACATATTGGAAACATGATAAATTATAATCACTCACTCACTCATGTCATGCACTCACTGCTTACTTGTGCAATATGACCAGTAATCATTGATGACTACAAGGCACTAGCCAATCTAAAGTGTGACAATGTGTCAACAACTACAACTATAACAAAAAATAACAACTAGTAGTCTACTACTAGGCCTAAAACGAGCTCAAAACTTTGTGCCTACTACCTATGTGAACCTCACTACCAATGTCCACTATTTTTTCGTCAACATGAAATTCAAAACGCCAGTTTAAGGAGTCCTCCTCTACAAGAATTCATTTATTACATGAATATCATGGACTTGGGACAATTATAAACAACACTCGATGTCATGCAAATACAAATAATGGCATGTAGCTAGGATGACAAACTGTGCAGAGGTCGATTTATGCATTGCTATAGAGAGGTGTTGTTGGGAACAAGATATGGTGAAACAATGGTTATTAATAAAATTAAAAAAACAATTGTTGGCTCAAGAATAGTCTTCAATTTGATGGGTGGCATGATCGCGATGTAATCTCCCTCCATCCTTCCAAACATTGTGGCTTCTCACAACATTTGTCCTGAGCGCCACCAAAATACATATAAAAATTACTTGTGTTTACATCCTCTTCCCTTTAAATCCTCATCTCATAGTCATAACTAATGATTATTAGATATGCACATCCTCACCTTATAATACGAAATGGGTCAAGGCGTAGAGACAACCATAAAATATTAAACTTGTCAAGAGTCAAGACACAAAGAGTAAGATACAACTATAAGTAAGTATCATATTAAAACTTACCATATATGTCTTTAATTAACACTATCAACTGAGATTTTGACATGTTGGATTGTTGTGATCTTCTTATCACTCCTTACCAATGTGATTGCAAAGCATTCTTTGAAGGTGAAGTCCATGATTTTAGGTCTTCTTCCTCATTATCATGCCTTTTGGTAAGACAATAAAGAGGGTAGTGGCCTGCTTAAGCATGGAAAACGGTTTCGACATAGAGGTATACACATTAATTGTTTGCATTAAATAACTTAAATTCCTACCCATGACTGTCTATTCACTTAATCATGTATTGGTACAAAACACAAC
Source organism: Pseudotsuga menziesii (assembly GCA_001517045.1). Taxonomy (NCBI): domain Eukaryota; kingdom Viridiplantae; phylum Streptophyta; class Pinopsida; order Pinales; family Pinaceae; genus Pseudotsuga; species Pseudotsuga menziesii. The sequence continues at coordinate 121,188 of LPNX010042682.1, read as the reverse complement.
TAATTTTAGAGCCTCGAGCCCTTAATTACTCACACATAGAACTTTCTCAAATCTCGACCAGTAATAAACTTCTTTTGCTATTTTAGTTCAATTTAAAAGGAGGATTGTTGAGACTCAGAAATGCAGTGAGTTGCAAGGATTCAATCGACTTAGTCTTGATTCCATTTCCCCTACATCCCATACATTTATGCTTTCACAACAAGTGTTGAACACAAATATTTGATGGCCTAACCCCGGTTATGCTAGATTTGCTAACTTGCTTGGTATGTTGCTAAGTTGCTTGGTATGTAGGAATTTTTTTTTAATATTTTCATAATTTTGTATTATTTTTTCTTAGGTGCCCAATCCATATCATTTTTACATCTCTCAAGCTTGGATTGCAGGTGGGTGCCACAATATGGTTATGACATAGTCTAGGTAGATTTTTTGTATAATGCTAGTGTGTTCCAACTTGAAAAAATACAATAGAATAGTTGTTATATTATTGACCTGTAAAATTAATGATACACATATTACAATTTAATGTGTTCAAAATAAGTTTTATTGAAAATATATAATTTTTCATGTAAATATTAAGGGGTGCTCAATTGTTAAACATTGTAAAAAATTGAAAGAACAATATTTTTTTTGGCATTTTTTTGGGTGAAAGGGTTTAGTTAATTTATACTTGTCAATTGAAGTACAATTATGTATATTTCCCTTCATATTTGAAGGGCTCCAAGAATAAATACCCTTCCAATTGAAATTAAGACCCACCCTGCAAATTTGATCACTACTTACGATGAAGACGAAATATTGGAATGGATGGATCTAGAGTTTGCATAATAAAATCATCTACCAAATACAATTTTAAACATTAAAAATTTTATTAACTACAACCCATGCATTAATTAAAATCAAACAACTTCTCAGCTAGCCATAATAACTTAGAAAGTTAGCCTACCGAGTCACCAATCCGAAGTAGTCTAGTCACTCCATATACCAAACTCTAGACTATATATATATATATAATTTCAATAATGGAAATGATTAAGGGTGGTCATCAAATGGACGACTTTCAAAATTAAATAAACTTCACGGTTTATGTGTTTTTTCCACATGGACCTGTATTTAACTAATAAAAAATGGAAAAAAGGGCATATAGGCGTCAATTTTAACCCATAGCTAGAGGTATTATGGTCATATTCCAATGATCATTATATTAGTTTACATAGGGTTGCATTATGATTGTATTAAGGTTATTGTATATGATATACTATATAGATTTGGTTTATTTTATATTGTATTATAAGTTTTATTTTATATGTATGTTTTACAATATATGTGTGTTGGGACTATTTTGTTTATTTTTATGTTGTTTTGTGTTATATATATGGTTTATAATTTATATATTGTAAGTTTTGTAACTATATAGTATGTAATATATCAATATATCTTGTGGATTTGTAGATAGAGTTTTCTAAGCAAATGTACCTTGCAAGCGATATTTACCTCCATAGATGTCTAGACGTGATCCGTTGTAGTAGATGTTTTCTATTTATGTCTATCATTGATATTAATTGATTAGTCTCGTATTGATATGTCATCAAACATATCTATAGCCTCCCCGAAATAAGCATTATACGGTAGTATTAGGTCGAACTTGGGTGGTCTAGATCTCACTTTATTAATCTTATAAGGTACACAAATGGCCAGGGATATTGAACATATAAGCAATATGGTTAGCATGTTCTTGTACTTATCCTGCACAAATTAACTTATGGGTTATGTTAATTAGGATTAATTCATCAGAATCCCTTTGTGACACAAATCCATCTACAAAGTTACAATTTACTAAATTTTAACACCGCAGATGGAATCTATATGTAGTGTCAAAATTTAGTAAATTGTAACACTTCATCGCCAAAACTGAAATTTTCCATTGTTGGAGTGGCAATAAAAAAAAACCTAACATAAATGACTAGTTCATATTCTTCTAGTTAGTCATTTTTTATGCCGTGACTAAATTAGTCGTTTATGTTAGGCATTTTTAACTCTGTCATTTATTATCTAGTCATGTTTGTTAACTGGTGACTAAATTAGTCATTAATTTTAGTCGTTTATAGTTGGGTCAATCAAAATTGCTCATATTTAGTACTAAATCACTTAAAAAACCTGTGGTGACTATAATTTTTAGTCACGTAGTAGCTAATTCCTCATTTTGTACTAGTGTAGGTTGGGGCTCTTATTTTTTTGAACTTCCCCTGGAGATTGTCATCACTTCTTTCTTTCTTTCTGCATGTAGAAAGAGAGTCTTCACTGAAAGTACTGTGATATTCTCCTTCTGGAGGTTCAGGGGTATGCTCCTATTTTCCTTCTTCTCTTCGGCTGCTGGCCCATTTATGATAAGGTTCCTTCTTGAACCTATTTGTGGAATGAGTGGGTTTTCCCTGTGGGTTTCCTCCTGTCATGTTTCGCAGCAATGCTTCATTAATTGCTTGTTGTTCCTTTCCTTCATTCAGATTGTCATCTCTAAAAATTTGCAAGTCTACTTGGATACTTTGTATGGTTTTCATGATATTAGAATTTAGTTCCAGCACCAGTTCTGCTTCCAAGGTGGGGGTATTTAATTTCCCTTCCCTCCTGTTATCTTCTTCAGTGTTCATGATATGAACTGTTGTATAAAGAGTCCTGAAATGACAAATTTTAATAACAGGAAATTTTTTTGTTAGTTAACAAAATTTAAAACATACTTTATTTTCCTTGCAATGAATGTCTGGTACGCCCATTAGGTCTCTTAGTGTAGAAACTGAGCTCTGATACCACTTGTAATGTTCCCAAAATTGAAATTTTTTTATTAGGCTAGTCAAAACTACCTATGCTGGACATTAAATGTAATTTGCGGAAAGTGTCATATTCTGATTGTACTGATGTATTGTCGTAAGCTGTTCTTACATCCTGGTTCCATATTTATCGATGCGGCTATTACTATGTTACTTATGTAGTCATGATGTTGATTACTAATTGTACTATGGTTAAGCATTGATGTGTAAGTTAGTTATTTGATTATGTACTTCATTTTTTATAACATGTGCTTACTATCGTATACATGATTCTAACTTGACTTTGTTAATGGATAAATGGGCGGAGTGGTGGGACTAGTTTCCCTTGTAACCACCTAAGAGGTAACAATTTATACTTGTCACATCAGGCTTACTTAGTTTTGTCGAACTAATGCATTCTTGTCCCATTTGAGCGCAGGTGCACTTGGCGACATAAAACTTGTTTATAAGGATTAATGGAAACTGCTGATCGTTTTGGTCACTAGCACTCGCATTTGCACCTCTATCCTAGTGACATTATATTGATTATTTTTATTATCATTACAAAATTTATGATAGTGACGGGGTCACTACTGCAAATACTACTTGCGTGACACATACTTATTATTTATAGGATACTTCTTTACTATTGTGTAAAGGATTATGACTTATTCATGTCCTAACATAATTTTACTATCTGGTTTTTATATAGTTGGAGAAGGTTTGTAAAATCCTTGGATTAAACATTCCATGGCATATTTCATATGCCATGGACTTAGGGATTAAATCCTAAGTTAATTGATGCATGAATGGATTTATGCAATTCACATTGGCTTGGGACAAGGTTTAACATTGTGACCAAAAATATGGATTTGTGGGTTTTAGTAAATGATATTGGAGGCCAGGGTGGCGACATAAATGTGCCTTGGGAAAGGTGGCAACCCAAATTAGGGCTTGTTTCAGTCGTTAGTTTGTCTCATTCGCAACCTTGCTACTTGTGCTCTGATCCTGCATGGTGGAAAGAGGCAAAATAGAAATGGCTTGATAGGTATGATGGTAGTCTGGTTTTGCAACATAATTTGCTTGTTTGGTTTGATTATTGGCATACTTATCATTCTGGTTTCATAACATAGGGTGTGGAAAAATGATCTTGGGTCACTGCTTGTGGGAAAAGCCGCGGGCAAAGCCAAACCCATTCAACTAAGCCTGCTATGCAAGTGTTTACTTGTCCCCTCTTAGGTTCATGGTTATGATTGAGTTATCACTCATCCTAGGTTTGGATTTTCTTGAGTCTGGTTTCTAATGGATGCGTTTTGGGTTGGGATTTGACTATAATTTAAATGAGCTCTGCATTTTGTAATGCGACAACCTTGGGGTTTTAATTACCTTCGGGCCTGAGCTTGAAAGGTATTGGAATTTATTAATGGGTGATTTGTGCCGCGAAAAGTGTCTGGGTGGTTTCTCGAAAGGCTCTATGTATTTTGCAAATAAAGTTTTGGTGATGTTACTGGCAATGGGCAACACCATTGCTTGCAATGGTGCAATGGCCGAGTTATGAACGACTATGTAACTCTTATGTCTTTTGATAATGATTATGTTTAATAGTAATTACATAATGTGTTTGATTTTATGTTATGGTTATCACCAAACTGTGTGGATTCGCATTCGTTGTTTGTGTTAGTTGTATGGGTGAAATGTGTGACAGCTTTATGGCTTTGGGGCCATGTCGTATATGGCATTGGCATTTCCCTCCATGGTAGCTGCGATAGGTAAATACTTTTTAAGATTTTGTTGTGTAAAATGATATGGAAGATATCTGTGGTGTATCCCTGTGGCTATCAGTTGTCGCTATTGGTAAACGTTGACATGGTTGTGATAATTGGTAAGGTTGATTATTATGATGAGTTGGATGTGTAAGAGGCCGAGGGCCATAGATTGTAGCGTGCATATTAAAATGGGTCTTTCCACCTTTGTGTAGAGAGTTTATGTTTTGTTTACATCTTGCGTATAATTAAGTAATAAAGTGTGGCTTTGTAAAATATTAATAGACCCTACAGGATTCAATCCTGGGTTGTTTACTGTGATGAGGGCTTAATTTATATGGATATGATTTGGGATTTAATGCCCACACAAATTGATCCTACGACCTTTGTGCAATTATGTTTGTTTTAAAAGAATACTGTCAATGATATTATGTTTATTTTTAGATGATTACTATAAATGATATTATGTTGGATTTTATTTATGTAGGGACTTTTGTTTATTGCATGCGATTTATAATATGATTCATATATATTTAAGCGTTTGATTTGTTACATTTGTAATGGATTATTTATGTGTATAATTGGTTTACTATATTATGAATTCGTGGATGTAGTTGATAGTAATAAATTGTGAACCATTAGATGGTCGATACTTGGTCTGTAGCTTTGATTTATGATAATATTTGTTTTAAATAAGAATGATAATGTTTATACAGACCCTCATAAGTCTTTGTTGATTTTATCTTAGCTTTAATATTTGAAGTTGTGATTATTCTTAGATGTAGAATATTGAGTTTATATTATTGCTTAAAATGGGTTAGGGTTCTATTTAAATCTTAATATGAAATAGTATTTTACTTCTACACCTGGCTCTGTTGGAAATATGAATTCTTCCAGTAGAGTACATAGCCAAATAAACACATAGTCCTTGCTAGGATAGTTCCTAGGTTTTAGGAACCCAAGTTTAAGCTATAAATGAAAATACAAAAGTAAAACTGAAAGAACAAAACCCTTGATAATTCTTACATGGGAATTAAATTACAACCTAGGGTTTATAATTAAAATGTAAACCTTAAAATAATTTGACAGGAAAACAATGACACATAGGGTTAGAAATATAATATAAACACTTGCATAATCTAGCCAGCACTTAATCTAGATAATGAAATAGGCATTCAAGAAACTCATACCTGGAAAGTGAAGCTCTTATAATGGTTTAAACCTGCACACTCAATTACCCAGCATTAACAATTCACAGGAATCTCTAATCTCTATATAGATGACTGAATCACTTGGGAACTACCACATTCCACCCAACCATGACCTAGAACCATTCCTGGTTTTAATCCAGATCCTCCCGAGCTGGTTCCAACATGCAAGTAGCTTATATCTCCTAAGGTAATGCTGCCCTAACTGGTAGATGAGGTCTAGATCATTTCTCATTTTTCCTCTTAGGAAAATGTTCTCCAAGAACTCACTTGATAATAATAAAGAAGAATAATGACTCCAAAACGAGGACCAATCAATCACATGTTTAGTATCATAAACATATTTCTTTAATAATGATGCATGGAAAACATTATGGACTCTTATTTGTGCGGGTAACGCTATTTCATATGCCACTGGCCCTCTCCTAGATAGTATTTCAAAGGGTCCACAAAACCTAGGTGCTATTCCCAAGATAAACGAGCTCCATTTTGCTTTTAATTTCAAGTAGAAATGGTCACCTATTTGATAATATTTATCTTTTCTTTTCTTATCCACGTAGATTTTTCTGGCGGTCTTGTGCTTCTTTAAGGTTCACCTGGGCCTTGGTAATCAACTATTCCAATTCCTTTAATAAACCAGGCCCTAACATGAGCCGATCCACCGAGCTATCCCGAGTAACCAGTGTTCTACATTTTCGTCCATAGAGTAACTCAAAGGGACTGATCTTGGCGGAAGTCTGGTAACCGTTGTTATACGCAAACTCTGTGAGATGCAAGTAGTCTTCCCACTTGGTGGGGTTGTTCATGACATACATCCTAAGCATGTCCTCCATAATCTAGCTTACCCTTTCTGTCTTCCCATCTGTCTCCGGGTGATAAGCAGTACTAAATTTCAACCGCGTCTCTAATCCAGAGAATAGAGATCTCCAGAAGTTTCCGATAAACTTTGTATCTCGATCTGAGATGATTGCCTCAAGTGGGTATCTCGTGCAATCTAAATATCTCCTTCAGGAAGATATCAGCAATGTGTACTACCTTGTAGGTTGACTTCACTCAAATGAAGTGTGATGCTTTTGACAATTTGTCAACTACTACAAAGATAGAATCATTTTGTTTCTTACTTTTCGGTAGACTGGTGATAAAATCCATACTAATGACCTCCCACTTCCATTTCAAAATGGGTAATGGTTGCAGCAATCTTGAAGGATGCTGATGCTCAGCTTTGACCAGCTGACATTCTTGACATTTTGCGATAAACAACGCAATGTCAGCCTTTAACTTAGGCCAAAAAAAGCGTCTCTTAACTGCAGATATCATATTTTGATATCCCAGATGCCACAAGTAGGGTGTCCAATGAAATTTCGTGAGGATGTCGGACTGAATGTCCCCTCCTTTTGGAATGTACAATCTCTCCTTGGTCCATAGCAGTCCCGTTTCATCTACCTTGTACTCTGTTTTCCCTCTTGGACTTTCTTGAGGATTTCTACATAGAAAGGGTCAACTCTATTGGCTGTTCTAATCCTCTCGTGCAAATCTGAATCAGTTTGACTTAGAGTCACCTCATATATCATATGAGTTTGTTGACTCAAAGCATCAACAATCTTGTTCTCTTTTCCTTTAATATGCTTTAGCTCAAAATGGTACTCGCTAAGGAAATCCAATCATCTTGCTTTCCTAGCATTCAGATCTAGTTGCTCGAATAAATACTTCAGACTCGTATTGTCTGTCTTCATAAGGAATTTCCTTCCCATGAAGTAGTGCCTCCACATCTTCAAGGCCTGAATGATGGAAACTAACTCAAGATCATGCGTGGGGTATTTCTACTCATGTTCTTTTAACTTTCATGATTCATAACAGATCGCATAATCATTTTGCAAGGGGACTCCTCTGAGCCCTTCCTTTCTTACATCCGTGCAAACAACGAAATCCCCATCAGGATGTGCAATTCGTAGTATTTGTGAGGTCGTCTAAAGCTGCTTAAGATTTTGAAAAATTTCCTTGCACTTCGTTGTCCATAAGAACTTATTTGCCTTATTCTGCAAATAGGTCATGGGACAAGATATTCTCGAGAAGTTCTCAATGAAATTCCAATAATATCGGGCTAATCCCAAAAAAGGACCTAACGTTGGTGAAATTAGTATGGGTAGGCCAGTCTTCTATGGTTCTAATATTTTTTGGGTTCACAGCTATCCCTGTCTCAGAGATAATGTGACCCAAGTACTGTATTTGTGTTTTGTAAAAATCACATTTACTAAACTTGGCATAGAGCTGGTGTTCTCGTAACACTCGTAGCACTATGCCGAGGTGTTCCTCGTGTTCCTCTTTACTCTTAGAGTAAACTAGGATGTCATATATAAATACCAAAACAAATTTATCTATATATTTACTGAATATTATGTTCATCATACACATAAAGTTCATGGGTGCATTGGTCAACCTAAATGACATTAATACAAACTCATAGTTCATGTACCTTGTACAAAAGTTGGTTTTGTGAATATCCTTGTCGTGAATTCGTACCTGATGGTATCAGGATCGTAGGTCGATCTTTGAAAAGATATTGGTTCCTCCTACTTGGTTGAATAAGTTATCGATCCTAGGGAGTGGGTATCTATTCTTGATAGTCATTTTGTTAAGTTGAAGTAGATTCATCTCCAGATGATAGGAGCATGCATCCAAGTGAATGAAAAAGTTCTCCATCATTTCTAGCACTGTGAGGAGATGAGTATGTGCTTGAGCAAGAAGAGACAGAAGACCTGGTACCATGGAGAGAAAATGATTAAGCTCCAAAATATGATGTATCCTCTAAAATTATCCATGAAATAAAAAATGTAATATCAACCATTCATAAGAATATACTGACATTGAATCCCAACAACAATTTTGAAAGAGCCTTGAGGTTCTTGTTTTTTCTCAGAAAAACTCACAAGATCAGTTACAAGCATAACTGAGAGGTCTTGAATATCTCAATTTGAACCAATTAAGGTTAGAGACTCAGTGGAGAGTTCTTCAATAGTGGAGGTTTGAATATCCTCTTTTGGAGAAGCTGCATGAAAACATGAGACATCAAATTTCTCAAAAAAATTGAGAGAAGTAACAGAATGAGTATGGTTTCAAATTGAATTAGTTGAAGACTCAGTGGGATGGAAGGAAATTTCTTCAACAATGGAGGCTCGAGTATCTTATCTCGGAGTAGCTACATTAAAAAATTAGACATTAAATTTCTCATAAATTTTGAGAGCAACGACAGAATGAGTTTGGTGTTGAATTGAATTAGTTGAAGACTTTGTCATTTCTTCATCTTGCAGAACTTCATCTTCTTGAGAAATAATGGAGTCTGGAAGAACTTGAAAGGATATTTCAGATGCACTCTCCCAATGATTTTCACTAATCTCTCTAATGTGCTATCCAAATGCTTTGTCCAATATGGACCAAATTTCACTTAGGAATTCAATAACATCAATGATATAGCATATCCTAGGAGGAATGGCTAGACACATGGCTCCGTATGCTCTATCACAGTTATTGAACCAAATAGATTTATCATCATCGGATTCTGGAATTTCCACAACTCCAATAGACACATCAAAGAGGTCATGGATTTTAAGATATGCAATCATATTCAATTTCGATTCAGGATAGTTGAATGATGATAGAGGATGACATAATATCAAAACCATAACCTGTTGTACCTACACAAAACTAGAAAGAAAATTTCTGTAAGATGAATCAACTTCTATTTCGATAATGAGCACATTTTCAGAGTTTGTCACACCTGCAGAGACTTCTTTGGATGGAATCCAGAGTTAGCAAGGAAAATATTGTAGGATTTATGTGGAAAATCATATGCTTCTAGTGCATCATTGGAAATATCTGAGGGAGATTTGAATAGCCTGAGCAAGCTCTGATACCATATTATATTCTGACAGGAAGATCTTGGGACAAAAATGGTCTTCACATAGATTGCGCAAGAGAAATAAGAGAATAATGATTGAAGAACAATATGCGAAATATTCCATTAATGATTACTCACATTATGGGTGAATATATAATACAACATCAATGAATAATTCCAATACCTACATAGGTAGTTTAATCTACCAACCTAGATAGACTCTAGAGATAATTAGGGGTGGGAAAATCACCATTATAGATAAGTAATGCAATTCCAAATCACTAAAATAGTTAATAACTAGTTACAATTAGTTAAATGAAGGGGGTAGGTGAACAAAGGCGCCTATATTCCCATAAATCATGCAAACTAGCGCTAGAGACATTGGTAGTGATCTAACTGATAGGGATCAGAGTTTAACTAAGGATAATTGATGACCTACTGGAGTCAACTACTGGACAATGTTGGTGGAACTCCAAGTGGGTGCTTGTAAAATAGGGATTGATCCCTGGATCTCTAAAATGCATGTAGAAATGTGTAGTCAGTGGCATATATCCACTAGTTATGTCCCCCACGCACTAGTGAGGTGATGAGGCCTCCTAAGATAGGGAATTTAATCAAATATACTTTATTTGGTCAAAGAAGACAAAGGGATGATTAATAATAATGCTAACAATATACAATCTTTCTAACTTTTTCCATAGGCTTGTTGCTGAATTTTCTCCAACAATGTTAAACAACACACCATCCGCAAGACATAATGGAATTGTGTTGAGCGATATGACATCTAATTCCTCCCATTCATCGTCTGTCATAATTAGAGGTTTCTTTCTCTTACCATCTAAATATTTATGTAACCCCTGTTGTACTAACAGATCCCACATCTTTAATTTCCATAGTTCAAAATTATTTTTACTATTAAATTTTTCAATTTCAAACTTTGTGCTAGACATTGTTAGTAAAAATTTGTGATTCTGTTTTTTAATATATTTTTTTAAATATGTATATATCACCAAACTAGGAAGACTCCACCTTCACCCATATCCTTCACGTAGATGGATATGGGCTAGCCAGTCCCTCGCTTTTCTCCACAGTTCAAACAGTTAAAAATTTATTAAATATATATATATCACCACACTAGTTTCAACAACACTCTCATCTTCTACAACCTAACAACGATGGTGATGGATGTAGAATTGACTTCACGTTTCTATATGTAGGCTAGATTCTTCCTCCAAAAAATGCATAGATATAACAATTTATTTCTCCATTGGCTCCTCTCCAACAAGGACATCACTGAACTTTTATCCACACACGTTTGAGTTCTCGACTAACGTTCTCCTCTAGCAGAAAAAAGCACCAACCTTTTCTCCACGTGTGACTGAGTTATCCACCAGCGTTCTCCTCTAGCAGTAGCAACGAAAAGTTCCCTTCTCCATGCACCTCCATGATCTTTATTAGGCTTCCTCTCTAAGATGATGGGTGAAGACCATGGACAGGATTCATGGTCAATGGTCCCTCACGGTCTCCAAGCAGCCATGGTTCTTCACGCGTGATGCTTCTCCATGCATAGGCTCTCCAACTTATCCCTCCATGCCTTCTCTATGATCTAGAAGACGATAATTTTATTCACGTCCAGGTAGCACCCATTCTTCCTCATAGTCAAGGAAACAACAATAGTTCTCGACTCCTTCTCAATTTCGATGTCTCTCTTCCTTTAGGAGGCTCATATACCACTTGTTATAAATTCAGAGACAAAATATGTGAAGAAACACCATCATAAATAAGCATTTTTATGTTGTAAAACCCCATAAGGGGAAACATCCATGCCGGAAAATTATAGAAGCTCATTAATTAAGAAAGAGAGATTACATGATGGGCCTCAGCCTCTCTCAAACTCCAATTGCATTACGTATCCCAGCCACGCACTATATACTCCATGAAATAAGTTACATGAGTAACCACTGTCGATTATTCCTGTTATGAAAGCTTCCCATAAACACATTAGTTTAGTTGTCATTATTAACACATTTTTTATATAGACTGGTAGCAGTAGTATTCTCCGAGAAGAGAATAAAGTGGCAACAAATCTGCATGTGTTTCTTGCAAACATAGGATATCGAATTCCATTATGTCATAGTCATTGACAAGATTTTCCATGTTTAGTAGAAGGGTTCTTGTATTTAGCGAGCATAGAATCAAGTAATGTTTTCTCTTTATCGATGAAAAGACATATTGAAATTTCAATGAGGCCTCATTCTGAAGCCTATTTATTTCCATGGAAACTTTATATGAGAGGAAAAAAATCCTGTGTTGTAATTTGTTCAACAAGTATAGATTGTTCATGCCTTCAACATGTGACAATGCACTATATACTTGTCCATGTTGGGTGATTCCTTTTGGAACAAATGCCAAACTGTCCATTGTAAGTCCTTGTGATCTATGGATAGTCTGTGCACATGCTAGTTGAATCGGAAATTATTGTTGAACTATATGTTGTTGTCGAACTATATGTTTTTTACTTGTGGATGGAATTTGTCTAGTAATTCTTGTGATAGGTGTCCATGTACTTGGAGTGATTTTTGCAATTTTTTTTCCAGTTTTGCTCGTTGCATTAAATTAGTTGATGGAAATATAAATCCAATCCATACTATGTCAAGTTCACCTGATGTAAAGTCTTTAAAGATGCCTTTTGCACCATTTACAAGGGCATCGTCTATAACATAGTTTCATCCAACTAGTTCAATGAGCATATTTTGTTTTAAGACAATTGCAAATGGAAAGTCCATTTGGTCATTTTGATATGAGTTTAATTATGTTGTGTCTATTTTCCTATCGATTGATTTCAATGTATATGAGTTTGTCTGGACAAATTTTAACATATTTTTGTTGTGTTCATCAATGTCCTTGTTTCGATAAAAAAGGAAGAGAAATGTTGGGTCATTTAGTGATGTTCTATAGCAATACGTATTTAAGAAGTCAATGTTAGAATCTCTTTGTGAGCATTTTCAGATTCTATTCAAGATTGAGATGAATGTTTGGTTTTCTTGTCTCTTAATTTGTGTGAGATGAAAGCATCTAAATTATGTTTCCATAACATGTAAGGCAGTGGGTGAGTGTCGATATTTACTTGTTCAAATATCCAACGATGTATAGGTTGTGGTTGACATAAGTCCCCACAAAAAATGACATCCATATTTCCAAATGGAGATTTGGAGGTATACATATTTTTTCTTAAACTTCTGTCAATGTTTGATAGCATTCAAGCACCTATTAAAGACACCTTGTCTATCAGAACAAGACACAACTGTTCAAAATCCTTGGACGAAAAATCCAATGAGTTGGAACTTAACAAAAGCATGTTTTTCAATGTCAAAGGTAGGTGAAGTGTTCAATGCATGGTAACACCATCTGCATTGTCTACAACTCTTCCAGTAAATGCAACTACAATGCCTTTTTTTAGAGGATCACTATGAAGGTATGTGTTGTAAAACAACAAAATCTTGTGGTAGATTTCTTTTTCAATGAATGTTTTGCATGTGCCTACAAATCCAATCAAGAAAATGTGAATTGGTGTGTTTGGGTTAAATTTTTTTCTCATTTTGATTTCTTTTACTATTGCTTGTTGTTATTTGTTAAGTTTTTTTCTAATGTCATATTAGGCTTCTTTGCCAATGCCTTGGGGAAGTTTCATAGTTTCAAATGCGTTGTCAAATCCTAATACAACTTTCTTTGACAATGGGATGCACATGAGATCATGTTTAAATTCATATTTATCGCATGTAGAAGGGCGAGATTGCTCGTTGTGAAATGATTATGTCATAATAAGATGTTCATTTCTTGATTAAATTGTCTTATCCACTATGTCAATGTCATCCCAACTTATTCTTTATTTATCCATGAAATTTTGTTCAATCTTTTCTATAAATAGTTTATGTTACAAGTATGCGTATTCCCATGTTCCTGTACCTTTTGTTAGGGCATTTTAATTTTCTCTAAAAGGGACAAACAACAACCTTTTATTTGTAAAAACTTTTTGGGTCCTTATGCTCAGTATATCGAACATAGTATATGATTGCAGCTTGATTTCTTTTCCTAAGGCATGAGTTCGAGCATACGTAACAAGAGGAATACTCATACAAATTAACATGCTCAAGCTCAGAAGGTCTTCTAGTGTACTTTTTAATTAGTGATGGGCATATAATGTTCTTTGATTCATCTGTATCTTGGTACAAAAGTTTAGGTTTTTCAAGACATACGTTCTTTTTTCAAATGGCCTTGTATTAATGAAATTATTTTTCCTATAGCTTGTGTATAAATACAACAAAATAACAATATAAATAGCTTTCCGAATGGAAATTTGTTGCATGTCCAAAAGTGCATTTCCAATTTTTTGAATTGTTTCAACATTGTCATCATGGTCAAGAAGATATTGATCTCTTATTTTTTTCAAAGAATTTGTGATTGTACGATCGATTTTTGTAATGTAGGAGCTACAATACTTCGTTGCACCATATGAATTGAGGATGAACTTTTCATATGTGTTTTCATGCCATAAGACTGGGATTTGTTTGGAGAATGCATTGATCCACACATCAGTCGAGTCTTTTTTTAGAAGAAAAGTAGGATCGTGCAAAAATGAATGAACAAGAACAAGGTATTCATCCCTTGTTATATTGAGTTACAAAAGAAACCTATCAAAGTGCAAACGTTTTGGGAAGGTGTTCCATTATAGAACTAAGAATATTTGCTTTACTTTGTCAATTGTCTCACTGCCAGCATTTACTAAAGGTTTCAAAATGGTAGTTTCATCCATTGGAGGAAAGGGAAACTTAAATATACATCTAAAATGTTGATTTTTTTTGCAAGTTTTTGTGTGACGATGTGTTTGGATCTTGTTCAATTTTTCAAAAAGAAGTGAAGATTCAGAATAAATGTATCTATCGATGAATGTTGTAACATCTCTATCAAAATACTTCCCATAAACAAGGGCATAATTTATCCATAGAAAAGCATGGCCATGTTCATTGCCTCTAATTTGAAATTCAGTGATGAAGAAGTTGTTTACTACCTCTCCAAACAATTCATTGTTTTCCAAATTCAAAGATCGCATTGTCGACATTCTATGTATGTAGTAGAGGTTGCAAATTATTGGGTTTTCGCTTATCAATGTTTGAATTGTTTGAGAAATGTATTATTTGTAGGTTTTGGAAGAAACCATGTCTCCAGTACTTTGAAATGAATCACAAAGAGGAATCCAAATATGTTCTACACTGGTGAAAGTCACAAAAAAGTGTGGGGGTCAGGTTGTCGAATCATTGCAAATACATATTTTCTTATATGTTCAAAGTAATAAGGAGATGCAAGTATGATTTTTATACATTGATAAGCAACTGGTGGCTTTAATACTTTTTGAATACTTGCTTTATATTTGATGTTTTTTGCAACTAGATGTTTTCCTTTTAGTTCCCCTTTTCATATTCAAATCCATGTTGAACCCCAAATCTGGTGAATCAGAACACATATTGCTTTGAAAATGGTATTTGTATTGTGTCATACAAAGTCTCTTGACAAATGTTGCAATTCCCATTGTGATGTTTGTTGGTAAGTAAATCGTTTTACAATATCTTCAGGCCAAATGTATCCAAAGAACAATATAGGGAAGATCATTGCTTCAAAAAATTTGTCTTAAAAAATGCCCAATGGTTGGAATCCTTCAGAAGGTGCAATTTGTATAATATCATTTTCTATATCCTCTATTTGATGAGATTGGCCATATCCATGCATCATTGCTTCAATTGGAATTTGTATATATGTTTCATTGTCACTAGAATTGCTTGTGTCTATATGCATCTGTGACTGACTGGATAGCTCAATGTTGTTGTTTTTACAATTTCTCCCATCCATTATCAATACTAATGTTCTCAGACTTGTAAAGTGTAGTATTGTAGAGGTCATTTAGAGAATCCATAACAATATAAGGGAGTGAATTTCCAGGAAAAACAAGTATTCTTGTAATCTAGTTTTCTTTTTAACATCATTGTAGCTGTTTCTAAGTCTGCAAAGTTTCTAGGCATAGCTTTTTCTATCTTGTTCAAGTTTGTAGGAACATTGATAATTGTTTTTGTAAGTGCAGTTTGTGCTCTTTTCTATCCCCATGGAATTGCTTGCAATTTGTGCTCTTTTCTATCCCCATGGAGTGGTGTCATAATTGTGACAAAATCAAGTTTTTCACTATGGGAAATTTGTGAAGGAACTGCAGATATAGGTATCTTTTCATTATGAAGACAACTTTTCCATTTTATGCATTTTATTGGTCTATGTCAATTGCATTCGAGCTACTATCCATGCACAATGATGCATAGTTTTTCATTGCGATATTGTTAACCTTATCCATGTTCTTCTCGAATTGCAGTCTTTCACAAACAATGCAATCATGTGTCGGTGTATCTTGAAACTAGTAAAATAAGTTTTTATTATCATGAAGTGTTTTGAATATTTTTTCATCCTAACCGAGGGAACATGATTCCGTGTTCTCATTCTTTTCTTTAGATTGTGCAATGTTTCAATTCTATTTCCATTGTATTTTTTGCATTCTCTTGTTTTTTTTTAAGCTGCCATCGGGGCTTGTTATGAATCATAACCATGTTCTATTGAAATTCCAATGTCATTTTACATCATTCTATTATTTACACTGTGGATATCTGTTTCTTGTCTACAACTATCGATTCCTACAAGATAGTTGCATGGAATCAAATTAGTCTCTTATCTAAAAACAATGGAAAAAAATGCACATGTGAATTGTCAATAGAAAAATGCATTACCGAGATTGTATCCGAAGACCCATTTGCTCGATGGAATCTTTGTGCAATTTTTTTTGTTTGCATGCCGATGTCGATATTGATATTGAATAATTCACTTATCCATTACAATACATATGCATTTCCTTGCACTTTTCCTTCTCTATATGGAATTGACAAGTTCACAACAAAGGATTTTGGATTGGAAATACAATGATCCTCCACAATGGTTCTATGTTACGCATATTTTCTATAGAAATTGAATTCTCTAATATCATTTGCATTAAAATGGTTGAAAACATTTGTGCAATCTCTTTTTCAAATAAAGTGCATCAAAATTCGACACCATGTTGCAATTTGACTCGAACAACGAGTCATCATGGAAGTCGATGAAAACCATGTTCATTGGAAAGAGATTTTGTTTGGTCATATCTTATTGGGTTGATGGCATGTCTATTTGCACATGTTGACTAGTTTCTACAAATGGACATGTAGGTGGTGCAATTTGCATATGTGGAACACCCACCCTTGATCTACATGACAACAATGGATTGAAGTGTCCAAAATATGTTACATGGTCATAGAATAAAATATCAAGTCCATGTATAATGTAGTCTCCTTTGAAACATAAGTATCATCCTTTTCAAATGATGGGTCTAATACCAATACATGTAGCCATTTCTAAAACCATTTAACACAAAAGACATCACTCCATAGACAAGACTTTGAAGAATTATGTAGATCTACAGAAGAAATATCCATTTGATGAAGATATGCATTTGAATCATTGACATTCCACAAACCTTGCAAACAAAAAATGCTTAAATCTATTTTCATTGAATGCAAGGCCTCTGGATCTTTCTGATCCAAACATACCCTGAAATGGTTCACTATTCATTTTCTAATTTAAATGCATGAGTATAAAAAATGTAATAGTACTGCAAATGCATCAAAAAGACAATATCCTAGCCGGTAATAAAAATATTTCAACCAAAAAATTCCATGCATAGCCAAGGTGCAAGCGATTCTCTCTATATGAAATCCATTGATTGCAAAAGCACATGATCCGTTTACGAAATCTTCATTGCACAAGTTTCATATTTGCATATCCATGCCATAAAATGGAAAATGTGTCTACATAACAAATTTTGTAGAATACAACATATCATGTTTGTGTTTTCTATATTCATGATTGGTCGATGTAACGAGGACAAGATCTCCTTCAATATGGGAATCTAGGTGCATCAAAGGAAGCATATGAAACTAGCACAATTCTACACTCTATCGGGAGAAAAAAATCCACAGCGGTTATAGCATGATTTTCCACACCTTATGCATCGTTCCTTGATGGCCTTCCCTTGTCCCTATTTAGACTCACTATACCCCCCTTACTTAGTATAGCCTTGATGCTTCAGTTTAACCCTAAAAAAAGACATTTTTGAAGGCATGCATGGGTAAACAGTTATACATCTCTCGTATACACAACTTGCACCATTACAACCTACGTACATTGAGTTTTGTGCTATTGGAGTTTTACTCATCAAGTAAGGAATAGCTAGATCCTTGGCTTCCATATTCCTATAAATGTTGTGATTCGACCCTCCATTTCCCATTTGATGGCTATATATTGAGCCATTGTGAAGTGTTGGAGGAGGAGAAACTTTGAGATTAAGGAAACTATAGTAAAAATTTTCCCCATTTCCATATGCTCGAGTCTGCATCCCTTTATCCTTGCTAATATAGTTGTTTATCTTCATCTCCCATCTCTCCATTGTCTTTATCATATTTAAATTCTATGGATAATTCAAGTGGTAGAGGCCCAGGTGGAGGAAATTGGTTCTCAATTCAGATGAGTTGCCAACAGAGGTTGTCACATTGTATCTATGTTTTTATATTAATAGAAATATCCATTTCTCATCCAAATTGTATGTGCTAGTGTTTATATTTGTATCCATGGGTATATTTTTTTTATACATGTTTAATGAATTATGCTAGTTTGAATGCTAACATTCAATATATCTTATATTCTTGGATATATGTTTGTTGTTGAGGGAAAATTGTAGGGAACAAGCATTTGATCGCGGACTCAATGGTAGTCATATTTGAACATCCGGTTGAGGGAAGGACTTTATCCCTTAGTTGTTAGTTTATTTAATTTATCTAGCTTATTTGAGAATGGATGTGATTTATGGTGTCATCTTGTCTGTTGTGGTCCACCCCAAGCCATATGAATATTTTCTCTTTAACATAATTAGTGACTCCACTAGGGAATTCTCCTTTTTGTTGGGGTTTTTGGGTGCATTTTTGCTTAAATTTCTCTATGTTTTTTTATGTTTCTATGATGCATTTGGTAGTACAATATTCTATTGAAAATTCCTTGGAATGGTTTGGCTTTAAGATTTCTTTTTTACCCTCTTTTTCTTTGTATACATGGGTCACAGTATTGACATCCATGTATGTATGTATGTGGGTTGTCCTTTGGTAGGTCATGTGCATACAATGATGTTCTATGAATAGTTGCATACACCTCAAGTTTTATTTGATATCTTGATTTGAGGGATTGCTGGGTGGGTTGTGAGTATTGCTGAGTCTTCCAGGACCTCTATGGTGTTTGTTGGCTACTTCTTTTGTGACCGAAAACCTCTTTTTTATTAGTTTTTTGAGAAGTTGTTCTTGTCATTTTCTCCCTTTTGGTTTTTCTTTTAGTCCATGAATCACTGAATATTGGTGTCTTGCTAGCTTTGTGTATTTATACTTGTTGTTGGGGGATAACAGTTTAGTGGTTCTAAGTTTGCATTTTCATTCATTTATCATGAAAATACAAAAGTGTTTGCATTATTGCATCTTTATTTTAATTTGCATTAAAATAAGCACTTGCATCAGTTTGCTTGGAATGGAATTAGTATAGGCTTTCTATTAGGAAATATTGCATTTGCATTTGAAAGGAAAGGAGGTTACTTTTATGCATTTCATTTAGTGGAAAATCATATTTTCATTTGGAAAAAAAAGATTGCACTTGGCATGCTTTTAGGTGTGCATATTTATTTTTATTGTTGAATCATAACATCATTGGTTTCACATCCATATCCCTTGAATAAGAACGACCTCTTAAAATGAACACTTAAATTAAACTTGAGTAGAAATTTATTATTTTATAGGGTGCACCAACAAGATTGGGATTTAGAGTCTTGGAATAGAATGGTCTGAGTAAACCTCTCCAAGACTATAAAATGGAAACAATTATGTGTGTGACCAAGGATAGGAGAAATCCTTGCTATAATTGGTGTTATTGAGAATCTCCTCTTACACAAGATTTAATCACAAGGAAATGCACACGTTGATGGTGGGAATATCCCTCCACTACCTTTAGTGAGCGCCATAGATATTTCCAAGATCTTATTATTGTGTCGGGTCTTTTGAGGTGACTTTGGTGCTTTCAAGCTTTGGGATTACTTACCTTGCCAATATGGTGGATCCCGCTTATGAATTTTTCAGGTCCTGAGCATTGTTTATATTGAGGTGACCTTAGTTACTTTTCCTATGTACCATAGGGGGTACTTGGAGAGGCTATTTTGTGAGTGTCTTGGACATGTAGGGGCTGTATGACACAATTGATTTATGCATTGAAGTTGGGGGCTACTATAATTGGTCACGCACCTCCACTTGTAGTGTATGGGAGTATTAGACCTCTCCTAGGTGAGACATACCTGCTGCATTCAAGATCTCATTGATCTTGATTCTTAGCTTGCATGCATTTATCCTAGTTTATTTAGGGGTGTGCTCTGTGTTCTCTAGTTAGCCATAGGGATTGTTGTTTTTTTAGTCTTTGTCCATGGATTCATCATGGATCAAACTTTGACGCTTCATTGTCCTCATTGTTTAGCAAGTTTACTGCCTTTTGACCCTTCACAACCTCTTTCTAATAGGGATAGATATTATAGGCATCCGGTTTCTAATCTAGGTCTCCATAGAATTTTTACGATGAACACTACTTCCAAGAATCTATAATATCCTTCATCCCCATCATCCGTGTTGGGAGGAGGAGTCCATGGGAATCCTTCTTCATCTACCTTGTGGGTCTCTAGGACTCTGACTTACACCAACCCTTATACGACTAGTCCTTCCCATCATGTAGGAACAAATTATTTTGAGTTCACCTAGTCTTTGGAATATTTCCCAAACTTTCCCTTGGGAGGGTCAGGTATTGAGGCTCAGTCTGTTCCCTCTATTTCAAATCCTTTTACTTTTGGCATGTCGAATGTTTCAATTAGTATTCCATCATCCATCCACATTCCTAGTATTGACCCTAGTGTTGGACTAGGGGGAACGTCATACCCTTTCACTATATATCAGTTCGGAGGCGTTCATATCCCTCCATTCATTTGGGGTTGGAAAACCCTTCATAAAATCCTCACACTAGTGTTAATATCCTTTATATGTAAACATTGGGTCTATGACTTACATCCCATCTTCTGTCCCATCGTACACTACACCATTTCCTTTGAATGTGTTTCTCATAATGAGTCCTCCCCATACTTTGAGTGGGACCTTGGGAGGGAATGTTCCTTTTGGTATGATCCCCCTATCATCTGGTGTCCCTTTACTAAGGAGGCTATGTTCCTCCCTATGTATCTAGGGGGAAATCCGGTCCGTCAGATGGTTAAATTTGGTAATGTTGTTCCCCCTTCTGAAGGAATGAACCATATGAAAAATGCTCGTTCATCCTTACAAGGGTTATATGGGAGGAGATTATAATATGACTGGTTCAGGTCATGGCCTTTACCAAAATCAAGCTTTCAGGGGGCATGGAATCAAATTTCACAACCTAGGATTCCTTTTTTAGATACATTGTTTCTTCCTGATATTTATTGATTATGTCATGATCCGACATGTTCTCTGGTCCTAACCAAGATTACTTCATACATTATGAAGTTTGAAGGTAATAAGGGAGAGGATCTTGGTGATTATGTTATGACTTTTCATCTCTGGTGCTCTTTGAATTAATTGAATCATGATTCCATTTGATTGAGACTATTTCAACACACCCTTATGGGTCCATCTGCGAAATGGTATATAGATATTCTTGGGTGCACATACCAGAACTTTAACAATTTGGCCACAGTATTCCTTAATCACTTTCAGTTTTTGTTTCACTACGATGCTGGTACAAAACTATTATCGACCTTTTGGAAAGACAAGTTCACTCATATTTTTGACCATATTCAAGAGTAGTGTAGATGAAATAAATTGATTAAGGCCAACATTCCACTGAATTTACTACTAGAGTGCTTCCTTAAGTCCTTATTACCTTATATCGTGAAGGATGTTTCGACGTTTAGAGTGTCTATTGGGGAGCATGTCGTTTTCCAAGCTCAATAACTAGAATTTATCTATGCTCAGTCTGGGCTTCTTGACAAGATTATTCTTGATGCACCAAGGTTTAGTAATGACCCCAAGTTTAAACTTGCTCCACATGTCGATGGAATTGTTGGCTCTGAAATTATTCAGCACTTGGTAATAGTCTCGGTTGGGTTTCTAACCTATCTACTTATGAAAACATAACTGAAACCTTGATCAAACTGAAGAAAGTAGAGGCAAGTACATAGAAATGAATCTCAAACCACATCATTGTTTATTACTCTTGAAAACAGGAAATACATTAAAAGCTTCAAACTATGGAATTTTATTTTAAGGGTTCTAGCTCAATGCAAGAGCACCTTCGTTACAAGGAATTTGGTGGTTTGATTCCTTTGTTCCCTATCTACATAAATCAATGACTAATTAAATTTATATTTAACTACAATCAATGAATAATTAAATTAATAGTTAACTACAATCAATGACTAAATTGTTAATATTATTTGTAATCCTCCCTTGTCCACCATAGTCTAAATGTCAGTTTCCTAACTTATGAGTATGCTGCCACTTCATTAGTGTCGAGGGGAAGTTATCTAGGGACCACCTACCACTTAATGCACCATCATGCATGAGTTTAGGAGCTCCAAAGGCAAATCCCTATATTTTTGGAACCCCTGATTCATGGGAGGCCCAGCATTAGTTCACCCTAGTCTATGTTGAGTTATGCTCCTATGGGCATCAATTAGTTCATATTCAATTAACCTAGTGCCACATTTGTACGATTTAAGGAGGTTAGGAACCTTTGCTCATCTAACTTGGTGAATTAACTCATTGTGAATTGATTTAGTTTTCCAGAGTTACACTAGTGAGTATCCAATGGTGAGTTTCACACAGTTAGTGATCTCTAGAGTTAGTACAATTCATGGAGTTCAAATCACACATAGAGTATTTGAATTCTCTTCATTGTATAATGGATTTATTACATACAAGTTAATGATTATGAAATTAATGATATGTTGTCAAATTTGTTTCTCTAGTATGAATAATTTCACCAGGATTGTTTGACATTCAAGCACTGAAATTATTATTCCTCATTCATTCTTCTTTCATAGTCAGGTTCAATATAGCCTAATGATCTTGTAGATTTTCTAATTTTTCATGGTATCATACCAGGTGCTCAATCCATTTTCAATCCTCAGAAATTTCCATTGATGCACCAGAAGCAATTGGGTTCCACATAATTCATGGCATATTTTCGTTGTTTCGTCTAGATTTATCCAAAGAAGCCTAGCCATGTGTGAAGCACCATGATAATGTGCACATGTCAAAGTAGAGAGTTATTGAATTGGTCTTCCATCGCATTGAAATTTTTATGGAGGTACATTGAAGAATTCAAAATAATTGAGTTGCTCCTATAGAAGAAAAATGGAGAATTCAACATCCTTGTCACCAAGAATCCTCACACCCTTCAATTATTTGGATTGGACGAAAGATATGAAAATTGTGTTGCAAAAAAAAGGTCTATATAGGGTCACAATGGGAAAGGAGGTCAAACCCTATCATCCTTTAGATAAATCGAAGTACCTGAAAAAATTGGATGAAGCCTTTGGTTTCATGTGCATTCATATCTCCATGGATTTACTCTTCCACCTTGATGGATTAAATTCACCAAGGTAAGTATGGAATAATATCAAATCATTATTTGGAAGGCTGGATGAGTTGAGAGGCCGCATTTTGGGGAATGAATTGATCGCTCTTCAACCCAACAATTTCAAAACTATCCAACAATTCTTCTTCGAGTTCAATTCTTTGGTCATGCATTGCAAGTAGTGTGGAATTTACAAGAAGGATGAGAAATTGGTGCTATCCATGTTGAGTAATATTGGACCAAAATTTTCATTATTTGTGCCCACCTTCCACTCTAGGAGACTTACTACCCCAAATTGGTGAATTCCCTCACTTGACACACTCACTGAAATCCTCATTCAAGAATAAGACAAGTTGATTCAAATGAGAGCTCTCAAAGTCTACAAGAATCAAGCTCTTTTAGCTGCGGATACCAAGAATATGCAAGCTAAAGGGAGATATAAGGGGAAATAAAAAAATAAAATTGAAACCAAACCAAAGGAGAAGCAAAATCCTTCGGATGGATCCTTTATAACTAAGAAGGACAAGTTAAAAAGGTTTGAAAATACCAAGTGTCTGTATTGCAAGAGAGGGAACCATCCAAATAACATATGTATGAAGAAAACCATAGATTAGATTTCAAGGCTCCTTGAACAAAACAATATTTACCTCCCCGAAGGAAAAAGGAAGCCTGATCCTGGAAACAAGACTGAAGATCATGAGAGATTCCATGCACTGAAGGAAATTTTCTCTCAGGAACAAGGTTTTCTCATTGATTATGGATCCTTCAACCACATGGTTACTTTCAAGAAATCATTATCTTCTCTGTATCTCTCTAGAGTTCCTATAATACACATGGGAGATGAATCTCAAATCCCAATTGTTGGGAAAGGTTTGATTCAATTTGAGCATGGAGTGTTCAAAAATTTCCTCTATGTGGCCTCCTTAGCAACAAATTTGTTGTCTGTATATCATATGACCCATACAAGATCACCAAAGAGAGTCATATTTGAGCCTGACTCAGTGGAGATCTAAGAAATCTCTATTGGAAACCTGATAGCGAAAGGCGCTGCAAATAATTCCCTCAAGCTATGAATTCTCACATTTTGTTCCTCACTCATACCAAAGTGCCCTATTGTCTCATGCTAATGAAACAAGAAAAACTTGGCATGAGATATTTTTCCATCTAAATTTGAAATATCTCCGACAACTGTACAATAAAGAAATGGTTGAGGGATTTCCTCTCATCAAGTCCTCTTAAGGTGTCTAGAATGGTTGATTGGTAGGTAAGAACCTAGAGCGAAGGTATGAAGTTGGGAAGGCAAGAAGATATGCCTATACACTTGATTTGGTACATAGTGATCTCTCTGTATCAATTCCTACAACATCCATGGATCCATATAATTTATGATCTTCATTGATGACTACGCAAGGTATTGTTGTGTCTACTTTCTTAAGCATAAGTCTAAAGTATTTGAAACATTCAAATTTTTCAAAGACTTAGCTGAGAACAATCTTAGGAAACATATCAAAGCACTCAGATCAATTAATGGAGGAGAGTACATCAAAAGAGAGTTCCAACATTTGTGTGCTTAATAAGGAATTTAGATGAAACATTCAATCCTATACACACCACAACAAAATAGTGTAGATAAGACGAAGAACCGATCATTGAAGGAGATGGCTACTTTCCTTCTTGAAGAAAGAGATATTACATCATATCTGTGGGCTGTAGCAGTGAATTGTGTTTCATACATACATAACAAAGTACCTCATAATCCATCGGTTGGGTTCACTCCATTCGAGTCACTGATGGGACATAAGGCTAATGTATCACATCTAAGGGTTTTTGGCTCCAAAGCATGGGCCATAATTCCATATGAAAAGAGGAAATCCTTCCAACCTCAAAGTAAAGAATACATTCTGTTGGGATATGCAGATGATGCAAAATATTACTGCAATTTGATGGAGATTGTCACTAAAATATGCGTCATAGAGTAGAGTGTCCAATTCAAAGAAGATCCATTGCATGAACTACAACCAGTTGGAGATGGAGGTATATTCTCAATTTATTCCAATTGCATATGATGTTGTTTCTACTGATATTTTAGAATCATAGTATGAAGATGAGGACCAAGAGGAACCATATATTGATCTTGAGAATGAAGATCAAGAAGATATAGCTCCATATCAATATTCTACTCCCAATCCAAGGCCTAAATGGGCCCAAACAATAATTTAAGTTGTCAGAATTGACGATGGGGATCCATTTGACAGAAGGAGAGACATATCTCAATTTCAGGATGAGAAACTTGCGCTTTGTCATACTGATATACTTATCCCATAGAAGTGCTACATGATGCTAGGGTTCGATCATCAGTCCTACAAAGAACCTTGTTATGATCCAAGGTGGTAGGAAACCATGGATTATGAATATGATTTTCTACAGAACAACGAGACATGGGAGCTTGTCCCCTTACCTTCAGGGAGAAATATTGTCTAGTGCAAATGGATCTACAAAATCAAACTAGAAATAGATGGATATACTACCAAGTACAAGGCTCTCTTAGTTGCAAAGGGTACTCACAGGTTCATGGGTTGGACTACAATGATGCATTCACATGTTGCAAGAATGGATTCCATAAGGCTAGTTTTGGACATTGCAAATTCAAAGAAATGGGAGGTATATCACATGGATGTGAAGAGTTCCTTCCTCCATGGTGACCTAGAAGAAGATATCTACATGGAACAACCTAAGGGGTAGACTGAATATTCCTCCCTAGTTTTCAAACTAAGGAAATCCCTGTATGATCTCAATCAATCCCCAAGGGCATGGTATGCCAATATGGAAGCCTTCTTACCATCACAGAAACTTGAGAGGTGCAAGTCTAACTGCAATTTTTACATGCATCAGAAGGGAGGTTGCTTACTATTAATTGCCATATATGTGGATGATTTTCTCATTACAAGTGTTTCATCTGATGGATTGAGATATATCAAGTCATATTTGAGAAAGGTATTCTCCATGACATATCTAGGGTTGTTGAGGAAGTTTATTGGCCTTGAAGTTAATAAAAAACTTTATTTTGATATAATTTCATTTTCTTATTATCCTTGCTAAAATTTTATTGCATGGAAATTATTGAATTTTAATCTCAAAGGATGCTTCATAGATATATTTCATGGGCATTCCTAATAAAACTCACAACTTGTCACAAGCATGCTTATGCTTTTCTTTGAGAGTCAACGAGTTCACACATTTGTTTCTTCCTTTACACTTGCTATGAAATTTATAGGAATCTCAAACTCAAGGGATGATTAATCGATATACTTCATGGGAATTTATATTAGAAGTCACAACTTGTCACAAGCATGCTTGTGTATTCTTTTCTCTAAAACTGAATAGGAGAAAATTTGACTCTTTTACCTTTATACATGTCATGGCATTTTTAAATATACTCTTTTGAAAGTTGTAAGGTGCATTTGTTTTTTGTTTTTTTTTTGGAAAAATGTAACTTGATTTCTTCGGTGTTTCATCATAGATTGTTTGATAAAGATGAAAAGAAGAAAAATTTTGATCCTTTCTCAAGTAAGTCAATTGAAACATATGTATATAGTAAAGGTGTTTTTGTAAAGGCTTTAGTTGATGATGAAGACAAAGATGAATATGAGGATATTCTAGTGAGGAATGTGATGAGGATAATAACTTTGAGGAAGATGAAAATGAAGACTTAAATATCTAGTTCCAACTAATGAAGAAGAACAACTGGTAGATCAAAGGAGACAAAATGAAATTCATGATAAATGGGTTGAACAACAAGATGTTGTTTAAACTGGTGATATTTTTCTGAATGAGGATGATGATATTTCTTTTGATGACGATGAAGATGATATTTTTGAATGTCACGATAAAAAAACTTAAAGTTTAGAAATTTGCTTGTTAAAATATATATTAATATAGAATTTCATTGAAATCATAAAAAGATGCATTATTAAAAGGAGCAATCTACTTATTCTATATTTTATTTTTAATTTTGTGTTTTTATTTGTTTTTGTTTTAATTCCAAAATCATTGTTATGATATGAACCTTACTAGTCTCCAAAGATGTTAAAACTACGGTGTGTTAGGAACATGTGTCTTTAAGTTTTTTGAGTATAGGATTAAAATTCTAAAGAAAACCAAACAATTCATATATTTTCTCTTAAGATCTTAAGGTTAATATTTATAGATAAAGTTATATCTAAGTTTGTTTTATTGGCCAATTACATTCACAAATTTGAAAGAACATCGTTTCATCAAATTGTTAATAATAAATTGAAGCCATTAAACACATTAAAGTTCAAAAAAATGAAAATTTAATTTAATTTATAACAATATAGACCAATTTTCATAATTATTAAGTTATTAAATTCTTTTAATTATATTATATGTTATCAATATTAGATGAATACTATTTTCTACTATAAATTGTAAAATTCATGGACAACACTAAAAATATTTATCATTCATAAGACGATAAGATTAAATGCACATACAATTTTCAATGCTATAAAAACATAAGTCTCTAGTCCAACATTATATATTAAGAGAAAATATAGTCTATCCTTCAAAACGATAATACTCATTACAAGAGGGGGAAATACATATTTATACAAAACTCTAATTAAATCCTTCAACTTTTGGCCCAAGTTACCTAAACATGGTGCATTGTTTTAGAATTCAAAGTTGCAAACCTAGTGGGTTTAGTTGCAGTAATAATAGTGGAGCATATATTCTCTATGTATTGTTTTCGAGACTTGAACTTGCATGATTTCAAGTATGTTGGTTTATTAAATATCCCTTTTCACCATACCATAATTATTCTCCCTTTTCGACTCCTACAAAAGTTAAAACATAATCAATAAATATGAATATTGATATCAATAGAATGAAAATATGGGGAACATGCAAGTTAAGGGAGAAGACATAATGCGTTTAGAAGCTTATGATTCTAACATATAATAAATTATATATCAATTCTTCTATGAGCTATTGTATACAATATAGAACTTACCTCTCCTAAAATTTCTTGAAATCAAGGAGACCATTGCAATGGTTGAAGACGATGTGACTTTTGGTGTATTTCTGATAAAGGTGTTGCTTGCTTACCATGCAAAGGGCTTTGGGGAGATGTATAATATTTAGTATAGACAATGGGACATAAATATGTATAAGTATGCAATTGAAACTGAATTCAATGTAAAATTTTAAAAAACTATACAAATGCATACTTGATCCATTTCATTTGCATTCTTCTAAAAAATATGACCATGCTTAGGGGTTTGAAATGATTGAAATGGTTTCAAAAACAACACCTACACCATAAATAAGAAATAAAATATTAGTAAATAAAGTTAACTCTATATAATTACAAATTACAAAAGAAAGTGAAAAATATAATATCAATTTTTATAATAAATGATATCCTAATATTAATCTGAAATAGGTTGTATCGAAACAATACTTACTTCCCCCAAAATCCCTTGAAATCTAGGTGAAAGTGGAAATGGTTCACAACTGTGTGATCTTCTAAGGATTTTTGTTGATTAGGCTAGTGATAGCAATAACAATGGGAAATTAGTATAGAAAATGCATGCAAAAATCGACTCAACTGTAAACTCATTGTTAATATTTGTTCCCCTAGAGTTTAGGATATGACTATTCTCATTTAGATCTTCTTCTTCAACATCATTATAAATCACTATTCTTCCTTTCCTTTGCAAATCATTTTCTATGCGCTTTGTTGTCTCCATGTGTGTACGAGGTAGACTCTGATCCCAACGATACATTTTCTCACTAATTTTTTGTCTCGAAGCATCATTAAGTTCTTCAATAGTAGCAACTCACTGAAAAAAAAATTAATGAATTTAAGATGTTATAATAAATTCATGTTATTAAAACAAACACATAAAAATTTCAATAAATACTTACAGCGCAAATAATATCTTCACTAACAATTCTTTTATATGCTTGCTTGTGTGCGCGACACAACCTTGCATCTACATCATGTTAGATCTTCATGTGTTGTCTTGTGATTTTACTTGGTTATTTTGTAGCACATTTCACATTTTCATCTCTTTGTCTCCCTCTTAGAGGTCGGGGAATTGGAGGGATTTTGTGTGTCACAATGCGATGGTGATTGAGGCCACATAATTTCGACCGAGTAAAGCTACCAACACAATCACCAACTAAACAATAAAAATTTTGTTTGGTTCCTTTGATAACAACATCCCATTCATGTTTACTTTCTTCCATTTCTCAATTCCCTGGAAATGAATATGTAAACAACTATAGTATTAGAAATTATCATAATAATTAAAAAGAAAAAGACAAATTTTATTGTTTATTTGAAATATAAAAAAACTAGAGATCAAATTAATAAAAATCAAGTAAGACCATGGAGTGTGCAAGGTAATTGGACCCACTAAATATACATTAGTTTTATTAATTACATTTTCAAATCATCATAATACACTTATAAAATATTAATATTTCATTGTGTCAAGTCGTAGAAACTTAGACTTGAAATTAAAATAAATAAACATTAATAAGGTAACATAGGACTTTTAAAAGATGAGAGAAGTACGATTGAAGTATGATGGGTTAGATAAAAGAGGGGAAAAAAGGAGTTGAAAAAAAACCAAGAGAAATATTGAAGTTAAGAATAGAAGATTTATAATATTAAAATTAACAAGAGGATAAAATAAACGAGTTAAAAGAAATAACAAGAAAAATTGAAATTGTAGAGGATAAGTCATAAACCATTGAAATAAAAAACTATTATGTCATGTCAGTACAGGAAAAATGCATGGCATGGATGGGCGCATGGTGGGGTATTTATCATCTATATGTAATTATACTAAAAATTTGGTGAACGCCATACCTTTAGGGTCCTTTACATCAATGTCTGGTGACATTTGTTATTCTAAAATATGTCTTCTAAACGCTAAGGTTATAATAGTCAACGAGGCTTCTATGTACATGATGGTCCCTCATAAACAAAACTTTTGTAATTTAATATCTTCTTCACATAATTTAATAAGGTATGGAAAAAAAGAAATTTAAACTTTTGAAATTGAAAATGAAGGATGGCTTTGAGTGACACACATCAAATCTTGGGATACGAAATGAGAATTGGTGGCATTTTTATCTGTCTGTAGGTGTTCAAATAATTTTTAACTTTTTTTCAAGTGTTAATAGTTAGCCACTGTAAATTTGAAGTGATAATTCTAAGTTTTACTTGAGAGGCCTTTTGGATATTGATACTAAATGATTTGTACTATGATTAGATCGATCGTTTTATGTTAGATATTAAAACTTGTGATCTATATAATTTGCTGAAACTTGTGATCTATGTAAATTGGTGAAAAGTCTAATTAAATATGTTTTTAGGTCTAGGGTTAGATTTTTGTAAAATTGTTTAAACAAAAACTGTGAAAAATTGACTTGCTCCATAAATTAGACCTAAATTCATTAACCATATCATCCTCCACCCATAAATTGTGATCTAAGTAAATTGGTGAGCAGTCTAATTAATATGGTTTTAGGGTTATGGTTAGATTTTTTTTCAAATTATTTAAAAAAAAACCTTTGAAAATTTGACTTCTTCCATAAATTAGACCTAATTTCATTAAACCTATTATCTTCCACCGTTATCGGTTCACAATCCATAATCCTTAGTCTTCCCTTGATTGTTTACATGGAAATTACAACAAATCCTAATATTTACGTCGATAGGAGTATACATGTTAGAATTTTGGGGTGGAATACCATCTATACTTTTTCATCTACCAACGAGAATGAGACAAGTGTATTGTCTAGATTGATTCTATGGTAGTCGTCCAAGATTAAATGAGAATGAGACAAGTGTACTGTCTAGATTGATTATATGAGTGTCGTCCAAAATTAATAATTAATAATTTCAAAAAAATAAAAATTAATTTAATTAACATGTGATAAGTAGAGTTATCCATAGTTGTAAAAATTAAAATTAATCTTGAACTATTCGATTATTAGATACAACTACTAGCTTAACTCCATATATTATTAGATACAACTATTAGCTTAACACAAATGTGTCTAGAACTATTAGCTTAACTTCAACTCTAATCAAAGTTATATTGGATAACTATTAGCTTAACTTCAACTCTAATCAAAGTTATATTGGATAACTATTAGCTTAACTATTATATGCAACTATTATGTTAACTCCAATTATTATACAACTATTAGCTTAACTACAACTCTAATTACTTATGGCTTAGTCCAAGTGCATTTGGCATCTAGGAGTCTAGCTAATGTGCAGTCATGTAGGAGTCGAACTCCAAATAAAATAGTTCGAACTCTTAATAAATTCCTCTGAACTAGTGTGATAACTACACTTAGAGGCATCGTATTGTGAAACTCATGTGACACTCAAAATCCACCTACCAATTGGGATTCCACTTAATGTGCATAAGGCTTACTCAAACTCCATTTGGAAGCTAGAAGTCACGATAACTCATAGCTCTTTTATTAACTACAATAGATTTATATTAGCTTAACTATTAGATACAACTATTATCTTAACTCCAATGATTCTACAACTATTAGCTTAACTTCAACTCTAATTACTTACGGCTTAGTCCTATTGCATTTGGCATCTAGGAGTCTAGCTAATGTGCAGTCATGTAAGAGTTGAATTCCTAATAAAACAGTTCGAACTCCTAATAAATTCCTATGAACTCATGTGATAACTACACTTACTAGCATGGTATTGTGCAACTCATGTGACACTCAAACTCCACCTACCAACTGGGAGTTTAGTTAATGTGCATAAGGCTTAGTCAGGATAACTCAGAGCTCTTTTATTAACCACAATAGTTTTTTATCAACTTTTAGATTAACTATTAATCGTTCGAACTCCTTATAAACAATTATAAAAAATAAAAATAGCTCATGTGATAAGTGAACTTAGTGGCATGGTAATGTGTAGTCCATGTGACAGTTGAACTCCATCTAGTAGCTCGAAGTCAAGTTAATTAGTCAAATTGCATTTTACAGTTGGGAGTTGAAGTAAAGTGCAGTTCGTGTGATAGTATAATTCCTAATAAAATCCTCTGAACTCCTAATAAATTCCTCTTAACTCATGTGATAACTACACTTAGTGGCATGGTAATGTGCAACTGATGTGACACTCGAACTCCACCTACCAATTAGGAGTCTAGTTAATGTGGATAAGGCTTAGTCCAACTCCATTTGGAAGCTAGAAGTGAGGATAACTCGAAGCTCTTTTATTAACTACAATAGATTTATATTAACTTTTAAATTAACTATTAAATACAACTATTAGCTTAACTCCAACATGATGATGCAACTATGAGCTTAACAACCACAACTTAAGTGGTTTTTATGTTAGATTAACTATTAAATACAAGTAATTGACACATTCTTTAGGAAAAAAAAATATAACTATTAGGTTAAGTCCAATGATGATACAACTTTAACTTAACTTCAACTCCAATCAAAAATTTTAATATAACTGCAATGGTTGATATATTAACTTTTAAATAAACTATTAGATACAATTATTAGTTTAAATCCAATGATTCTACAACTATTAGCTTAACTTTAACTCTAATCGCAATTATATTGGATAACTATTATATTAACTATTAGGTTAACTCCAATCATGATACAACTATTAAATTAACTTCAGTAGTGATATATTCCTCTTGGTGTATTACAAACATATTAATCTTATTAATATGGTTGTTGCTAGTTTAATGAAAAATAACATTGTTGAATCAAACCCTGCGTGGAATTCAAGGCTCGCTGGCAGCAATAAAAAAATATTAGAATATGGCTTTAGATACAATTGAGGGGATACAAATATGCTCCTGTCCAAAAAATAAATATATATAACTCATGGGAAGCAGGTATGGGATCATGGGAGCAAGCGTAAATGACTATTACGTGTAAATGGATAAATGAGTCATGACTCATTTATGTTTCTTTCCATGACCGAAAAAGAAACATAATGGTATTTCTCTCTCTCTCTTGTTTGTTTCCAAAATGGTGTGCCCTTCCCATTTGGCATTACATTCACAACCAAAAACAATCACAGTCCAAAAAGACTCAACTATGACGACTCCAGCCACTGTACAAATTAATAATTGCACCGAGAGGTGCTCTATAGCCCAATATGGGGGAGATCTTGTAACGTGATGTAGTGTTAGTAACTTTTGTAACATGTAGGCAAAAAATAATAGTGATAGTGAATATTATGGGAGAGATCTTGTAACATGATGTAATGTTAGTAACGTTTGTAACATGTCGGCAAAAAATAATAGTGATAGTGAATATTATGGGAAAGATCTTGTAATGTGATATAATGTTGTAACATGTCGAAAAATAATAATAGTGATAGTGAATATTATGGGAGAGATTTTGTAACAAAAAAAAAAATTAATATCACTTTCACGACGTTATTTTTATTAATAAAAAATAAATTTTTTAATAGGCCAAAATAAATGTCAGCCACAAAAACAATCTAATATGGGAGAGATGTTGTAATCTTCCTACCTAACAAAACAAACAAAAAGTTAAAATTTAATTATCCGTAAAAAAATATGTGGGTCAAGAAAAAAACACAAAATTGAATTATCCCCCAAAAAATGTTGGCCTTGCACATGGTTTTAAAACCATGTGCAAGGCATTCTAAACAAACCATGGTTTTATTGTACATGGTTTAGGAGGCTTTGCATATGGTTTTTAAACCATGTGCAAGGCCTCCTAAACAACCCATGGTTTTATTGTACATGGTTTAGGAGGGCCTTGCAAATGGTTTTAAGACCATGTGCAAGGCCTCCTAAACAACCCATGATTGTAAGAGGGCCTTGCATATGGTTTTAAAACCATGTGTGGGGAAATGATGCAATGTTTGTTCCTAACAAAATAAAAAATAATAAAAAGTATTATATGTCAGCCATAAATAATATTAAATATTAATAATAAAAATATTATATGGTGGACCTTAAATAAAAAGATGTGTTTTTTGGTTTGAATCAAATCAATGGATACCTAAGAATAGGTTTGCACCTAGAGATATTTGATCCATCTCAACACTTGATAGATCCTAGGATTTGGATCTATGCTGGTATATAAATTCAATTCACAACTAGTCCAAATGCAGTGGAATATAACACAGTGATTTCACATATTTAATAAAAGACCAAACAAAATAACTTTTTGATCAAGTTTTAGATATTTCGTGTAGCATTCCTAGAAGAAGCTAATTTCCATTAGGGCATGCTCTGCGAGTTGGTGGTTTCATAAGTTATGATGGTTCCCTCCTTCCCAAAATCCATGCATGGTTTCAGGTATTTTATTTGGTCTTAGGTATTTTATTTGATCCGAGAGTAGGGATCAAATTTGAAGGGTAAGATCCCATTTCACTTTGAATTTGAAGGGTTGTGAGAAATTGAACCCTTCAATGTTGACATGTAAAAATAAATCATTCTTTTCGTTTGAAACTATAAGTTTACAACAAAATTTTATTATTTATTAAAAATAGTGTACAGGCAAAAAATAACAATAAGAAGAAATCCTGAGTGATTAAACATTTACATGGAATTAGTGAGGTAAACCATGTACTCTCCTGGTCCTTGGAACATATAGTTTATTGAACTTAGATAAGGGACAATTCTGTCGGGCCGGTGAAATACTCAGTTGTTAGGTGATTGATAAAATAAGGCATTGGAATTTGAAAGGACCTTTGAAAGGAGGATTGATTCAGCTTGATGGTGGCTCTATTGGTCAAGTGTGATTGGGCCTACCTAAAAGAAAAACCCCAGAATGTAATACCTAATGCTTTCACAGAGAAACTTTTTTATTAACCCTAAATTCAACACTTACTTTTAGAATTGAATCATGTCCTCCCCACATGCTCAAATCAAAGTGATCAAACAAAGGCCCCAATTTTAGGTGGATTATCGATAGTCCCTCCAATGTATATCAATTTTATACCCCAATTTGAAGTGATCAAACAAAATCGCCAATTTTAGGTAGATTATGGATAGTCCCTCCAATCTATATCGAGTTTATCAGCCCTATCGAAAAGGTTAAGTATTTATTAGTCCACTATAAGGAAGAACTTTAAATTCTCCAACAAGTATCACTACAAGTTGGGTGTCTAGTTTCTACCAAAGTCAACAAGGAAGACGAATCATAAACAAACCTTTGGGAGGTTTGTGACAACGATGACGTTGAAATCTTGTTCTTCGCTAGATTATTGCACTCCTAGTCCCTCATAAATGAAATTCCATCGAGGGATTCCCTTATTTATATATATTGGTAGACAATTTTTACTTCTTGTTTCCATTATTAGAAGGCTGACAGGAAAAAGAAGGGGTCAGAGTCTACAACATTTACAGTGTCGCTTGTTAAATATTTTATCCTTTCAACTATTGGATTTCATTAAGGAAATTGGAACAATTCAAACACTTATATTCAAATATTGTTCTTTCTTTCAACCTAATGTTTACAATTCATGGCAGATAAATAACATTGATAGATTTGGAACTCAAATACAAGGCTCTTTCTTCTTGCTCCTCCTCCCAAATGAAGTTGTGGTCCAAGACTATGAAAAGTATACATTATTTTGGTTTTGATTTGATTTAAATACTTGGTTTTTAAGGTTACATCTATTGAGTATTCAAGACTTATTCTGGCGGAAACGCAATTGCATAATACAATACAAATTTCAAATAACATTTTGGATGGAGAAATTTTGAACCCTTATATTTATAGAACCAGAAGGAACTCCAACAAGAAACACATTTAACTTTTATCCACATATAAAATGTTATACAAGTGTAAAATGATATACAAACCTGTAAATTCATGACAACCAAGTCGACAACTTAGCTCTGCATAATATTTTGGAGGAAATAGAAATTAGGGAGACACTAAAGCATAGAATTGGAGAGTTGAGAGTCTGAGTCTTGACCTCCAACTGTCCTATACTCATAAACCCAAAATAATGTTTTTTTTCACAGACTTCACCAATCTCTTTAAGTTTGGGGAAGTTCAATCCATCCTACCCAACATTCTACCTTTGCTTCTCTTGCTCCTACCTGTGAAAAAGGTGGAACCTTCAAGTTTCCCACTGCAGAAGACAACAAGGAATTAGAGTGTGCAACCATTTCCTTCTACAGAAAGATGATTGGAAGCAATGCCATCTCAATTCCAAAATATCCCGACGCTCCTGAGTTGGTTTACCTTTCCCGAGGTAGGCGAATGCATGTTTGTGTATTTCACATGATTACAAAAAAAATCATTTTATAATTGCTTCTACATAACATAGATATATCTGTGCAGGTGAGGGAAAACTGGGTATTGTTAGGTATATGACAAATTATTTCATTTCTTTTAAAGATATATGCATATTGTACAACCATTCTCTCTGGCTGGCCCTCCATTCCAATTTCCTTTCTCTCTATTGCCTAACCCCCTTCCTCTAATGAAATAAGTAGTCTTAGCAGCCTAGGTGGACCATGGGAGACAGGGAGTGCTGATTCAAATGATTCTGACCCCAATAAATGAATGGAAATTGGAACAAATCCTAGAATCCTGGACTAACTAGTATAGGATATGATTCATGAGCACAAACAAAGGGAGGCATACTACTAGCCTACTACCAAAGATCCGTCATCCCAGTCTTGTGGTGGTCATAATAGAAATGTTTAGCACTGGGTGAAACCTTGTTCTAGAAACTTACATACCTTGCATTGGACCAGGTTAGGTTCAAATCTAGCAAATATTTCTCAATGCATTGTAAATCGCAACTTGTAAGTTGTAACCCAAAAAACAACACCATTAGTTTTTCCTTACGGAGCCTTGATAGTGGAGGGATATCAAATATATTCACCATCCACATATATGACTCATATGAGTATTTAATTTCACATCATATACTCAAATACTCAAGTGACTTGTAATTTGTGAGATCACGTGACTCGTGAACAATAAGATGACAGATGGAAAATTGAGTTGGTAGGTGGAATCATCTCATACTAAGATTTAGTGAAGTTGGTGAATCAGTAATGCATGCTAATTCCATTAAATGATTTGAAAGTAAACATCGAGTCGTGAGTCAAAATCCTCGCTCACCAACTTGAACTTGGCACTAGGAAGCCTGGTGGCCCATCGTGGTATGTGTTGATTGAGAATGACATCCTCAAGCATGATCTGACTATTCAAGGGCACTTGGGAAGAATTTGACTCCCGAGTCTCCGATAGTCCACTGAATCCCTGGATAGGAAAATTTTGTAGCTGCCCTTGTATTGCAAATTTACCGAGGCTTACTCAATTTCATTGTTGAAGTGCTCGAAATGAAACTAATTTTTTTTTGCATGGTAAAATTCCTTGTGGCCTTCTATGACATTTAAAATGGCCTTTGAAGGGATTTGAAGGATTCAAATTTGAAGCATGTCCGAGAGGAATATATATGTTTTTCATTCATCATTTGTGGTCATCTTCTAAGGAAGAAGAGGAAGAAATGGGCTTCTCACTTTGGACTCGGAAGACTGGAGGAAAGGTGGAGAACATGTTACATTTTGTAAAGTGCAAGGTGCACTTAAGACAAATAAATTCTAGTGGAATGTCATATATAACTCCTATATATCATAATCAAGCTAAAAGGATTCTTTACATATAATATGTTTTCCTATTATAATGTCATATAGAAACTATCTGCGAGAGTCCCATAACCTATATTGGAAAATTGATGACTACATCTATAGAGAGAGCCAAAACACCATGAAACAACATAGAGATCATATAGAACCCACATGCACAAGACAATAGGGAGGATATGTTCAGTGAAAAAGTATTTGGGCCCTTTGGCATGGCTCTAATCCTCCTTATGCTCTAGTAGTACCAGTGTCTCTTCTACAACATATAAACCTTGCTTTAAGAGACTAGATCGTCCAATGAATTGTGTTTCGTATATACGTGAGGGAAATATATGTTGTTTAAACTGTCTTTCACACCCATTGAACCATGAAATAGTTAAACTTTGAGTCTCCATGATATGAATACATCCAAATCTTACTGGGTATAAATTTTGTGAAAACTAGACAAGACCTTCAACTCCACACTATTATCAGAGCCCCTTATAAGACCTAATTTGAAAGAAACAATAATGGAATCTGAAAAGAGAAAAACACAACCAGCACCACATTTCCCAATATTTCCTTGACTTGCATCATCAAAGAAATCCCCATGGACTATATTTGTCTATCTACAAAATACCTATTTTCCTTGGGAGTTTGAATTCAGGAATTCTTTCAATGTCGTCATAAATATAGCAAACTTTGAATAAAAAATTCCAAGGGGCTAGATGATATCCATTTTAGAAGGGAAGGACATCTTATATCTAGTATAGTGGGATAATTATTCCTAATAGTGATAGGGTCAATTCATCATGCTCATCATGCAACTGCTTATTCTTTAATTACTCAATGTCTGCTAATTTTTTATTTTTTATTTTTATTTCACGCAATGCATTTTCTAGTGAAATTCTATTGGGAATTTCTTCTCATTTCGAGGATTGTACCTATCGTAAACAAGATTTCTTAGGGACTGAGGCCATATCAACATATCAACAACAATTGGCTCATGAAGAGTAAACATGTCACAAAGTAGGATTTGAACCTAGGTGAGGCAAGAAATGACTTTTCCTCTCAAACACTTTAGGTAAAGATTTGGTGATGATTCGAGTGTTTGGATGTAACATACCCATAATTGAAAAATAAATATTTATTATTTATTTATGTAAAAAAAACGTTATGTTAAATTTATTGTAAAGTTTATGACCAAGTGGGTCAAGGATAACTCTAATTGAAGAATTATTTATTTTAATAATTAATATAAGCAGACACCCATCCAGGGGAGACTGTTAAATGAGTGTTCACTGAACCACTAGGAGGAAGGAGCAGTTGTAGAAGATTAGTTGACAAGTGGCAACACTAGCATTTGACTTTCTATTTATTGGAAGAGCATAATCTCTAAAAAAGCGGTCATGTTCCCTGAGAGGGGGAACTGAGATGGTGTCTCATTTAATTCCAAAATTGACCCAAATACCTAGGAAAAATTATATAAACCATCAAATTGAGCAGGAGGCTTGCTACTCATTTCGATTTCCAAGAGAATGAACCTTGTGACTGTTGCAAACTGAAAAGTCACGCACACAAGGAATTTGAAGAGGGGATAGCTAAAGTGATTTGTTGAGTTAAGTATGCTACTGAGTGCTAAGTTACAAAATTCTCTCGTGTGCTAGATATCTTCCTCCTAGTGGTTCAGTGAATAGGCTTGGGGGTCCTAAGAAAGTAACTTTCACTTCTTCAGGAGAAGGTTAGGTGGAACAATCTCCTCTGGGTATTTGTCCCCTTTGTGCAATCTATTCCAAGTTCAATTATTCTTTAATTTTTGCATCTTTACTTTCATTTTGAAATTTGCTCAGGAACTGTAATTAGGATGTTTTATAAACTCTTTATGTGAATACTGTTAGGAACACTACATTTATTAGTTTTTAATTTTATGTGAATGCTGTTAGGAACACTACATTTATTAGTTTTTAATTTTAAAGGATAGATCCATTGGTTTAGTAGTTTCTGTAAAAATATTTCATAACATAAATAATGTTCTTTACGTATCAGTTTTGGTTTACACTTAAGAAAAATTATATTTTACAGTGTTGTAACTAATTAGGGATTTTAATCTCAAATAAAATTTATATATATTTAAGCTCAACCTCTATCTTATAATAATTCTAATGTTGAGATTTAAGTTTCCTCCTTAATACCCTTACTTTTACAATAATATTTCCATAATAAGTATCTTGTCTCTGTAAAAAAAACTCTAGAACTATCTAGAATAACCAGGTTTCTAAATGAACAGTAAAAACTAAGCTAGTTTCAGTTCCTTAACAATTAACTTGTTTAATAACACCAAGTCAAGATTATCGACAGACCGTAGCACTGGTTACAGGCTTCAGGTTAGACTGGTGTTGTTTCTTGCAGTATCTTGCTTGTAGAAGGAAGTTACAGACATCCTTAGGGCTTATTTAATTTTGAAATAGTATTGTTAGCTAAATAGAGTATAAATTCTTTTCAATAGTAATGGAATTTTACCTATAGTCTCATGGCTCTCTTGTCTC
This sequence comes from Pseudotsuga menziesii, assembly GCA_001517045.1. Classification (NCBI taxonomy): domain Eukaryota; kingdom Viridiplantae; phylum Streptophyta; class Pinopsida; order Pinales; family Pinaceae; genus Pseudotsuga; species Pseudotsuga menziesii. Next base: position 80,500 of record LPNX010042682.1, on the reverse strand, counting down.
TTTTATAAACTGAAATAAAATCAATAAGGGTCTCACAACTAAATCCTTTTCTTTTAGGTTTTCGCAAAACCCTGCTAACTGTCAATTGAAGGGTAATGACAGTGTAACAATTAAACTAATATCTAAAATCCTGCAGAGTTAATTAGTAGTTGAAGTATTTTGACAGAGGCCTTACAGCCCTTATCTCAAAGCCTGCATGGAAAGGAAAAGACTCCATGTCCAAATCCCTTCAGCGAATAGGTTTTCTACAAATAGCTATAAACAATAAAATAACCATATATGATTTTAAAAACATCAAGCCCTTTTACAAATACATAACGACTTCTCCTTGAGAATAGAAATACAACTTGTAAACAAAATGGAGGACTTGATAAACGAAATGTAATGCATTTTAAAACGCAACATCCATTTTGTTAATTAAAGCAACGAGTTTACACAGAAACCCTAACAGGGATTGTTCCATAACATATTCATTATATTATCAACAAAAAATAATACGACGGTGGTTTCTTAGCCAAAAACAAGAATCGACACTAAGGATACATGGCCTATCGTGTTACATCAAAACACAAACAATGAAAGAAACAACGAAGTAATCAATTAAACAGTCACTATATGGAAACCATAATACAACTTTGGTTTTTCTCACAGTTATCCCTCACGGGTCTTCACATCAAAATATCAATTACATTATCATACTAATAACAAGCACTGCGATTAGAGTAGCGAGGATGGATTTCTCAACCCCAAAACAAGATCTATAGAGTAAGGCTCATGGCCACAATTTTTTAGCATTGTAAATAAAACCAAAACTCGAAGCCCACATATGGCTAGACAAGCTGAAAGTATGTACTTTTTAAATACCATTGACAGAATCAAAATAGAATATCTTTTAAAAACCATAGCTCTCAAAGGAACGTGGCATAGTTGCAAGACTCCATAGGCAAGGATCCTTTTACATTATGAAAATATACAGAGTCACTTCATAAACAAAGTTACAATATCTAACCCCTCACGGGTTCTTACAGGGTTAAGAGAAAAGATCATTTCAGTATCATGATAGGTATAAGAACTGAAATATATATACATTATAACTTTCACAAGTGGCATAGTCATTTAAGACTCCACAGAGAATCGAGTCCAAGTACACCAAAGTCATTCTTATCACTTTTATAAAAACAAACAAGAAATTAAAGATAAGCCCCAAACTATGGAATTTTTATCCCATGCCAAGTAACGCAGTTGCTTCATAGAGCCACGATAAGTTAAGACTATGAGTCTTACGATTTAAAGTGTCTCCTTAGTTAAACATCCAACGAAGATCTCATTGTATAGGACTGCTTTGTTACCTCCTGCATGCACAATTTGCAGAGGTTAAAATAAAAGAAAAATGAGCTTAAAAATGTCCCTCAAAACTTTAAAGTACAAATCATGGGTTTAACAATGGAGACATTTACCTCCTTAGCATTTTCAAAACCAGACAGAGTCACCAAATCTTTACTAGTTTTCAATCCTTGAACTGCCACTGCAAGCAAAACAACCATGGTCAAGTTCTGAAGGACATGAGGTCCGATTTATTTATCCCCTCCATCTTTGTTCTCTTTTAAGAGTGTTACATATCCAAGTAGCAATAAGCTGAGAGTTTTTGTAGGAATATTGTAAAAACCAAACAGGAAACCATCAAAACGACGGTTGCAACTTTTGAGGTTCATTAAAAACCTAGGGCTTCGCTTTTTGTCCTTTTTCAACTAAGGAGTGTTTTTAATACAGTCACATGGATTGCATAAGGATTGAGTTATGACTTGTCCTTCTTATGCAACTATCACCATTGAAATATTAATGCCTAAGTCAACCATTGCATAACCTTCAAAACCAAATTTGATGGCATAAGTCTTCACCTTGGAGTTTAAAGCATATAGTTTAGCTTTGTAGTATAATGTGGTTTAGGTACAAGTTGTGTTTTAAAACCTTGGTGGCCCTCTCTGTTTGTGAACTTGAAGTATTGTAGTCTAAAGCTCCTTTTCAAAGTCAATGGTGAACTCTTTTAACCTGCACCAAGAAAATATGATTTTTCATGCGTTAACCTCGGAGGCTAAGCAAGACTACGATACTTACTTATCGGCTCATAATTAACTAAAGAAAACAAGAAAGGGTTGCTCCGATAGTACTTTCAATAGAATGTATAAAGCACTGTTTGCCACAATTTACTATCAACCAATATGAATGACATAGTGTTGACCAATGGATGTAAGAAAACATAATAACAATGAACACTAAACATAATTATATAAATCTTGTAGGTGACTAAATCCCTTGTCATTTCGACAAAAGACTAATAAGTATAACATCTCTCTAAATATTTCTAGGAACTTCTAATATTACATACAGTAAATAAATTTTTTTATTCATGAAATTTAGGGATGTTACATGTGGTATCAAAGCCAAGTTTCCAAATACTAGGCTTGATTGGCTCACTCGCATATAAGTAATAAAATTGAATATATTAATTTTATTTTGCATTTATTTCTGTAAAGAAATATAAAATCTGTTTTGCAGGAAAATAGAAGGTGTTGAAGCCTCTGCTGAAAATGGTTCTCAGCACAACAATCCCGACAACATTTATGTAGAAACGAATAATCCATAGTTACTACAAACAGAAAGAGTCAATCAAGTACTAGAAGACATGTTACGAATTCATGTTAGAGACTATCCCAATAAGTGGGAAGACTATTTTAACTTGGTTGAATTTTCTTATAATAATCATTATCAAGCTTTAGCAAAGCTTAGTCCTTTTGAAATATTATATGGTAGAAAGTGTAACTCTTGTATTACATGGAGTAATCTAGTAGATAGATTTATGTTAGGACCTGACATGATAAAATAATTATAACTAACAGTGAAACATGTACAAAGCAATTTGAAAACTGCTTAGGATAGAAAAAAGAGTCATGCCGACCTTAAAAGAACTCTGAAGGAATTCCAAGTAGGTGAGCATGTGTTTGTTAAGGTGAAACCCAGAAAGAGCTCCTTTAAACTAGGGATATGTGCTAAATTATCACCCAAGTATTGCGTACCAGTAGAAATATTGGCAAGAGTGGGGCCAGTGGCATATCAATTAGCTTTTCCACCAAATCTTAGAGTACATAATGTTTTTCACATTTCTATTTTGAATAAATATGTACATGATGCTACTTAGGTGATCGGCTTGAATGTAATTCAAGTGGAGCCAGACTGTATTCTCGACAGGAGGGAATTTTTTTTTTGAAATCACACCATTGGAGAGGTAAAGGTGCAGTGGAAACACCTCAGTCCAGATGAAGCAACCTGGGAATTAGAGAGTGATGTGGGTGACATATCAAGCTCTGTTCCAAGAAAACTCAGAATAACTTACGCAACATCAAGGATGATTTTGAGCTTAGGTGGGGGTGTTTGTAACATACCCAGAACTGAAAAATAAATATTTATTATTTATTTCGGTAAAAAAAATTATGATAAATTTATTGTAAAGTTTATGACCAAGTGGGTCAAGGATCACTGTAATTGAAGAATTAATTATTTTAATAATTAATAAAAGGAGACACCTATCCAAGGGAGACTGTTAAATGAGTGTTCATTGACCCACTAGGAGGAACGATCAGTTGTAGAAGGCTGGTTGACAAGTGCCAGCACTATAATTTCACTTTCTAGCTATTGCAGGAGCATAATCCCTAAAAAAGTGGTCATGTTCCCTGAGAGGGGGATTTGACCTGGTGACTCATTTAATTCCAAAACTGACCCAAAGACCTAGGAAATCTTATATAAACCATCAAATTGAGGAGGAGACTTGCTTCTCATTCTGATTTCAGAGAGAATGAACCTTGTGACTGCTGCAAACTGAAAAGTCAGGCATACAAGGAATTTTATGAGGGGATATCTAAAGTGATTTGCTGAGTTAATTCTGCTATTGAGTGCTAAGTTACATAAGTCTGTTGTGTGGTAGAGATATTGGTCCTAGTGGCTCAGTGAACATGGTATGGGGTCCTAAGCAAGTAACTTTGGCTACTTCAGGAGAATGTTGGGTGGAACAGTCTCCCATGGGTGTTTGTCCCCTTTCTACATTATATTCCAGGTTCAATTATTCTTTAATTTATGCATCTGTACTTTCATTTTGAAAACTGCTCAGGAACTATAATTAGGACGTTTTATAATCTCTTTAGCTAAATGCTGTTAGGAACACTACATTTATTATTTTTTAATTTTAAAAGATAGATCCATTGGTTTAGTAGTTTCTGTAAAAATATTTCATAGCCTAAAAATGTTCTTTATGTATCAGTTTTGGTTGATACTTAAGAACAGTTCTCTTTTACAGTATTGTAACTAATTAGGGTTTTTAATCTCAAATAAGATTTATATAGATTTAAGCTTAACATGTATCTTATAATAATTCTAATGTTGAGATTTAAGTTTCCTCCTTAATACCCTTACTTTTACAATAATATTTCCAGAATAAGTATCTTGTCTCTTTAAAACAAACTCTAGAACTAATCTAGAATAACCATGATTCTAAATTAATAGTAACAACTAAGCTAGTTTCAGTTCCTTGACGATTAAATTGTTTGATAACACCAAGTCTAGATCATCGACAGACCGTAGCACTGGTTATAGGCTTCAGGTCATTATGGTGTTGTTTCTGCAGTATTTCGCTTGCAGAAGGAAGTTACAGCCATCCTTAGGGATTACTTAATTTCAGAATATTATTGTTAGCTAAACTGAGTATAAATTATTTTCAATAGTAATGGAAGTTTACCTACAGTCTCATGGCTCTCTTATGTCTTTTATAGACTGAAATAGAATCAATAAGGATCTCACAACTAAATCCTTTTCCTTTAAATTTTCCCAAAACCTTGATAACTATCAATTGAAGGGTAACGACAGTGTAACAATTAAACTAATATCTAAAATCCCACAGAGTTAATTAGTAGTCCATATCTTTTGATAGAGGCCTTACGATCCTTATCTCAAATCCTACATGGAAAGAAAAGGAATCCATGGCCGAATCCCTTCAGTAAATAGGTTATCTACAAATAACTATAAACAATAAAATAAGCATATATGCTTTTAGAAACATCAAGCTCTTTTACAAATACATTACGGCTTCACCGTGAGAATAGAAATACAACTTGTAAACAAAATGGATGACTTGATAAACGAAATGTAATGCACATGTTAAAATGTAGCATCCATTTTGTTAATTAAAGCAATGAGTTTACACAGAAACTCTCATGGGAATTTTTCCATAACATATCCATTATATTATCAACAAACAATAATACGACAGTGTCTTCTTAGCCAAAAAAAAGAATCGATAGTAGGGCTACATGGCCTATCGTGTTACAGCAAAACATAAACAATGAAAGAAACAACGAAGTAAGCTATTAAACAGTCGCTATATGGAAACCATAATACAACTTAGGTTTTGCTCACAGTTAGCCCTGGTGGGTCTTCACATCAAAATATCCATTACATTATCAAACTAATAAAAAAGTTGTGATTGGAGTAGAGAGGATGGATTTCTAAATACCAAAAATATATATATAGAGTAAGGCTCATGACCACAATTTTTGAGCATTGTAAATAAAACGAAAACTTGAAGCCCTCACAAGGTCAGGCAAGTTGAAAGTTTGCACTTTTTAAATACCATTAACAGAATCAAAATAGAAGATATTTTAAACACCATATATCTCAAAGTAACATGGCATAGTTGCAAGTCTCCAAAGGCAAGGATCCTTTTACATTCTGAAAATATACACAGTCACTTCGTAAACAAAGTTACAGTATTGAAACCCTCACGGGTTCTTACAGGGTTAAGAGAAAAGATCATTTCAGTATCATAAAAGGTATCATAACTGAAATATATATACATTATAACTTTCACAAGTGGCATAGCCGTTTAAGACTCCACAGAGAATCGAGTCCAAGTATACCAAAGTCATTCTTATCACTTTCATAACAATGAACAAGAAAACAAAGATAAGTCCAAAACTATGGAAGCTTTATCCCATGCCAAGAAACTCAGTTTCTTCACAGAGACATGATAAGGTAAGACTACGAGTCTTACTAGTTAAAGTGTCTCCTCAGTTAAACATCCAACGAATATCTCATCGTAGAGGATCGCTCTGTTACCTCCTACATGCACAATTTGCAAAGGTTAAAGTAAAATAAAATTGAGCTTAAAACTCTCCCTCAAAACTTTAAAGTACAAAGCATGGGTTTAACAATAGAGACATTACCTCCTTGGCATTTTTAGAACCAAACAGAGTCACCAAATCTTTACTAGTTTTCAATCTTTGAACTACCATTGCAAGAAAAACAACCATGGTCAAGTTTTGAAGGAGATGAGGGCATATTTCTTTAGCCCCAACATCTCTGTTGTCTTTTAAGAGTGTTACAGAGCCAAGAAGCAAGAAGACGAGAGAGTTTGTAGGAATATCATAAAAACCAAACAAGACACCATCAAAACGACAGTTGCATTAGAGGAAATTTCAACTCAAAATGGGCCTCCTAAGGAAAATTAATAAAATAATATTTATTAATTTTGGAGGAAGAAAAGAAAAAACTACTTTTTTGTTCATATTTTCGACTTATCTCCCTATGTTTTTACTCAAATTTTGATCAGGAGAGCTCGTTGGATGCAGAATTAAATTCCACATCCAACGAGTGCCCACTTGACATACTTTTGACGGATCCCTCTACCCCAAAAACAAGAAATACTTGAAAAAATGTGATCCTAACATCATCATCACGTTTTTTTAGGTATTTCTTGTTTTTGGGGTTGCAGGTCCCATCAAAAGTATGTCAAGTGGGTACTTGTTGGATGCAAAATTTAATTCCGCATCCAACAAGCTCTCTCGATCGAAATTTGAGTAAAAACACACGGAGATATGTCCAAAAATTTATATTAAAAAATTGTTTAAGAGGTGCTCCCTTTTTTAAATTTTAAATCATTTTTATTGGCTAATACATGATGACATGGAATTTGTCTTATTTTTTGAAGGCCCATTTTAAATTGAAATTTCCTCTAATGCAACTTTCGAGGTTCATTAAAAATCTAGTGCTTCTCTTTTTGTCCTTTTGCCATGGAGGAGTATTTTTAATACAGTCACACAGATTGCAAAAGGATTGAGTTACGACTCATACTTAGTATGCAGCTGTCACCATCAAAATATCAATGCCTAATTCAACCATCGCATAACCTTCAAAACCAAATTCTATGGCATAAGTCCTCACCTTGGAGTTTAAAGCGTATAGTTTAGCTTTGTAGCATAGTGTGGTTTAGGTACAAGTTCTATTTTAAAACCTTGGTGGCCCTCTTTGTTTGTGGGCTTGAAGTATTGTAGTCTAAAGTTCCTTTTCAAAATCAAGGGTGAACTCTTTTAACCTACACCAAGGAAAGACTACTTTTCATGCCTTAGCCTCGGAGGGAAGTAAGACTATGATACTTACTTATCAACTCATAATAAACTAAATAAAACAACAAAGGGTTGCTACGATAGTACTTTCAATAGAATGTATAAATCAATGTTTGCCACAATTTACTATCAACCAATATGAATGACATAGTATCGACCAATGGACGTAAGAAAACATACTAGCAATGAACACTAAACATAATTATATAAATCTTGTAGGTGACTTAATCCCTTGTCATTTCGATAGAAGACTAAGAAGTATAACATCTATCTAAATATTTCTAGGAACTTCTAATATTACATGGAGTAAATTAAAAAAAATGATTCATGAAATTTAGGGATATTACATTGCCTTCTGTAGATATAGGTATGTATATAATCTATGTGTTTCATTGCTTTCAATCATTAAAATGGAATCTAAGGAGTCAACATCTGAAAACTTGCTAGCTACCATTATAATCGATTATAATTTTGTTTGGCATGTTGCCAATCCACTAGTAGTACAAAGAGGACCAAGGATTCGAGGCATGTAATGATGGAATCTTAAGTTGAATTGTGGGATTTATTTAAGAAATTAGGATAAGGAGGCAGGTTCATTATCATTTTCCTTTATTATCTTAAATTTCCAAGGGGTCACTCTTATGGAAAATGGAATTTATTGAAATGTTCTTTAAATAGTTTCAATATTAATTTTAATGATTTATTGATATATTGTTTGACATATGTAGATGTTCTCAAATAGGATAATGTTGCAAAACCACCTAGGGTGCTTCTATTAAAGATATTAGGAATATTTTGCAAGATAAAAATGTTTGACAAATCAAGCATCATATCTGTGTATAACCTCAAAGTTGGTTTAGATTGATATCTAGGAGTGCATCAAGGTCAAGTATCAAGAAAGTACTTTATTGATTGGACTACCCTATGAGGTATGATTCTTGGAATAACAAGAACTACAATATAAGAATTGTGTGGCATTGAGATAACCAAGATGATAGCTATGTGTTCTTTTATGCAAAATTTTATTGATTTGATGTCTAAAAGGTTAATGTTGCCACTTGTTATGAATACATATGCAATATTTCACACTTTGTCGATAATTGATGTTGAGTTTGCCAGTGTTAAAACTGAGGCAGCCTTGTAACATTATGCCTTTTGTTGTTCTATACAAGGCCGATTTCCAAAGTGTGTTTATTTTCTACATAAAAGTCACATTCCAACCTATGACACTAGTTATTATGCTTGAGTATGCATTTAGTTCATCTTCAACTCCAAAGTTAAGAGATGTAGCTGATTGGAAGTTCCAGAGTTGAACAATTGTATTGTATTTTTTGTAGGAATTCTAGTAAAAGATCTAACTCTTCATTTTTTAGGTTGGGGTTTATATGGGTATTGAGATTCAATCAAGCCTTGCTTCACATTAACCAAGAAAAGTGAGATCAATATTTCTTGGCTCACTGGAACCATCAAAAGTTAGATCAATCTTTCTCGACTAATTATTTATTTCGACTTTTTGCATTCTTCTTTAACATTTTCACATTTCTAGTTAGGAATAGTGGTTATATCCAATTATATTCGACACATTCATAATTTTGTAAATTTTCAATTCTTATATGCAAGACATCCATCTTAATATTGTATTGGAACTAACATGAACATAGGTGAAAACTTTAGATCCTTATTTAGATACCCTATGTGCTATCGTTACCATGAAATGGTATCATATAAGTTTCACCATATGTATATATTTATAACTATTGCATCCTTGAAACTTAACAATGGATATTTTTTCCTTTCTTGTAAAAATTTAAAAAACTAGATAAAACCCAAGAAAAGGTAACTAAATGTTGTCAATTCCCTTGATTGCAAAAAAAAATGTAGAGGAAGTGGAGGCATTTCATTGCATCTTGTGAATGACCCAAATCCAAGTTATGCACATGCTCATATGGTGTTATGGGATAGCAAGAGAATTTTTTCTATGTTCATTTAGGTTCAAACATCAATGACGGTTTGTTTTGATAGGAAGGTAGGGAAGTCCATCCATGAAAGGGTTTCAATTTTTCATTTTTATGGAGATTAATTTATTAAGCTTATAGAAAACATGATCTCTCTATGGCTATACTTGTATTTACATGATATAAAATTGGTAGATTAGCAGGATGTGGTGAAACTCTACAATTATCATATTTTCTAAGCATTGCAATGACTATTGGACTGTCACTCTTTTACATTATTTGTTACATTGATCTCTTTATTGGGTTTTCTTTTATGCATTTTCCCCTCCCCGTTACTATTTAGTTGGGTCTTCCACTATCCAACACTACAAATTGATTAGTTGCGTTTGCAATCTTGATGGGATCATTATTAGCATTATACTATTATTTTATTTAGCAACTTGTTTGCTTATATTAAGATGCATTAGGGTTCCTATATGTTACAACTTGATAATATGATATAAAGGGGTTATTAAAAATGGCTTGATAAAAATGGATACCTACAACATCCGGTGAAAATAAGAGTTTTCTTAATTGGAAAGGTGTATTGGAAAGGGGGGTTCAACAATACAATTTTAGTACCAACATTTTCCAATATTTGGTGAAATCAGGGATATTCTTTAATATCAAGCTAACAATCGTTCTATGTAACAATTTCATTGAGTGGACCCTTGTGACATTAAGTGACACATGCCATGATTCCAATATACGGTTTTTATTGTTTTTGCTAAAACTTTTGACTAATTTTACTATTTCACAACAAAAATTATATGGTGCGTTAGAGGAAATAGAGCTCTGTGAACTGATATAATATTTTCAATTCCATTAAGTTATTCCTCTATAGTGTTGCACTCACATAGGACATTTTTTTTTTACTTTGATAACTTATACAAAAACTTTAAAAAAAAGTATTATGAAAAATTCTAGAAAAATAAAGTTGCACTGAAACTTACATGTTTACAAGTTTTTATTCAAAAATACTATAAATAAATCAATAAAGTGGTTCACAAGCACATTCATATATCTTATAATTTGTTGAAATTTAAAATAAAAACACTTTTAGAAAAAAAATAATTGAATCTTTATAGAAATAACACAATTATTATTATGAAAGTTTATTCTATTTCCTATATTCTCTCATTTTACTTCATCTTAAAATTAGTTGTGGAGTTACCTTTAATTGTTTTTTAAAGTCAGATATTCTATTTTTTCTCATTTTTATGTGGCAACTAAATTGTCTTTAAATGAGTCCATGTTTGTACATCAACATAACACTATTAAATTCAAAGATCAAAATTTCATCCAATGTCACTATTTTATAATTTTCATTATATGTATACAAATCTAACAATCCAACAAAGAAATAATAAGATTATAAGGAACTTATGAAAGTTGGTGAACTCGTAATTGGTAAAATTAAATTATAATGATGAACTCATAATTGGTAAAGCTAAGAATAAGATTATAAGAGACTGATAAAAGTTAGTGAACTCATCATTGGTAAAACTAAGCTATATGGATAAACTCATAATTGGTAACACTAAATTATATATAGATTTTTTTTTTATGGTTTGTTAAGAGTAAATATTGCCCTTTCTGAATTGATAATGATAGCAATCATATTTCCTTCTCATGTGGTTTGGGAAATGATAGCAATAACATGACATGAAAAACTTTAGAAAGTGATGATCATTTTAATTAATATATCTAATAAAAGAGGACTAAAAAAATGATAGTGATAACATGACATTACAAAACTTTAGAAAGCGATGATCATCTTGATTAATATATCTAATAAAGATTAATATATCTAACAATAGAGGACTAAAGAAAATACATATATTTGGTGATTCGATGCTTCTATATGACGGATCAATGCCAATGATATTAAGAGATCACACAATATTGCTCTATCACATTTCGTTTCGTTCAATAGGTTAGAGAGTACACATGTTGGAAAGATTGTCCACATGACTTAATCCATGGAGGATATTGTTTTCACATTTTATAGAGGATGGCCTTCATAAATTTCTTCGGTTGTCTTGCAGCTTTGGATTGCGTATGCAAAACATCATAGGTTATTTTTAATATGTTTTTTTATTGGATAGGGATATGTTTAACGGAATCTACGTTATGTTATTTTAAGATTGGTGTTTTTATGTGAGGAGATATCATGGGGATTCACTTTGTTGAGTAATATTTTATCACGTTCATTTATAAAGGGGTTTTTAATTGTGAAAATAAGATTAATATATTGTAGGTATTACAGGGTGGGAAATAGGGTATGGCTTATGAAAAGGGGGCTTCTATTAAAAATAACAAATATATCATAAAAATAAGGTTTTTTTAATTGGAAATATGTATTGGGAGGGGGACTCAACAAAATCATTTTTGTAAGTAATTATTAATATTTAGTGAAATTAGAGGTATTATTTAATATCCCATGAACGAATGCACTATGACATGGTTTCACTAAATGAAGACCCTTGGGAGATATATGGAGTTCATTCGAGTGCTATGTGCATAACTTCGTGGGTTTTTTTTGTTCCATCTTACATATGGATTTCTAAAGACAATTGCCTTGGTGTGTGTAATACCCCTCATAGCATTTAAAAGTAATTTTATTTAAGGTTTTACTCATGTAATAGAAATAAATGATTTGTAAAAGTTTATTTCTTTTGTGAAAATATGGATAAGAAAGTTAGGCAGTCATGCAGTTAATTGACCAAAACTTGAGTTTAGAGCAATAACTAAATCCTCACTGATCTTTATGAAGACAAGTGGCCAGTCATAAAGAGAGTTAGTTATTAGCTATTAAAAGTACTAGGCAAGGGAAAAGAGAAGTGGCATAAGAGAGGAACCAAGAAAGTAGAGCTTCCAAAGATCACCAAGGTGTGTAGGCTCTAAGAAATAATAAGAAATATCACAAAGGTTCCAAAGAACATCTTAGAGATGTTAGGCTCTGAGATAGAACTGTCAGTGAGCACATTAAGGTGTTAGGTTCTCGGATAACTAACTCTCTTTATTTTGAATGGTGGCAACTTGGAGCTGTAGGAATTGAGACCTAAGATCAGGGTTTTGGGCAAGCGGTGGAACTCTTGCAGACTGTAAAGTTTCGAGGTTCCTAAGGATGGGTGGTGCATGGCTGTTAACTTTTGATTTTCAAATTAGAGTCATATATGTTTTTTAGAAAACTAAACCCTTGCTTTATGTTTCCATTTATTTTTAGTTTGTTTTGTATGGTAATCCTTTTAAAATGTATGGCTAAGGTTAGAAAGTGTTACTAAATCTTTTATTCATTCTTTTACAAAGTATTTTTTTTGAATCATTGAAATGATTAGATTAAATAAAAATATTGGTTGATTATTATTTCTCGAAAATAGGATTAGATAGTGAGGGAATGAGTAAATTTAAAATCCTCGGTAATTAAATACCCAGTTATGAATAAAATCCTAGTTCTTAACTGTAAGCAAAACCCTAGGAAATAAGAGTATTACTTTTATACAGAAATCGATAGCTGAGAATTAGGGTTAAACCCACCTAGATAACATTACAAAATTTCTCATAAAAACATATAGCATCTGACAACATAAAAGTAGGGTCGACTTACTAATCAAAAGTAATATTTGTTACAAATGTTAACCATGCAAGCTAAAGCTATAACAAAGCAGAAGAACACATTCAAGTATATTTTAATGAGGTTTTTTTCAACACAATCCATCAAGGCTAAAAATATTTTACATGCAACAGAGTAATAAATGCTGCAGAGGCAATACTGTGGGATGTTGGATCTAAAACAAGTTGAGATCCAATGACCCACAATGTTTCGGTCACAGCATTTATTACTCTACTACATGTTAAATATTGTTTTCCATCAATCAAGTATGATTAGAACAATGTGAACAACTCACACCCCACCTCAAATAGAAGTTGAAAGTTGGAGTGGATCAAACCTTTAAGGGGTAACACCTTAATAGCATTCAACCTCAGTACTATCACCTATATTTTAAACAAGAAGGGGTGAGCATAGATGCTAAGTAAGTCACAAGTTAACTCCAAAGTCACATTTGTAAAGCGTATGTACCCCAAAAGAAATCATATCTTTATTAAATTGAAATATTTGAAAATAAAGAGCTTGGGGTTTAAGTTGTTTTATTATATGAAAGCACCTAGTTTTTTTTTCAAGAAAAAAAATGTTGTTCCTTGCTATTCATGTGAATCAAAGGTAACATATAAAGGGCTAGAAAGATCAACTGAGAAAAATCATGGAGTTGGTGCTTACTAACAACATACCAGGAAGAAAAAACATCAGTAGTATCACTGGAACCAAAATCCAAAAAATATCCAGGAAGAACAAGATAGTTAATCCCACATCTATAGGGAGTACCAAGGGAGTCCTGGCAATGTATCTGAGAAGTGCTCTAAGAGGAGGAAAGGGTACCCCTCAGGAAAATCATAAATAAGTGCAAGATGTGTATAGGTACGTACCAATACCAACCAAAAACAAGCATGCTCAAAAAACAGTAGTACTCATCCAAACTAGGGAAGAGTAGAGCCAATGTGGGGCATACTCATCCATTAGAATAACTGGATAGTGGTGCACCCAATCATATCACCATCATAATATTCCATACACATGAGAACACCCATGTCAAGAGAAAGAGCATCCTTGGATAATGAGTCAGCACTCGAGTTGTACTCCTTATAAATGTGAGAGAAACTAATAGTGGAGAAGGAGGATTTAAGTGCAACAATACGGTCGCACCAGTGAATCGGGTCGAATACATTAAGTTCAGTTATAGATCTAGCCCAGTTAATGACCACCTGGGAGTCCCCCCAAATCTGTATAGAGGGAAGACCCAAAATAACAGCGACATGCATGAGTGACTAGAGGGCCATCAATTCAAAACGAGTATTGGTGTTGGAACCAATGCCAAGCTTTGCCTGAAAGCAATGTGAAGAACTGATATGTAGTAAGAAACCTGAGCCACCCACACCAAGAGATGTTGCACCATCAAAAAAAACACTGAGGATAAGAGATCGTAGGAGCAATACCGATACATCTAGGTTGAGAGTGAGTGTCTGGTATAGGATAAGTATGGACAAGTTCCATGATCCACCGGCAGAAAGAGTCCACCCTAGGATTGACATCATCAAAGATAGTGTTGTTACAGGTGTTCCAAATGCACCAAATATAGAAAAAAAATTACAAATGATCATTGGCATGTGAGATCCAAAATTGGATATTGGACATCACATCAGGTTCATTTCAAATGAGGTCAAACCCATATTTGGATCGAAGGGTCGATTTGACAAAGCATGCAAAAGGGCATGAAGATACAAGATGGTGAACCAATTCCAGACTAGATTTATATAGGTAGCAGTAGTGAGGCCCATATACCAACCACGCTTGATTAAATTATCCCAAGTGTAGATTTTGTTTTCTACACAGATCCATATAAAACATTTAATTTTTAGAGGAAACTTCCAAGACCAAAGTTTTGTGTGTTGCCATTCCTGGGCTAAACCTGAATGACCCGAAGCAATATTTCATTATTTTTGTTCTGCATCAAGATAATGTGATCCTGAGTTATACCTTAAAAGGGAACATACATTAGAATTACTAAATAATTTTGGTTGGTTTAAAATCAATTACTAAAGTAATATTTTAGAAAAGGGAAGTTACAATGTCAAACCAATAGTTATTATGTATTAGTGTTTGTTAGCACATAAATATTAAGTAAGCAACTACATAAACAACTAGCTAATTAGTATAATATAGTATATATAAGGGTACTTATTATGTGATAAATGTATATAACATAAATTAACTATATTTAATATGAAAGTAAAATATATATATATATTGAATAACCCACATTAATCATTCTAACCATTCTTTTAATTAGTAGATAACATTTGATAAACTTTGGGATCATTTGGAGACTAATAGAATAATTAAAACATATTATATACATTGTCACATAGGTCAAGGACATGATTATGTCATAACTATTTTAATTAGTGGATAACATTTGATAAACTTTGGGATCATTTGGACACTAATAGAATAATTAAAACGTATTATATACATTGCCACATAGATCAAGGACATGATTATGTCATAACTTTGTACTATGCTTGATTTGTATGTTGTTTTTTTAATCATTAGGTGCAATTTTCATTGAATAGTTATATGGTATTGTCCATCATGATAGGAATAAGTATGTATATATATGAAATTATAAACAAAATTAATAAAAAAAAAAATATATGCTTTTTATAATTTAAAATTAAAAAATTTTAAACTTAATGTATTTGTCAAATAATTATAAATGATTTCTAAATTTTATTAAATAATAAAACTTCAAAAATTTAACACAATGTTCAACATTGAAGCTTTAGAATTCTCATATAAAATAAAAAAACAACTAGAAACACTATTAATATTTCTAAATTTTATTAAATATTAAAACTTCAAAAATTCAGAACACTGAAGCTTTAGAATTTTAACACTATATTCCATCACTCTCTCATATAAAATAAAAAGGCAACTGGAAAAACTATATAAAGTGTTTTATCTACTTATTATTATAATTTATTATGTAATTTTTATTTATTTATTTAAAATTATTCAAAAAATTTCAATAATGTAATAAGATGTGTAACCATATAAAAATATTCAGATGAATTTGATTCATTTAATATATTTAAAATTAAAATAATATGAATTTAATATTATTAAAATGCATTAAATAGACAACATAAAAAAATGAATAGAATGAAGCTCCTGAAACATTAAAATGAAATAGTAAACATAACATCATCGAAGATTTATTGCGTCTCTCTCTCTTTTGTCTGTTTCCAAAATGGCGTGCCCTTCCCATATGGCATTACATTCAACTACGCCGACTCCAGCCACTGTACAAATTAACAATATATAAATTCAATTCATAGCCAGTCCAAATGCAATGAAATATAATACAGTGATTTCACTTTTTTAATAAAAAAACAAACAAAATAACTTTTCGATAAAACAAACAAACAAGATCAAGTTAAATTCAGATATTTCGTGCCGCATTCCTCGAAGAAGCCAATTTCCATTAGGGCATGCTCTGCGAGTTGGTGGTTTCATAAGTCGTATTAGTTATGTAAATTGGCGGCGAAAACGATTTTTTTTAAGTTTTTTGGAAAGAAAATTTGATTGTTCTCATGTACCCATTACAAAATCAAATTAAACTTTTTAAAAGCAAATATGATGGAATCCACGCAGAGTGTTACAGTATTTTATTTAGAAAATAATATCTCGCAAATCCTGTCTGCTCTATCCTTTGGATGAGAACAACTTTAAAGTTTAAGCCTGTGGATGAGAAAAACTTTAAAGTTTTAACCTTTTATATATATATATATTCACACTGTTACAAAAAAAATTGAACCTTGCGTGGCCACTGTAGATGGACTGACTTAACACTATAACGATCTTTATATCTGCCAGTGAGAGCACCGAAGGGTCACTCGAATATGCTCCTGCCGCCCACGATCGATATTCAAATTTGTTTATAGCCGTCCTTATATAAGCATGAGTATGTCGGGAGTCGGGACAATATTGTACTAAGGCCTGTAACATTGCATTAACAGAAATGGCTTATTATAATTGGAATTGATATATATAAACAACAAATTTTGTGTGGATTGGACTGGAGCTTGACTGATGTTATTGAATATAAATTGATTAAAACGTGCCGATTTTCTTAGATTGCAGGTTTGATCTTCGCAGGTCTTCTCAGTTTCAAGGTCTTCTCTATTTAAGGACTGCTGATCTATTTCAGTTCTTCTTAGTTTGAAGTTTAGATCTGAAGTTCTTGTTCTTCTCAGTTTCAAGGTCTTCTCTATTTAAGGACTGCTTATCTATTTCATTTCTTCTCAGTTTGAAGTTTAGATCTGAAGTTCGTGTTGAAACTTGAAAGCAATTACAGTTAATATGGGGGACACGATGATTCAGTCACAGCCTATCGAGTGGACAATTAATGTTACGGAAGGCATGGTCGACGTGCATACAATCCAAGAGAAATTCTACAAGCGTGTGGTTCGGAGAATTTTTGAAGCTTCCCAGGGATGGAAGAGATCTATCATTTCTGTTTGCATGAGGATTTGGAAGCTGGGTGCAGATGATCCTCGAAGAGTTATTCATTCCTTCAAAGTTGGCCTTGCACTGTCTCTGGTTTCCCTTTTCTATTTCTTGAGGCCAGTGTTTGACAGCGTTGGTGGAAATGCCATATGGGCTGTCATGACTGTGGTTGTGGTCTTTGAATTCACCGTAGGTAATTATACAATAAAAACCCTAAGTAGATTTAACAGTTAAAAACATGTACTTCCTCAAAAGTATCAATTATTGAGCTTTCGCAATAATATACTAATGTTTTTGGCTTTCAATGATATTATGCAGGTGCTACTTTGAGTAAAGGTATTAACAGATGTTGTGCCACTCTGTTGGCTGGATTCCTTGGAGTTGGGGTGAGCTATGTTGCAACACTTACAGGGAAAAACTGCGAACGACTTCTACTGGGTGTCTCTGTTTTTGCCTTAGGTAAACACAGCTAGTATTGATCTTATTCTTAACATTAAAGAATGCAATTCTGCATGGTATATTTGATACTTGAATTTTTAGGGTTCTAACGTATCTGCCCCCTTTGGATGATGCAGGTGCAGGGTCCACATATTCGCGTTTTTTTCCAAGGATCAAGCAAAGATACGATTACGGGGTTGTCATCTTCATTCTTACCTTCAATCTTGTAGCCATATCTGGTTATCGTGCGGAAAATCTTTTTAAAATGGCGTGTGAAAGGATGCTTACGATAGTCATGGGTTGTGTACTGTGTTTCCTTATCAATGTGGCCATTTGTCCTGTATGGGCTGGCGATGATCTTCAGAAATCCATTTTACGTAACATGGAAGGACTGGCTGAATCTATAGAAGGTAAATTGTCTCAATAGAAAACAATAAATCTGATAATTACCATGTATATGGAGAATTCATCCATCTCAAAATTGAATTCTGAAGAACTCATTGAACCCTCTTACAAAATTGGTCCATATTGCTCAAAATTCGTTTGTGTTGTTGCAGATTGCGTCGCAAAATACTTCGTGGAGCCGAAAGATGGCCAGGAATCAGACGATGGTTCTGCTTCAGAAGCCTATAAATGTGTATTGAACTCAAAAGTCAGCGAAGAATTATTGGTAAATATCATAATACATCAGTTTTTAGTATTTAGTATTGTCTACCGTGATATAAAATTGACTATCTGTTTACTAAAAAGTTAAATGTCAATTTTCTCAGGTCAATTTCGCAACTTGGGAACCACCACATGGACGCTTCTTCTTCAGATATCCATGGAATCTTTATGTAAAAGTTGGAAGTATGAGCCGATACTGCGCCTACTGCGTAGAGGCTTTAAATGGGTTGCTAAACTCTGAGATCCAGGTATTAGTCTGAACGCCGGTATACTGCTGTTGCATTTTCTTATGCTTAATTTCATATCATATAACAGTATGTGACAATATATATTTTCTGTCCAGGCTCCATTTGCTGTTAGGCAAAATTTGAAAGCGCCATGTATGGAAATCGGCAAAGAGTCTGCAGCCATTCTGCGTGAAGTGGCAGACAGCATAAGGACAATGAAACAAAGCACAAATGCACATTTAATGATGAGTCGGTTAACAACAGTGGTACAGAACCTGAAAACTTCTATGAGATGTCAACCGGAGCTTTTCATCGATAATAAAAGGTGGCGAATTGTAGAGAAGAAACCCTTGATCAAGACTCCACCAAATTCCCTGGAGGGCTTAAATAGATCAGACAAAGTACAGGTTTCCTCAGAACTGAAACCAATGGAACAGACCGATGAGGTTAATAAATTGTCATGTCCCACCACACCGAAGGAGGAGATAAGAGAAATGAAACAAGCCAATTATGCATTTATGGAAGTTCTTCCTCTTGCTAGCTTTTCTTCTGTTCTGATAGAAATAGTTGCAAGGCTAGAGAGCGTCATTATGGTAGCAGAGGAGCTTGGAGCAGTGGCCAAGTTTAAAAACACTGATCAGCAAGTGAAAGAATCTGTGTGCCATCAACGCCTTCGACACCAACAACTAGATCTCTAACTTCAACAAAAGAAATAATACCTGTCGCTCAATCCACATCAGTTGCATCAGCCACAACTCTTTCCATTACAATTAGTACGACTCATTAGCTAACCTAATTTTGTCGTGGGAGGATTTTCTCTGACAATTCTTTGTAAATGCACTATAAACTCATTCAAAATTGATTCAAGTTCAATGAGATGATGTTACAGGGTTTTGCCAAATTTTAAATATGCTCAGCTCAATGGTTTATATCAACAAAATTATAACCTCTTATAACCTCCTTCTAGCACAGCCCAAGAGATAGACATTCATACTAAATTGCTAAAGTTAATATAATGTAAAGTTAATATAATGTTAAAGTTAATATAAGCACAAAACAAATACTATGAAAAAAATTGAAAAAACAAAAAACAAATTGTTATTTTTCTTTTTTTTCAGCACCAAAAAACAACTTTTTATTATAAAAAGCCTTGTCAATAATTACATATATAAATTTCAATCCTTATCTAAAAGGGACGAAAAAACTAAAAAATCCAATCCTTAACACAAAAGGAGGTAAATCTCAAGAACAGATCACAAGTATCCAAAACCCCAACCATGCAAAACCATCATCAAGAAATGATGAACCATCATCAAAAACCCTTAGTAAAGTGGGAAAACACCCCAGATAGCAGAACAAGTCTAGTCCTTCACTATGCATGTTTTTTTTTTAACCAACCTACATAGCTTCCTTTATGGAGAACCCTGTAGAAAATTATGACATCCGTAGGACCCAACTCCTTAGATAGAATATCGCCAACCCCATTGTATGTTTTTGAAATATGATGAAAGGATAGAAAGGAGGATTCTTTCATCAAACACTTGATATAACTTGCTAACTTGTAATGCTATCACACCCCACCTCTTAGCAACACCAATTCTAGATTTCAGCATGCCCTTCAACACAATGTCCCTCCCAAACTTTATAAACAGCCCACCTTCACATAGTCCTAGGCAGCCCCATCAAAGAATCCAACATGATGCTCATACATGAGAGTAGGCAACAAATTAACCTTTGAATACCCATTGGAAGGAATACAATTCCATTCAGACAAAGATGAGATAGTCTTCATGAGTTTGACGTCAATCTTGTGCACCTTCATAGCAAAGATAGTCATATTCTTGGCCTTCCAAACATCCCATATCACAAAAAAAGGAAGATGTTTGAGAGGAAATCTCCTTTTTTTTAACCACCCTTTAAGTGAAGCTTATTTAAATATTAATCAAAATACATTTAAACATAATATAATAAGCTATGAATCAAAAAACATTTAAGGATAACGAAAAATGAGCACCATGAAATGAATCACTCCTATACACTTGTTAAACTTAGGTTAATCTTATTGATCCTCTCAAACATTCATCCAAAATCTCAAATAATATCTCAATGTCTATAAACATAATTACTGAAATCTAAAACTCAATTTTTTAGAACTCAACTGAACAGCATGGTCAAATAATACATATATTTTTGCCAAGATATTCTTCTATTAGCACATGATAAACTTAATATTTATTTAGAAGAAAGTATTTATTGTAACTTTAACTCAAAAGTGTTGGAAATATTATTCAATCGCACACTGTATCAGTCAAGATTCACTCTCACAAGAGGGAAGAGTCCACGATTCGGCAATGTAAACCACTCGAATTAATTTCTGAAGCTAAGTTGTTAGGTAGATAATTATTATAGTCTTTAATGGTGAGTTAGTCGATTCATGTAGAAGCAATTTTCAGATTGGCTATACATAGAAGAAGCAAATTGTAAATCATGTTGGACAATAGAACTCACGAGAGAACTCCAGAGTGAGAAAAGAGAAGTTGAGGCTCAAGCTTCTGTGTATGTGATTCAGTCATAAGCCGACAAGTTTGGATAGACAAGTTTGTAATACCTTTGTTATTTCCGCACAAGTTATTTCCACACAAGTTATATATATAAGAAATAGTTTATGGTTGAATGCATGTTTATTTAACCACACAATATTTCCAGATTTACTTGTGTAAATGTCTTTTACGATTACCATTTGAGTGAAAGAACAAGAATCCTTAAATCTCTCATCCTGTGAAAGTTCCAGGTTTTACGGCACATTGGTGGACTCACGTCTTCCTACATATTTGGGTATATGTTTTATAAGTTCTTTGGAATTATTGATGTGTCTATTTTATTTCATCTTACTCAAGGTGAAAAACATTTGTAATTTCTTAAGTCTTTTAGACTAAGAAAAATACTTTGTAGATTTCGACCAAACCAAGTGAGCCGACTTAGAGGTGGAAGAGGTCAGCTCAATTGAGAGGTCAAAGAGGTGTTGAGGCCTCGAAAATCGCAGGCGGAAACAGTAAGGGATTCTCCCCATTCAACGTTCCCAACTAGCCCGTTGATTGTTTGGTATAGGGAATCCGTCTGGTTTGCGGTCCGGCTACCGTAGGTCAAGTAACAAAACAAAGGTTTTACCGGTTACAGCCCGGTCCACCGATTTTTTGTGTTTTGACTTAAGATTATGAAATGCAAGTGCCTAACTAAATGCAGGGTGATAAAGATGCCAGGAGCAGTCACAATGTGATGCACAGGTTCTTACCTCTCGTCTTCTGGCTCATAGGCATCCAAATCGTATACAACAAAAAGCAGACTGAATCTCTAAACTATCCCTAGGGAGCAGAATTATCATATTGGGTGAATAATACAATGAGTACATGCATTGTAAAATGTTTCAGATAGCTAAAACTTTCTTTCAAAACACATGAACACTCTAAAATATATTTCAACAACCAGATAGCTGATTATTTATGAACAAGCCACTATTACTTACCATGGAAACAACATCACAGAATAAACTTAAGAATATTCCAGCAGGAACATAGGTTTAGAAATTAGAACATTCTCACAGTTAAAGAGTCATAGCTGAAAACGAAATAGTTCCTCTTCACATTGCTCCTTTAAATACATGTGACGCGTTCCGTATTGCACCTCTTCCATCAAGCAAAATTTTCAGTCTCTCATGTAAAACGAAGTAGTTCCTCTTACAATAGATGATTTACAAAATTTTCAGGGGAAAAAGCCCCTTTTCTCAGTACTATCCTTTTCGTATTTAAACTACACCCTCCATCGTTAGGGATCCCGGCGGCGTGTGACTTTCCAGTCTCTACAACGTTTCAACTTCCTCTTCTGGTCGTTTTTCTTCCCAATCATTTTCTGTGAGCGTTTTTCTCCTGATCAGTGGCTGATGGGTCTTTCTAGTCTGTCTCTTTGTCTTCATTCATTTTGTCCTTATCTTCTGCGATCCTGCTAGTTTCGGCCTTGCTTCTACTAAACGGTCCATCTTCCTCCATGCCACGGTGGTTTGACCAATCTCCCGAACCATCCTGCAATTAATTGACAAGCATCATTTGTTGGAAAGGCGTTACAAAACAAAGCATCAGACTCTAACAACTGAACAACTATTCCTCAAGATAACGGCCTGGTGCGTCTCTGGTTCTGGAAAGAGCTTCGACCGAGTTGGGCGAGAAACTCATAAATCAGCAGTCAGGAGGTTTCTACATCGGACGTGAAAGGGATCTAATAGCCGCAATGACGGAAGGGCTGTAAGTCATGGGTAAGTGAAACACTGGCAAAAAGACTTTAATTAGACGTCAAAAGACTTTGAAATTGGAATACGAAGGACTTTGCAAGCCGCAACAACGGAAAAGGGAAGACTAGAGCCAAGCGACGCGGGGAGGAACGCTTAATCGGTGGTCGAAAGTCATTCGAATCGGAAGCTTAATAGCTTTCCCAGCCAAAACGGCGGAAGGGTAAAACTACGGGCAAGAGATTTCACAGCTCATACGAATCGGACGTCGTAGAGATGAGGGCGTCGGACGCTAAAATGATCTTAGAGCCGCAACGGCGGCAGAACAGAAAACTCACAGCTTCCGATCTGACATCAAAAAGAGGCCCGATTCACAGGAAAATTCAAGTATCAAAACAGTTTTAAAGACCAGCCGCAGCTAGATTCGCTCTTTCTTCGAAAAGGCAACTCTGACGAACAAAGATTTTCCTTTTCTTCGACTAGTAAACCAGACATCCACGACTCAAACCGAAACTGAACAAGGCATAAATAGACCAGCTGACATCCAACTTCAAAGTAAGACGAAAAGAATATATGCCCAAGAGGTTCGAGAGCTTAACGATGAAATCAGGCAAAACGATGAGGAGGGGCCCAGAATTTAAAAAATAAATTTGGGAGAAAAGTTGCGGCAGCAACAACTGGCGATTACCTGGTGAACCTAGATCTCTCGGTGTCTTTTCTTTGAGTGACAGACTGTATCACAACAATCATGTCTATCGAACTCTTCCAGCTATCTGGATTTCTCAAATGGTTGAAGTGTGTACCTTAATCATTGATAATAGTCCAATTTGGGAAAGTGGGAACCAGATTCTTCAAGTCTAGATAACTCTATTTAAGCCGATAGATGAGATTCATTATTAATTTTGTCTTCAGGTAGCCAATGGCATCGGACACCACAAGATTGTAGCATAGGGTAGATAGGGGTGTTCATTTGTTTTGCATTCCCATGTCATTTAGTACTTTTGTGCTCTTGGACTTTTGTCCCTTTTCATATGAGTCATTCTGCGTGCCTTTCCTTACTGAATTTTTTATTCAGGATCCTCTATCCCATAGTGCCCTTTTGTGTGAGTGATATATTTCATGTTTCATCTCACGGACGGAGAGGATCTTTTGGCCAATTAGTACTTTTGATTTAGCGTTTGATTTGATGTAATATGTTCTCATCGACTCTTCTTTGCCTTTTGGCATTCATTTCTTGACATGGGATCATTTATATTTAACACCTTGTTTACCTAACTCCTTTCCATGGATCCTTTGCTGTAGCCCCTTAGAACATTTTAAGTGTGAAATGGATGGAGCCTCAACATAGTATTCCAGACTCTTCAACCCTAGTTTATTTCACAGGGGTTAAGCAGGACTTCAATGCACACAGAAATTTATTCGAGAAACCATTAGGCTGGAATAATTCGTTTAGCAACACACATGCTGACACTCAACATATTTGCTATTCCCAAAAAGATCTTAATATCCTCCAGACAATCGCAAGTGCGTTCCCTTTATTGAAAATCAACAACTCAAAATTAAACCAAATGAAAGCATGACTCGAAACAACCAAACAGCTTATTTATATACAAGACAGAAACTCAAAGAAAACTCAAGAAAAGTAAGGCTTGAGAACCAAACCATTAACTGGCAAGTTCTCCTCCCATCCCTATAAATATTGCAGCATATAAGTAGCAGGGCCGAGTTTTGCTGAGATTTGAAACGGGCCTACCCACAACTGCTGGAACTTAGTATGCTTTCCCTTCTCATCATGGGGATGATCCCATTTGAGAACTAGGTCTCCCACTTCCAAGTCCTTTTTCCCAGCTTTATGTTTGTCAAACCATCTCTTAACTGACCCTTGCTGTTGCTTAAAGCGTTCTTTGGCTTTAGATCTAGCTTCCTCTGCTTTTAGGAGATTATATATTCTTATTTGTAAAACTTCGTCATCCAACCCCCTAGACTCCTTAGCTAGAATGGAAGATGGTAGCATGATATTGGGAGGCAGGATGGCTTCCTTACCGTACACAAGGGTATAGGGTGACACTCCTATTGCAGACTTAGGGGTGACTCTGTCAGCCCAGAGGGCATTGGGTAAGGCTGAGTGCCAACTTCTCTGGTTTTCTATTACAGTTTTCTTCAGGATTCTGATGAGGTTTCTATTAGAGGATTCAGCCAGGCCATTCCCTTACGGATAGTAGTTAGCAGAATAATGTAATTTTATTCCTTTATCATGAGCAAATGCAATCAATTTAATCAATGAAAAGTATTTAGCATTATCAAATACTAACGAAACTGGAACTCCAAACCTGGTCATGATATGATCTTGTAAGAAGCTGATGACTTCGTCTTCAATTATCTTGCGTAGTTGGATAGCTTCGACCCAGTGAGTGAAATAATCAGTTGCAGTAAGAATGTACTTGTGCAGCAGGGAAGAATTCGGTTTTATTTCTCCAATAATGTCCAGCCCCCATTGCTCAAATGGTTCCGTGATCATCACAGGCTTTAGGGGCGCTGCTGCCTTAGACTGTCTTCCACCACACCTTTGACAAATATCACATTTCTTGACATGTGCATGTGCATCCTTGAAGAGTGTAGGCCAATAGTAACCGGCTCTAAGTATTTTGTGGGTTGTAGTGTCGCCTGAATAATGTCCCCCAGCCGGACCATCATGTAAGTCTACCATTACTTTCTTTGCATCTTCCTTTTCTAAACATCTGAGGAGCACCCCGTCATAATTCTTCCTGAATAACACTCCTTCAACAAGTTGATAGGAGGCCGATTTGAGACGCAGAGCTCTTCTTTGTTTGGAATTCCAATGTTCTGGTA
Source organism: Pseudotsuga menziesii (assembly GCA_001517045.1). Lineage (NCBI taxonomy): Eukaryota > Viridiplantae > Streptophyta > Pinopsida > Pinales > Pinaceae > Pseudotsuga > Pseudotsuga menziesii. The sequence continues at coordinate 54,470 of LPNX010042682.1, read as the reverse complement.
ATAGCCTTGACTACAAGTAATGCACAAGGTCCCTATACCAGCACTCAGGAGCTGTAAACAGAGGACATACATCCATTACATGCAATTCGGCTTCATCTTCCCATTCTTGTTCTTCGTTGTTTCTACTTTCAGTCATCAATTTTCATATCCCTTGACCTTTCACTATAGAGGCTGGCTTGAATTCAAGGTTGTATTCTTGAAGAGTTGTTACCCAGTTGCCCCTTCTTTCTCCTAACTCTTTCTGTATGAGAAGGGATCTTACAGCTGGGTAAGGGACTATTACCTTGGTTCGGTTTTTTAATATATAAGGCCTGAATTGCTTTACTGCCTTAAATACTGCGTAAGCTTGCTTATCAATGGCTGGGTAGTTTAATTCAGGCCCTTGTAGCCCAGTGCTCATAAAAGAGATTGGGAATTCATCACCCCCATCCTCCTTTTACGTAAGCACAGCCACCAACGAATCATCGGATGCAAATGTGTCAATGATAAAATCTTTATCAAAGTCTGGGCTTCTCAGGGAAGGTGCATGTGCAACAGCAGTCTTGATTTTACTGAAAGCATTCTTTTCAATTTCAGTCCACTTAAATTGCACATTTTGCTTGACCATCTGCTGCATTGGCTTAACTGTTTGGGCAAAATCAGGCACAAACCTTCATACGAAATTTATTGTTCCCATGAAGGATTGCATTCCCTTTTTATTATGGGGCATAGGGATTTTTTTATGGCCTTAATTCTTTCTGGGTCTATAGATATACCTCTCTTTGAAACTATATGCCCCAGTAACTTGCCTTCTGTGACCGCGAATACGCACTTCTTAGGATTGAGGGAAATACCATATTTCCAACAGCGTTCAAAAATTTGCTTTAGGTGGAACATGTGCTCCCCTCTTTTCTTCGAAAATATTGTGATGTCATCAAGGTATACCACAAAACTTCATCCAATCAGTCTGTGGAAAGCTATGTCCATAGCTCTCTGAAAAGTTGCTCCAGCATTAATCAGTCCAAAGGGCATCCTTCTATAGGCAAAAGTTCCCCATTTAGTCCTGAATGTTGTTTTTAACCTGTCTTCCTCAGCTACTAGCACTTGATTATAGCCAGAGAAACCGTCTAATAATGAAAACAACTCAGAGCGAGAGACCATCTGTAGCAATTGCTCCATGGGAGGCACCGGATAGTTGTCTTTATCTGAGGCACGGTTTAGGTTTTTGAAGTCCACGCACAGTCTGATTTCTCCCGAATTTTTTCTGACTGGTACCAAGTTCGATACCCACTCAGAGTGTCTGAATTTAAAGATGATTCTAGCATCTAGTAATTTCATTACCTCACTCTGGATCAGTGGTTCCAGCTTTGGATGCATTTTCCTCAAGGGCTGCTGATATGGCTTGACTCCGACCTTGATGGGAACAACGTGTTTGATGATGCTGGTATCATATGTTTTTAAATCTTGGTACATCCAAGAAAAGACATCTTTGTACTGTTTAAACAAACTGATGAACTTATCCCTTTCGGCTGGTGAACAACATTTTCTGAGGTTCACAAACTTAGGATCCGTCTCAGTCCGTAAGTTTATCAGCTCGAACTGTAGAGTTGAGCTGTGAGTCTTTACGTTGGCAGGTCTTCTGAATTTTTCTCTAACGTTCTGATCCCTTTAGGGATGAAATTGTCAAATTTCATCTCTGCTTGGTGTTCTTCATCATCGATAATCACTCCTTTGAATACCTCATCGTTTGTTAAACATTATATGATTTGCTGGTCATCATCGAACACTCGCAAATTGGTGATCATATCTGGTACTGAAGGCCTGAAAAGCAATTCAACAGTACATCGATTATTTGAGGGTACAAGCCTAGCGGCCGAAGTGGCCAATAAGTCAGCTGCTACGTTTTTAATTCTTGGGATTGAAATAATGTTGAATGCCTGAAAACATTTAAGCAAATCCCATACCTCGTTTTGGTAAGCTTTCAAGTGAGGGAAAACACAATGTATTTGATTTCTTATTTGCTTTACAACTATTTCTGAGTCCCCAAAAACTTTTAAATTACTAACCTTTAGCTCAATCGCTTTCTTGAGTCCCTGCAGTAGTGCTTCATACTCGGCCGTATTATTAGTACACTCAAACTCTAATCTACATGACAGGAAATGCTTATTTTTTTGTGGATCAATAAGGACGCAGCCGGCCCCTGACCCTTCTAATGTCTTCGAGCCATCAAAAAACAAAGTCCACAAAACATTATCTACTGAAAATGAATCTACTCCTACTGCTAAATCTACTATTTTACAGTCAATTTCATCAGCATGAGAAAATCGAAGGAGATTAGGTTGAGTGTCAGATGTGTCGCTGTCCTCTTCCGCTTGATAATTCCCTGGTTCCAGTTTGAGAAAATAGTTTCCCAACACAGATTCAACTAGTACATTCTTCTCATTCAATTGAGTAACATTGTACTTCATGTGAGGTTCTCTTAAAATTTTAATCTCGTTGGGACTCCCTTTGTACGGTAACCACAGATGCGACCAATCTGAGGCAAAATATCCATTTAGTTTAGCTGACCAATCTCTGCTCAAGACCAGGCCATAAGCGTCTGGCATATCAGCCACCACGATGTTAATAACTTGGCATACTCTGTCATCGGATGCCAGACGGATTAGGACGTCTTCCATCTCACCAATTACCTTAACGTCTGTCCTATCCAATTGCACCACCCTCCACGTGGTTGGCTTAGGCTGCCCATTTATTTTCTTACATACTGAGACGGGCATGACATTAATAGACGCCCCTGAGTCTACCAGACAATTGTGCACGTTATGATTAAATATTTCAAACGTCAGGAGGAAAGGTGGATGTTTAGTTTTAGACTTACCTCCGGTGCTAGCTTCTCCAATTTCTTCTTTGTCCCGAGGTTGATTGTTAGAGGGCAGCTTCTCTTTTGACGCTTCAAGTGCCTTCATCAACCTTTCTTTCTGTTGAGGTACTTTACACATTTCAAATAGCGGGACATTTGCCTTTATCTTCTTCAAATCCTCAACAATGTCATATTCAATCTGTTGTTTAAAGGACAGATATTTATCAGCACTCACCTTCTCTTCGTTTTGCTTGGGCAAAATTCTGTTCTGCTTAGGATCTTGGCTAGTAATAGTAAATTCCGGAATCTTATCAGCCAAGGATTTATCTTGAAATTTCTTCTTGATATTTCTTTGCAGCCTTCTGATCTTTGGGAGTAAAAGACTGTCATCACTAATCATCCCTTGGCTTCTAGTTGTCACGTTAGCTTCCCTGACATCCTTGTGTCCCTGAGTATTTTCCTCTTCTGCATCGAGTAAGGAGACAGAATTCCATAATGCCATGGTCTCTTCTTCCTGTCCTTTTGTAGAAGTAGAAGCAGCACTTTCTTTCTTTTCCTCTTCATCTTCCTCCGTTAATCTCGAATCCAACATCTGATTCATGACCAATGTCATTGAATTTATCCATTACGGACAGTTCCTTTCGGAATGAGGTTGTTGATGAAAGGTACAGAAATTTTCCATCCCTATCTCTGTCAGATTCATGGATGCAGTTGTTTGAGGAGGAGGTTGGGGCTGATTGTGGTCCTCCCTTTTCTTATAATATGGCCTGTAGAACTTTTGTGCTTCTAAGTCTATGATCTTATTAGACATCTTTTGCATCATTTTGGCCATACTTTCATAATCTGGTGACTTTTCTTCCTTAGGCTTAGTGAACAATAAAGTTTTTCTTCCCGCACCTTTCTCTCCTGATTGTTCTGGATAGTCTTCAATACTTTCTCTTTCCGCTTCCACCACTTCTGGCTCTTCATAGGTCTCTATCAAAGTAGGCTTGGCCCTACCTTTTGCAAACATGGCCAAATCAGGGCCCAGAGCTGAAGTATAGTATTCAATCAGTACTTTGTCTGAAGGCTTATCTGTTTCAGAGAAATTTTTAAGATATGCTGCAAACCTTTGTGTGAAACTGTGCACTTTTTCCCTTTTCTCTTTCTTCAATGCACACAGTCCTTTCATGAGGGCAGCGTGAGTCTTTTGGACTGCGTACTTACTTCTGAACATTCTCTCGAAGGTATCCCAGTCTGGGATAGAGTTAGCGGGCAATCCAAAATACCATGAGGACGCAGCTCCTTTGAGGGTATGCGGGAATAGTCTACACACCACATCTTCGTGTTCCCCAGCCCTCAGACCTTCTATTGCCAAGTAGAAACTTTGTAGATGATCGTCCACTAGGATCTTCTCATTGGGGTCAAATTTAGGCAGTAACTTCTCAAAGGCTTGAGGTAGGTCATGCAAAGGCGGGGTCAGATTTAGAGGTGATCTGGCTCTCCATGCAGGTGGTGGGTTTGGAGGATTAGGTGGAGGTTGATTTGCGTTAACGCCAGCCATGAGTTGAGGTGGAGAGTGAGGAGGTGAACCCATAGGGGTGTGAACAGGAGAACTGTAAGGGGTACCTGGGCCATCTTGGTTCAAAGGTAGTGCAACCTCCTGCAGAGCAGTCTCTACAAGTTCTTCCCAGTCTCCAACCAACAATAAATATTCTGCTATAGGACGGTCTTTCTTCTTGTATTCTCTTCTAGGTAAGTCAGGGATAATTGGAAACCCTCCAAGCTTCTTTATGTATGCTTGGGTGTGTCTTCTTAGGTCATTAACTACTTTGTTACCAACATCAAATAGATGTTCTCTGTTTTCTTCTTCTGGAATTGGATTACGCGGTCCACTACTTTCAGAACTGTAACCAGCGGAATAATCTTAGGAAAACGGGTTTCCTCAGCCAGCCATGCACTGGCGGCCCTCCTTCTAGTGCGAAAACTGTTGAGGCCTGGAAAATCGTAGGCGGAAACAGTAAGGGATTCTCCCCAATCAACTTTCCCAACTAGCCCGTTGATTGTTTGGTATAGGGAATCCATCCGATTTGCGGTCCGACTACCGTAGATCAAGTAACAAAACAAAGGTTTTACTGGTTACAGCCCGGTCCACCGAGTTTTTGTGTTTTGACTTAAGATTATGAAATGCAACTGCCTAACTAAATGCAGGGTGATAAATATGCCAGGAGTAGTCACAATGTGATGCGCAGGTTCTTACCTCTCGTCTTATGGCTCATAGGCATCCAAATCGCATACAACAAAAAGCGGACTGACTCTCTAAACTATCCCTAGGGAGCAGAATTATCATATTGGGTGAATAATACAATCAGTACATGCATTGTAAAATGTTTCAGATAGCTGAGACTTTCTTCCAAAACACATGAACACTCTAAAATATATTTCAACAACCAGATAACTGATTATTTATGAACAAGCCACTATTACTCACCATGGAAACAACATCACAGAATAAACTTAAGAATATTCCAGTAAGAACATAGGTTTAGAAACTAGAACATTCTCATAGTTAAAGAGTCATAGCTGAAAACGAAATAGTTCCTCTTCACATTGCTCCTTTAAATACATGTGACGCATTCCGTATTGCACCTCTTCCAGCAATCAAAATTTGCAGTCTCTCATGTAAAATGAAGTAGTTCCTCTTACAATAGATGATTTACAAAATTTTCAGGGGAAAAAGCCCCTTTTCTCAGTCCTATGTTTTTCGTATTTAAACTACACCCTCCATCTTTAGGGATCCCGGCGGCGTGTGACTTTCCAGTCTCTTCAACGTTTCAACTTCCTCTTCTGGTTGTTTTTCTTCCCAATCATTTTCTGTGAGCGTTTTTCTCCTGATCAGTGGTTGATGGGTCTTTCTAGTCTGTCTCTTTGTCTTCATTCATTTTGTCCTTATCTTCTGCGATCCTGCTAGTTTCGGCCTTGCTTCTACTAGACAGTCCATCTTCCTCCATGCCACGGTGGTTTGACCAATCTCCCGAACCATCCTGCAATTAATTGACAAGCATCATTTGTTGGAAAGGCGTTACAAAACAAAGCATCAGACTCTAACAACTAAACAACTATTCCTCAAGATAACGGCCTGGTGTGTCTCTGGTTCTGGAAAGAGCTTCGACCGAGTTGGGTGGGAAACTCATAAATCAGCAGTCGGGAGGTTTCTACATCGGACGTGAAAGGGATCTAATAGCCGCAATGGAGGAAGGGCTGTAAGTCATGGGTAAGCGAAACGCTGGCAAAAAGAATTTAATCAGACGTCGGAAGACTTTTAAATCGGAAGACGAAGGACTTCGCAAGCCGCAACAACGGAAAAGGGAAGTCTAGATCCAAGCAACGCGGGGAGGAACGCTTAATAGGTGGTCAGAAGTCATTTGAATTGGAAGCTTAATAGCTTTCCCAGCTGAAACGAAGGAAGGGTAAAAATACAGGCAAGAGATTTCATAGCTCATACGAATCGGACGTCGGAGAGATGAGGGCGTCAGACGCTAAAATGATCTGAGAGCCGCAATGGCGGTAGAACAGAAAACTCACAGATTCTGATCTGACATCAAAAAGAGGCCCGATTCACAGGAAAATTCTAGTATCAAAATAGTTTTAAAGACCAGCCGCAGCTAGATTCGCTCTTTCTTCGAAAAGGAAACTCTGACGAACAAAGATTTTCCTTTTCTTCGACTAGTAAACCAGACATCCACGACTCAAACCGAAACTGAACAAGGCATAAATAGACCAGTTGACATCCAACTTCAAAGTAAGACAAAAAGAAGATACGCCCAAGAGGTTCGAGAGCTTAACGATCAAATCAGGAAAAACGATGAGGAGGGGCCCAGAATTTAAAAAATAATTTTGGAAGAAAAGTTACGGCAGTAACAAGAGGTTAGCTGACTTAGAGGTCGAAAAGGTCAGCCGACTTGGAGGTGACAAGTGGTCGAAGTAAAAACCGGTAGGTAGAACTGACAAGTAAGAACTTGTCGAATTAAATTTAGACGAGTCGAAAGTCCGACTAAAATTTATAAACTTGTGAGTTAGACAAGTTTCACCCGACAAGTGGAAAAAGGAAAAAGAGGTCCGCGTGAAAATATTTAATTTTTAATATTAACTGAGCGGTAAACTCAAGTTTAGTAGGCTCGGTTTTGGCTATCAGAGCAAGGTTTAGGAAAGAAATCTTGTCTTAAAAAGTGGAAAAGTAATTTTCTAAGGAAAATTAATTAAAAAATTAAAAATGGCTTCCACTTCTGGTTCATTGCAAACTCCAATTTTTAGAGGAAAGAATTATGAATATTGGTCTCTAACTATGAAGGATTTATTAAGAGGTCAAGATGTTTGGGAGATAGTCGAGCATGGTTATGCAGAAACAACAGACATGACAGCATATAACAATCTCACACAGGCTGAGAAAGATGTCTTGAGGGAACAGAGGAAGAAAGATGGAAAGGCTCTGTTCTACATACATCAGGCTATGCATGAAAGCATACTCCCAAGAGTAGCGGAAAAAACTAATGCTAAGCAGGCATGGGACACATTGGAGACCGCCTATCAAGGTTTGGATAAGGTAAGAACATCCAAGCTGCAGATTCTGAGAAGAGATTTTGAATCTCTATTGAAGAAAGATTCAGAGACTGTAGACACATTCTACACCATAGTTGTTGGTTTGATAAACCAACTGGAATCTCATGGAGAAGCCATAGAAGACTGAAGAGTTGTTGAAAAAAGTCTCAGAGGTCTTCCCCCAAGATTTGAAAACTTGGTTGTGACCTTAGAAGAATACACAGACATGTTGACATTTACCATTGATGAGATGCAAGCTTCACTCATCAATCATGAACATAGACTCAGCAGAACATAGACATCATTTGAAGGTGCGTTTGCAGCATAGTCATCCATAAGTCATGGTAGAGGTAGGGGGGGAAACAACTTCAGAGACAGAGGAAGAAGTTCTTCAAGAGGAGGACGAGGCAGAAGTCCTGCAAATTTCGATGGTAGAGGAGATAATCAAAACCCAAGTCAGCCAAGTGGCCAGAGGTTTGATAAGTGAAAAATTCAATATTATTACTGTAAGAAATTTGGTCATTATGCATATGAATGCAGGAAGAAACAATATGAACAAGGAAGGAAAAGCCCAAGTCAGTCGTCCAGCACCAGCAGTTCGACAAGTGCAATGTTAATGGCATTGACATCTCCACTCGAATGTAATGTTGTTCAAGAAAGTCCACATGACATATGGTACTTAGATTCAGGATGCAACAACCACATGACTGGTAATTTAAACTTATTTTCTAGTGTAGACAATTCAGTTCAAACTGATGTTACACTTGGAAACAATGTCCAAGTTACTGTCTTAGGAAAAGGAACTGTTGATATTCTAACCAAACAGGGGGAGAGTAAGTATATCCCTGATGTCTATCATGTCGAAGGTCTGAAACATAATTTGCTAAGCATTGGATAGTTGATACAAAAAGGATACACATTCTATATGGAAGATGATCACTATGTGATCAAAGAAAAGCGTCCAAGTTACCAGCTGATAGCAAAAGTGCTAATGACAAGAAATTGCTTATTTCCATTGGGGATAGTTCTGGACATGAAAGGGAAGAAAAAGACAGGAGCTGCATTCAATGAAGAAATTAAAGAAACAGTTGAGCTCCTCGACAAGAAAGAAAATGGCAGTGCTAATTTGCAAGCTGCATTTCAGATAGAAGTTCAGGATGAATCCTGGTTGTGGAATTTCAGATTTGGACATCTAAATTTTGGTGGGATGAAGCTACTGCACACAAAGAATATGGTGAAAGGATTACCATTGATCGACAGACCAGAGAGGGTTTGTGAAGGTTGCATCTTTGGCAAGCAGCATGGAGAGAATTTTCCAGTTGGAAAGTCCTATAGAGCACGCACACCACTTGAAATTGTGCACTCTGATATTTGTGGTCCAATGCAGACATAATCCATTGGTGGCTGCAAGTATTTTCTAACTTTTATTTATGACTACTCAAGAAAAACATGGGTATATTTTTTGAAACATAAATCTGATGCATTTAGTTATTTTTAGCAGTTCAAGGCACTCATGGAGAATCAGAGTGGACACCATATCAAGATCTTAAGGACCGACAGAGGAGGTGAATATGTTTCAAATGAATTTCTAAATTTTTGCAAGACCCATGGCATATAGAAACAATTCACTACACGGTATACACCTCAACAGAATGGTATTGTCGAAAGAAAAAACATAACCATCATGGAGATGGCACGCAGCATGTTAGAAGCCAATTATTTTCCAAATGAATATTGGCGTGAAGCAGTCACAACTGTTGTTTACATTATGAACTGGTGTCCAACAAAGAGTGTGAAGAACAAAGTTCCTCAAGAAGCATGGACAGGTATGAATCGTAGTGTTTCTCATTTAAAAGTTTTTGGTTGTGTTGCATATGCTCATGTTCCAGATGAGCCGAGAAGGTAGCTAGACAAGAAGGGATAGAAATGTATGTTTGTCGGCTATTCAGAAGACACAAAAGCATACAAGTTGTATGATCCTGTCACAAGGAAAGTGATAATAATTTGAGATGTTCAATTTGTTGAGAATGAATCATGGGATGGAACCGTCGACATAAATGTCAAGATTGTGTCGAATGTCAACAATGATGGTATGGAAGAGGAAGTGGTTCAAACACCACATGTAAGTCAATTGGTCGCAGCACAGTCGACTCCCATGACACCACGACATGGTTCAACACAAGGACCATCGACACAAGTAGCAACTCAAGCTACACCGATAAGTACACCAAGAGAACAACAGACTCCATCAAGCATTTCGTCAAGGTCGACATCGACAGAACCAGTGAAGACAAGAAGTTCGCAAGAGATATATGAAGCTGATACACCAAATTCATTCTCTCTCTTTGCATTATTTTCTCCTATATATGATTCACTAGCATTTGAAGAAGTTGTTGAAGAAGAAGTATGGGCACAAGCCATGGATGAAGAAATAGAATGCATTGAGAAGAACCAGACATGGGAACTGGTTGATGTACCAAAAGACAAGGATGTAATTAGTGTTAAATGGATTTACAATACCAAGCAAGATGTTGATGGGAATGTACAGAAGCACAAGGCAAGAATGGTAGCAAGAGGGTTCACATAGCAACCCAGCATAGACTTCAATGAAACATTTTCACCTGTTGCACACATTGATACAATCAGAACAGTCTTGGCCATTGCTGCACAAAAACAATGGCCTGTTTATCAAATGGATGTCAAGTCGACATTCTTAAATGGCTATCTCGAAGAAGAAGTATATGTGGAATAGCTGCAATGGTATGAAGTTCCAGGTCAAGAGCATAAAGTGTACAGGCTGAAAAAGGAACTCTATGGTTTGAAGCAAGCTCCTAGAGCTTGGTACAGTCGAATTGATTCCTATCTCACTGAAAATGGATTTCACAGAAGTGAAAGTGAACTGACATTGTACACCAAATTGGATGAGCAAGGTAAGATGTTAATTGTCTTCTTGTATGTAGATGATTTAATATTTACTGGTGATTTTGGCATAGCAGATTTTAAAGCAGTCATGGAAAGTGAATTTGAAATGACTGATCTGGCGCTTATGAATTTTTTCTGGGCATTGAAGTTCAGCAGTCTGAAAGTGGTATTTTTATATCACAGACAAAGTATGCAAGTGAAGTTTAAAAAAAAATTAACATGTCTAATTGCAAGACAGCCCCAACACCAGTAATAATAGGTTTAAAATTAAGCAAGGATGATGAAGGATCAACTGTAGATCCTACGTTGTTCAAAAGGCTTGTTGGAATCCTTATGTATTTGACAGCAACAATACCAGGCATTATGTATGCGATAAGTCTAATCTCAAGGTTCATGGAGTTACCAAAAGACTCTCACTGGAAAGCAGGTAAAATAATTATGAGGTATTTAAGTGGCACAAAAGACCTTGGTATTATGTATTCGACCTCAGAAAATTTTAAACTCATTGGTTACACTGACAGTGACAATGGAGGAAACATAGATGACAGGAAGAGCACATCTAGGTACACATTTCATTTTGGCATAGGTGTTGTTTCATGGACTTCAAAGAAACAACCCATAGTAACTTTGTCTTCAGCTGAAGAAGAGTATGTTGCAGCAACAAGTGCTACATGTCAAGCTATTTGGATGAGGAGAGTGTTAAAAGACTTGTCTCAGAACCATCAAGAACTAACAACCATCTTTTGCGACAACAATTCATCCATAGCATTATCAAATAATCATGTGTTTCACAAGAGAACCAAGCACATCGACACAAGGTTTCATTTCATAAGAGATTTGGTGAACAACAAGGAAATTTGTTTGGAATTTTGTAGGTCTAAAGATCAACTTGCAGACATCTTTACAAAACTATTGGCAAAGGAAACATTCCAGTATCTGTGTAGTTACCTTGGAATGACAAGTTCTCCACAGTGAACTCTGTCATAACCAAAGCATGTCTAAGCTCTGAAACATTTTGTAAATTTTGTTCTAAAAAAATCCTCATCTGCTCATAGTTAAGGGGGAGTGTTGGAAATATTAATCACTCGTAGATCCATACATGACTCTCAGTCGACTCTGTTAGAGTCTGTATCAGTCAAGATCTTGTCAGTCAGTCTGACAAGAGGGAAGAGTCCACAATTCGGCAATGTGAACCAGTCGAATTAATTTATGAAGATAAGTTGTTAGGTATATAGTTATTATAGTCTTTAATGGTGAGTCAGTCGATTCATGTAGAAGCAATTTTTAGGTTTCCTATAAATAGAATAAGAAAATTGTAAATCATGTTGGACAATAGAACTCACGAGAGAAATCCAGGGTGAGAAAAGAGAAGTTGAAGCTCAAGCTCCTGTGTATGTCATTTAGTCAAAGAGCCGAAGCTCTGTAAAAGGATCAGTCGGTGAGATGACAAGTATGGATAGACAAGTTTGTAATACCTTTGTTATTTATGCATAAGTTATATATATAAGAAATAGTTTGTGGTTGAATGCATGTTTATTTAGTTGCACAATATTTCCATATTTACTTGTGTAAATGTCTTTTACAGTTACCATTTGAGTGAAAGAACAAGAATCCTTAAATCTCTCATCCTGTGAATGTTCGAGGTTTTACGGCACATTGGTGGACTCAAGTCTTCCTACATATTTGGGTATATGTTTTATAAGTTCTTTGGAATTGTTAATGTGTCTATTTTATTTCATCTTACTCACACGTGAAAAGAATTTGTAATTCTTAATTCTTTTAGACTAAGAAAAATACTCTAGATTTCGACCAAACCAAGTGAGCCGACTTAGAGGTTGAAGAGGTCGGCTGACTTGAGAAGTTGAAGAGGTCAGCGAACTTGAGAGGTCAAAGAGGTCAAACGACTTAGAGGTCGAAGAGGTCAGCCAAATTGGAGGTGACAAGTGGTCGAAGTAAAAACCAGTCGGTAGAACCAACAAGTAAGAACTTGTCGAAGTAAATTTAGTCGAGTCGAAAGTCCGACTAAAATTTATAAACGTGTCTAGTCAGGAGTTAGACATGTTTCACCCAACAAGTGGAAAAAGGAAAAAGAGGTCGGCGTGAAAATATTTAGTTTTTAATATTAACTGAGTGGTAAACTCAAGTTTAGTCGACTTGGTTTTGGCTAACAAAAAGTTTGAAAACTTAAACACCTTCTATCATAGAAAGCTCTAAAATTTCAAATAAAATTAGATTTAAAAGGGTTAAATCTAAATCTGAATTATTTGTCATAAGGAAGCAATAACTGAAAGAAATTTTGAGAACTCAAACACCTTCTAAAAAGCTTAAATCTAAATCATTTATCACAAGCAGCAGTAAGATATACACAGTACACAGTCCTGTACCTAAAATTGTAGTCAATTTGTTTTCAAAACGATATGATATTAGATCTTTGAAAGTCTAAACAAACGTGTTTCCAATGGTTTTTAACTGTAATAAAATATGGATAGATAAATTTGAAATTAAAATATATTTCGAAGATGATAAAATCTATTTCGTTTTATCCTGTTTCGCCTGATTATTGCATGAAAAAATGTATCCATTGGCATGCAAAGGGAGGAAACAATTAGATCGCAGTCGTTTGCTACGAAGGGAAGTATCGAGATGCACGCTGGGAAGGAGGAGCAGGAACAATGAACATTAATTCAGAGGAATGATCACAACCGTTCGGTGCAAGGTTGGACATTGGGATGCACGCCGTGGAAGAGATGAGTGAACAGCTGAGATTAGTTCTGAAAAATCATAGTTAATCACATTTTTTTGCATTAAAGAGGTGTATTCTACAGTCCAGCTTAGGAGAGATGTGTAACTCCTTCTGTGCTCATCATAAACTTGACACCTATCTTTTATAAAAAATAATAAAATATTATTAAAAATAACTTGTTGGCTTAGATAAATTAAATTAGATAAATTAAAACCATAAAAATTAGATTACACATTTTCAGTCTAAAAAATGGTTTGCATTTTGAGAGATTTGATCCCTCTATGTGCTTGGCATATCCCCTTTTAAATGGATCTATGTTGGTTTTATTCCATTCGAAGAAGTTTTTCTAACATGGATGAGATAGAGATTGAGTTTTAAATTTTACCATCAATGAAGTGGGATGCGTGGTACCATTTGGAAGAGATCCGCCACGGGGGCTTCACTTATTGACCAATATCCTATCACGTTAGTTCATATTGTGGGTTTTAAGATTATCAAAAATTGAACCAATATATTGCAGGTATTGGGGGGGATGAGGGTTTAAGGTGGGGGTGGGTAGGGTGGTTTATAAGGATTGAGGTATAAAAAGGGGCGGGGAGGAGGTTTCAACAAAAATATTTTGGGTCAATATCTCTGGAAATTAAGGGTATTCTTTAATATCCCACGATCGCACGTGCTATGTGAGAGGTTCACTGAGTGAAGTCCCCATGAGATCCGCTCCATTTCTTTAGTCAATGAAGTTTATTATTTTAGAACTGTATTTTTTTCTTTCTTTTCTCGTAGAGAGTTTTAAGGTAAGAAATAAGCTTTTGGTAGCTTAGAATTTAATATTGTGGCGGGTGTTTTAGTGGTTGTTGGATTTTAAATAGTGATAAGCGAATATTTGGTGGCTATTGGATCTCAAGCATCAAGCACTAATAAGAACTCCACTTCACAGTGCAGATAACAACATTCAATGTTGCGCTGCCTAGTGCTTATTGTTCATAGAATTTTAATTTTAATATGATAAAAATTATAAATAAAAAAACAAACAAAGTATTAAAAAATAAAAATAATGAAAAAAGGAAGTTCCATAAAAGAAGGATAAAGGGAAGAAGAGCTTCATGTAATTCTGCTTTGTAATTTGATGAATGTAACACATTGTCTTACATCGAGGGGAATCCTTTAAATTTCTATTTTTCTATACATTTTTTAATTTGATAGTTACAGCTTCCCAAAAACTTGTAAATGTAATAAGCAAATTTCTCAGTTAATTTTAATCGAATGAAATGAGCAATTGTTAACTAGCTTCGTGTGTCTGAATTAATTGTTGGAGTTTTGAACTGGGTTGTATGCTTAATCTTGCAGTTGCAGTATTATATTGTTTATTCTTTAAATCTTGCATCGCTGCACAAAAAGGAGCTGAAGTAACCCATAGGGTCCGCGGCACTGTCCATGGAAACAGGAGAAAAGGCAGCTGGTCTGGTAAACTCATGTAGATTTTTCGCCAGATCAAAGTCGTGGTAATTGGGGCATTTCATTATGATCCAATGAGTAGTTGGAATATTGTCAAATTTCGACAAATTATAGCACTTCGACTGCTTCGGCAGGTTCAACATTGGCTTTGATAAGTCTGAACCTCGACACAACCGATTTCGACAACCTCGATAGGTTTCACGCTCGACATACAACATCTTACCATGCCTTGTCAGCACCGACGACTACCAAACATCGACAGAATGTCTCTGTATTCCCATCGTCTGCGATGGTTGAACTTCTGAACCGTCATAACTTCTTGTAATTGAATGCAATGGGTAGTCACCCAAGCATCTCACCATTCTATATAAACATGTACACTATTGTAACAATCAACCAACCTTCATGGAGAAGAAGTAATAATAGAAATTGGTTCTAATTCTTGCATATTGTCTATGCGCATACTTTTTGTCGATATATTGTATTTCCTATTTTACTTGTTCATTTTCTATGCTTCCACCATAACAGTACTTGACTCATTCAATTGACTGTTGTCCCTAACGTGCACCTGGGCATGACCTGGATCATTGGTATCAGAGCTTGATCTTGTTCAGAGATTAAGTTACATCATCACTTCCATCGAAGTTATTTAACTTATACTTGTTCAAACACGCTCACAAACTCAGCAACACAAGCATACACTTCCTTCGACTTTAGAAAAGATGGTAAAAAAGTATCCAATAGACATGCAACTGACGAGACATAGCAACTCATAAAAAAACCACTAGATCGCCAATGAACAAAAATGTTCACCTACTTCAGCGAGATTCGCATGCGATTTGATTCGACATTCAGAGAATCCTTGATGCGACCTCACTCCGATAAAATCATCCCCTTCAAAGTGCAAATCAATCTAGACATACCTAATATTGATGGCAACATTGACGCAAAATTCGTCGATAATTGGGTACAACAACTAGAATCATACTACTCCGTGAATCAACTCTCCGAAGAAAAAAATATCACCATTGTGTCCTTGAATATGTCAACCTCCATACACTACTGGTGGGAGAATTTATCGACTAAGATGGAAAAAGAAGGCGACCCCATAGAAACATGGGTAAAATTTGTCGAATGTGTCTAAAAGGAGTTCTACCTGCCCAAATATCTTGAACAATAGTATAAGAACTCGCAGCAGCTAAGGAAATGGAAATACCAGTTCGTGCAGAGTTACATCGATGAGTTCTATTGACTCATGGTGTAACACCCCGGTTTTGACCCCGTTGCATTAGATGTATATGATGTATATATTGTAAGTAATCACGGTGAGGAGCTAAAGGCCAAGACCCCACCATTGATTGGTTATGCTATGTTTAGGGTTGAAATTGTCACTAATGCTATATCGGGGCATGCGGCATATATTAAGTTTTTTCATGATGTAAATATGCATCTTTAATTAAAATGAACCCCAACCAGCTATGTTCGCGGCAACTAAATTGAGAAGGGGCATGATTTTCACAAGGATAAGGGTGGGGGAAATGTCAAACCTTGGGCAATAGGGGAAAAATCCATGTGTCATCTCTCCTTGTCTTACCCAACTACCACCATTAAAAATTGCTACTGTTAGCTGAGGCAGTTATGGCTGGGACTGGAGTGTGGCAGGACTGTTAGTCCTTGCCCACACGCACACTCCACCAGCGGATTGAACCTCACGTTGGGCAGAAGAATGACCACTATGCATTCTCACCATTTTATGTTCATTATTCTCATGCACATGAATTTTTCATAGTTTTGACTCACACAGCGAGCTGGGAGCCGTGCTCTTTCATCCATGATTTTCCCGTGAAGGGCCATTCACATTTTCGGCTATGTGATCTCCTTACAGACTAGTATGGCCGTGTAATTTACTGTCATTTCGATGTTGATATTGGGACTATTGTTCTTCCCATGAGTTATGGTTGCCACCATTCTCCTCAAGATTCGTTGTGTTGCTGTGGTATCCCTTACGTTGTGATTGTTGTGGTCTTCTTTACATTTGAGTTCTGGTGCAAGTTTCTCTTCCCCAGTGTGGTCTGTGTAAGTCTTCCTGGTGGCTTCGTTGCCCAAGACGAGCTGTTGTTTTCCCCATGTTGTGAGCTATGCTCACTGATACATTTTGGGACTGTTGTTTTCCCTATGTTGTGAGTTGTGCTCACTAATACGTTTGGGACTGTTAAAATTCGCCCAGGAGTCATTTTCCCTATTTAAGCTGTGACAGCTGATTTGATTGCATGTGTGCAATGGTTGGTCTTCGGACTGTGTTGGGAGCAGGGATGGGGGCTTGGTTTGCTTGATAAAATTGGTGGCTGGAAACCAAGCGGACAGAGCTAGAGGGTTGGTTTTCTTCTCCACAACCCCTGAATAGCACTGGAAGGGAATGCAGGGCCTGAGGGACTGTGTAGCAGAGAAGGGACCGATTCCTTGTGTTGGGTGTGTGTGGGTGTCTTAGAAGAGAGGCTAGTTCTGGTGTAGGTTTTCTTGGCTCTATAATGAGCTCACCAGCTTAGCATTTAGCCTTTCCCAGCTCCTTAATGGCCTGATAAACCTAACCATGTTGGCTTGGCTGTCTTGTTGATGGCCTGATAAACCCAACTGTGTTGGCTTGGCTGTGTTTTGTGTATGCTTGGCTATGTGTAAGCCTACTTGTTCCTTATTCCTTGGAGAATCATGCCCAGCTCGGGGGTGGCAGCGTTGCTGAGAGATTAAAGAGCATGCTGGCCTATGGTTGGGTGGAACGTTGCGGTGACATAGTTGGTTGCGGAACGAGTTCTTATAAGATAAGTAACCTTGTCTATTTTACTTATACAATCCTATTTACTGTTAATGATTATGATGAACATGTTGAACGAATGCTCGTATGATTTTATGTTACTTCCGTTGTGTATGATAAATTATCATGTATGCATGTTCTATTTCAAAGCATTTTATTTCAGCATTTCAGCAATTTTATGAATTCACATGTTCATGGGACTGGTTTCCTGGATGTTTAACGCCATGGTGGCGTCCTCTTCACCGGTTGAAGGGTCGGGGATGTTACAATGTGGTATCAGAGCTCATGTTACAGCATGGACCTGAATGAGCCGTGAAAGATGCAGTGACAAAGGCAGGAGTTCTTTCCGCCCAGCAGAGATCAGAAGTTATGACTGGAAATTTAAAAATTTGTCTAAGTGTTTGAACTATTGGAACACTTAGTGGGACAGACTTCCAATGTAGCAGAGATCTGGATGGAAGCATACCCGACAGAGCACAGTTGGAAGGAAAATTGCAGAAATTTTCTCAGTGTTCAACGTCCATCGACAGAACATAGTTGATCGAGCGCCCGCTGTTGCAGATGGCTAGACAACTACACAACCGACGGGTAAGGCCTCCAACCATCGACGCAGTAAAGAAAGTTCAAAATTTCTCTAAGGCCCGAAATCATCGACTATCAGAAGAAGATAGTGTTTTGTGTGCCGCCGTTTCGGAAGCTTAGAGCACTAGCCTTCCAATGAGAAGAAACTGCTGATACCGATCAAGTTATGCCTCAGTAGATTGGGCCGCTGATCGGGAGAAGATTGAAGATGATGAGTCGTCATTGCGGCTGTTGATGGAACTATTTGACCGACAAAAAGAAGTGAATGGAGTCGATCAAGAGGTGAAAAGGAAGACTAAAGGGGGAAAATTCTGAAATTTTTTCTAAAGTCCTGGAGTCGTTAGCCATCGGCGATGGTTAGTGGATAGAGCTTCCGACAGCCAATGAGTTATGGTCCGCGGAACCCGCAGTGGGATCACTACCCACCATTGTGGTTGTTTAGTGAACTATCCTCCCGATGAACAGTGCAACCGACCGCCGATGAACAGCGGAGAAAGTTAGTTGTTTGGACTGCCAAAACATCAGAATGTTAGGTGGGATGAGACCCAATCCTGTACAAGGAAATTTTGAGTTTTTCCAGTGGGATTTCTCAGTAGATTTTGGCTGTTTTTCAGCGAGATTTTCAGCTATTTTTTAGTGAATTTTCAGGGCTGAAAAGGAGAAAGTGGCAGCGATCTTATGCGCCAGATTGCGTGAAAACCAATGATTTACAAAAAAAAAAAAACCACAAGGAGGCAAGCCTTCCTGACCCCCGTCGTCCCCCTGAGACAGACGTTCTTTGATGAAGAAGATCTAGTATTTGGGCATTTGTTATTTTATGATTATTCCAGGAGAAGGTAAGTGATTCTAATTTGTATCAATCTTATGCATCTAACATTTGTGTTATTAACACGTCTGCAGAATCATAATCACCTTCAAGAGCAGTATTCCAGGTAGTGCAGTTTGGTAAGTAAGTGGTGGTTCAGTCATGAGAACCCATGACGGATACGATTCTTGGGATTCTTACGAGCGTGCTCGAGATGCCATAGGAGAAAATGTCCGTAAGGAAAATGATGACATAGAATCTAATGGAAGGAGATTCCAAGAGACACCGTCAGATGTT
This sequence comes from Pseudotsuga menziesii, assembly GCA_001517045.1. NCBI lineage: Eukaryota > Viridiplantae > Streptophyta > Pinopsida > Pinales > Pinaceae > Pseudotsuga > Pseudotsuga menziesii. The sequence goes on along the minus strand of LPNX010042682.1, from coordinate 35,440 downwards.
GCAGCCACCATGAGAATCTTGATTAAAGCCCAGGAAGAGCAGCATCAGTTGAATGCTGCTATGTTGCATATTTTGACAAACTTGCAAAGAAAGATAGACTCTGGACGAGGTACAGCAAGACCAGAAGGCAGTAAGAGCAGTACTAGGAGAATGAGAAGGACTTCTAGTGGATCATCTAACTTTGAAGAATCCAGCATGGATTCAAGTTCTTCTTCTCATAAAAGGAAAAGAAAGAGACATCATAGGGGTCGCTCTCGAGATGAATTTAAGAAAGCTAAACCTCCTACATTTGATGGTGAGGTCAAGATTGGACAAGAGGCTGAAGCTTGGCTTCTTGGGATAAAGAAGTACTTTCAAGTGCATGATTATTCAGGAAACATGAATGCAAGAGTTGCCATATTCAATCTGAGTGGAAGAGCATCCATTTGGTGGGAACACTTCAAGCAAGTAAAGAGGATCAGTGAAAGGAGACTTAAGTGGAAACAGTTCAAGAAGTATTTCAAGCAGAAATACCTCTCTGACAGGTATTATGATGACAAGATAAAGGAATTCCATAAGCTGAGATTGGGACAGCAAACCATGGAAGAATATACAAATATGTTTTTGGAGCTGTTGAGGTATGTCTGGTACATCAAAGATGAAAAAGTGAAGGTCCAACACTTTCTGTGTGGATTACCTCAGTTTTACAAAGATAGAATTGAATTTTATGAACCTAAAACTCTTGAAGAAGTAATAAGGAAGGCTAAGGATTGTTATGAGCAAAGCAAAGGTAAACTTGATTACCATAAGGCATGGAAGGACAGGAAGAATGAGAAGCTTGACCAAAGAAAGAAAGGTTTCAAACCTTCTAACTTCAGGAATCAGCAGAAGCATCCATTTCAAGCTGCGAGTAAGCCAGTTGGAGTGACAGGAGAAAAGCCTAAAGATACAAAACATAATAGAGGGACACTTCAATGTTGGAAATGTGGAGGACCCCACATGCGCAAGAATTGTCCACTCAAGAATGAGAGTGCAAGGCCAGCTTATAACATCCAAGAAGCAGAAACAGTGGGTCAAGTAGCAAGGGCAGTCCCTAGGATTTATGCAGCACTGGAGGACCGCCAAGCAGATCACCAGTCAACTGTGGTTGAGGTAGCAGGTAAGATTGTTGAGCAATCTATTTCTATTTTGATTGACCCTAGTTCTACTCACAGTTACATTACTGCTAGAGTAGTGGATATTTGTGCTTTTAAGAAAGTAAAGCATAGGAAGTCTTGGTTAGTCCAGCTAGCCACTGGAACTAAGAGAAAGGTCAGTGAAGTGGTAGAGAAATGTCCATTGGTCATGAATGGATTGGTCACATGTGTAGATCTAAATGTTCTACTACTTGGTTCCTATGATGTTCTCATTGGAATGGATTGGTTAGAAGCTCACAGGGTGAAGCTTGACTATTACAATAAGACTTTTGAATGCATGAATGAAGAAGGGAACCTAGTAGTTGTGAAAGGTATTCCAAAGGGGATTTCAGTACAGCAGGTTTCAGCCATGCAGTTAAAGAATTTCTATAGGAAGGGATGCCAGTTGTATGCAGCCCATATTTTGGAGACATCAGGAGATGAAACTCCTAGGTTGGAAGACTATCAGGTGTTATAGGAATTTTGGGATGTGTTTCCTGATGAGATTCCAGGGCTTCCTCCAAAAAGGGACATTGAATTCACTATTGAACTTGTGCCAGGAACAACACCAGTGTCCAAGGCACCCTACAGGATGAGTACACTGGAGATGCTAGAATTGAAGATGCAACTACAAGAGTTGTTGGAAAAGAAGTATATCCGGCCGAGTGTGTCTCCTTGGGGAGCACCAGTTCTGTTTGTAAAGAAGAAAGATGGTACACTCAGGTTATGTATTGATTATAGACATCTGAACAAGGTTACTATAAAGAATAAATATCCTTTGCCTAGGATTGACGACCTCTTTGATCAAATGAGAGGAGCTAAGGTATTTTCCAAGATTGACTTGAGGTCTGGTTACCATCAAGTGATAATCAAGGATGAATACATTCATAAGATAACGTTCAGGACAAGGTATGGGCATTATGAGTTTGTAATGGCACCATTTGGTCTCACGAATGCACCAGCTACATTTATGTGCCTTATGAATAGTGTCTTCAGCAGATATTTGGACAGGTTTGTTCTTGTTTTCCTTGATGACATTCTTGTTTATTCTAAGAATGAGGAAGAACATGAAGAGAATTTGAGATTGACATTGCGATTGCTCAAGGAGCATCAACTGTATGCAAAACTAAGCAAGTGTGACTTCTATAGAGATAGAATTCAGTACTTGGGTCACATTATCTCCGAAGAGGGTATATCTAGTGTGGACCCTGAAAATATTGAAGCCATTATGAATTGGCCTACTCCAACAAATGTGACAGACGTTAGATATTTTATGGGACTTGCAGGATACTACATGAGATTCATTGAGGGATTCTCCAAAGTTGCACATGCCATCACTTCTTTGCAAAAGAAGGGAATGAAGTTTGAATGGACGTTGAGGTGTGAAGAAAGCTTCTAGCAATTGAAGAGTCTTCTCACCAGTGCACCAGTATTGAAGGTTACAGATCTAGAGAAAGATTTTGTGGTGTGTACCGATGCATGTGGACAAGGGCTTGGAGGATTCCTTCTGCAAGACAACCACGTGATATGTTATGAGTCGAGAAAGTTGAAGGAACATGAGAAGAACTATGCCACTCATGATCTATAGCTTGCAGCCATAGTACATGCCCTCAAGATGTGGAGACATTACTTGATGGGCAGGAGATTTGAGCTCGGAATAGACCATTGTGGTTTGAAGTACCTATTTGATCAACCTACTCTGAACGCTAGGCAAGCAAGACGGCTGGAATTTTTATGTGAGTTTTTTTTTGAAATCAAGCACATAAAGGGAAAAGAGAATAAGGTAGTTGATGTGATTAGCAGGAAGATGCAATAAATGCATGTGGTATCTCTTAGTATTTTCCAATCAGATTTGAGGCAACAGATTGTTAGTCATGCTGCTGGATATGAATTGTATGAGCAGGTAAAAGACAAATTGCAATAGCAAAGTCTTGAGAAGAGGTATGAGGAATATAAACTCAAAGATGAGGGGCTTCTCACTTATAAAGGTAGAATTTATATTCCATATGTAGCCGATTTGAGGAGAGTTGTTATGGATGAAATCCATCAAGCTCCATATTCTGGTCACCCAGGATATCAAAAGACAATTGCTACAGCTAGAAAGCAGTACTTTTGGCCAGGAATGAAAAAGGACATGGCTGAGTACATTTCAAAGTGTATGAAATGTCAGTAGGTAAAGGTTGAGCATCAACATCCAGCAGGTTTGTTGCAGCCTTTGCCAGTTCCGGAATGGAAATGGGAAGTTATTTCCATGGATTTTATTACAGGATTATCGATGACTTGGAGACAACATGATTCCATCATGGTTGTGGTAGACAAGTTGACAAAGGCAGCGCATTTTATACCGGTTAAATCTACGCATAAGACTGATGATATTGCAAAGGTCTTCATGAAGGAGATTTTCAAATTGCACGGATTGCCAAAGGCAATAGTCTCTGACAGAGATGTCAAGTTCACTTCCAATTTTTGAAAGGGGTTGTTTGCATATTTGGGTACAAAGCTAAACTTCATCACTGCATACCATCCTCAGACAGATGGGCAGACAAAGAGAGTTAATCAGGTGCTTGAAGACATGCTTCGCATGTACGTGATGGACAAACCAACCAAGTGGGAAGATTACTTACACTTGGTAGAGTTTGCTTACAACATTGGATAGCAGGCATCCTTAGGGATGAGTCCATATGAAGCTTTGTATGGAAGAAGGTGTAGGACACCTGTGACTTGGGATAATCTAGTGAACAGGTTTGTACTTGGACTAGAGTTTCTCAAGAAAATGGAGTAGGAGGTTGTAAAGATCAGGCAGAATCTGAAAGCAGCACAAGATAGATAGAAAAGCTATGCATATAAGCATACGGTGAACAGGGAATTCAATGTTGGGGATCATGTTTACCTCATAGTAAGGGAAAAGAAGAGTTCCTTGAAGCTTGGAAGTTGTGCCAAGTTGTCACCTAGATACTGTGGGCCATTTGAAGTGCTTGAAAGAATAGGGCCAGTTGCATATAGACTTGCATTGCCTGCTAGCACTAGGCCTCATAATGTTTTTCATGTTTCCTTGCTTAAGAGATATGTACATGATCCTAAGCATGTGATAAATTGGGATGTGATTTAGGTGGAACCCGAGGGAGAGTTCCGAATCGAGCCAGTGCGCATCCTCGAAAGGAAGGTCACAATGCTCCGAAATCGGGCCATAGGGCAGGTAAAGGTGTAATGGGAGCACTACGGACCTGAAGAGGCTACGTGGGAGCTGGAGGATGTCGTGCGATTGGCACATCCATTTTTGTTCAATTCTGCGGAACACTGAGGCGATACCAAAGTAGCATTTTGTTCAAATCTGGTAAAGCACTAAGGACAGTCCTATTGAAGGGGGAGGGGAATGTAACACCCCGGTTTTGACCCCGTTGCATTAGATGTATATGATGTATATATTGTAATTAATCACGTTGAGGAGCTAAAGGCCAAGGCCCCACCATTGATTGGTTATGCTATGTTTAAGTTTGAAATTGTCACCAATGGTATATCGGGGCATGCAACATATATTAAGTTTTTTCATGATGTAAATATGCATCTTCAATTAAAATGAACCCCGACCAGCTACGTTCGCGGCAACTAAATTGAGAAGGGGCATGATTTTCACAAGGATAAGGGTGGGGAAAATGTCAAACCTTGGGCAATAGGGGAAAAAGCCACATGTCATCTCTCCTTGTCTTACCCAACTACCACCATTAAAAACTGTTGTTGTTAGCTGAGGCAGTTAGGGAGTGGAGTGTGGCAGGACTGTCAGTCCTTTCCCACATGCACCCTCCACCAGTGGATTGAACCTCATGTTGGGCAGAAGAATGACCACTATGAATTCTCATCATTGTCTGTTCATTATTCTCACGCACAGGAATTTTTCCCGGTTTTGACTCACACAGTGAGTTGGGAACCGTGCTCTTTCATCCACGATTTTCCCGTGAAGGGCCATTCATGTTTTCGGCTGTGTGATCTCCTTACAGACTTGTATGGCCATGTAATTTACTGCCATTTCGATGTTGAGATTGGGACTATTGTTCTTCCCATGAGTTATGGTTGCCACCATTCTCCTCAAGATTCGTTGTGTTGTTGTGGTCTCCCTTACATTGTGATTGTTGTGGTATTCTTTACATTTGGGTTCTGGTGCAAGTTTCTCTCACGCATAGGTCGGGATTTTGTATTTTCTCTTCCCTAGTGTGGTCTGTGTAAGTCTTCCTGGTGGCTTTGTTTCCCAGGACGGGCTGTTGTTTTCCCCATGTTGTGAGCTATGCTCACTGATACATTTTGGGACTGTTGTTTTCCCCATGTATTGAGCTGTGTTCACTGATACGTTTGGGACTGTTAAAATTCACCCAGGAGTCATTTTCCCTGTTTAAGCTGTGACAACTGATTTGATTACATGTGTGCAATGGTTGTTCTTCGGACTGTGTTGGGAGCAGGGATGGGGGCTTGGTTTGCTTGATAAACCTGGTGGCTGGAAACCACACGGAGAGAGCTAGAGGGCTGTCTTTCTTCTCCACAACCCTTGAATAGCACTAGAAGGGAATGCAGGGCCTGAGGGACTGTGTAGTAGAGAAGGGAGGGATTCCTTGTGTTGGGTGTGTGTGGGTGTCTTAGAAGCCATGATAGTTCTGGTGTAGGTGTTCTTGGCTCTATAATGAGCTCACCGGCTTAGCATTTAGCCTTTCCCAGCTCCTTAATGGCCTGATAAACCTAACCATGTTGGTTTGGTTGTCTTGTTGATGGCCTAATAAACCCAACTGTGTTGGCTTGGCTATCTTTTGTGTATCCTTGGCTATGTGTAAGCCTGCTTGTTCCTTATTCCTTGGAGAATCATGCCCAGCTCGGGGGTGGCAGCGTTGTTGAGATATTAAGGAGCATGTTGGCCTATGGGTGGGTGGAACGTTGCAGCGACGTAGTTGGTTGTGGAACGAGTTCTTATAAGATAAGTAACCTTGTTTATTTTACTTCTGCAATCCTATTTACTGTTAATGATTATGATGAACATGTTGAACGAATGCTCGTATGAGTTTATGTTACTTCCGTTGTGTATGATAAATGATCATGTATGCATGTTGTATTTCAAAGCATTTTATTTCAGCATTTCAGCAATTTTATGAATTCACATGTTCATGGGGCTGGTTTCCTGGATGGTTAACGCCATGGTAGCGTCCTCTTCGCCAGTCGAACGGTCGAGGACGTTACACATGCCTAGACTTGGAATCCAAGAAGAAGAGAAATTTCTTGTCCTTAAGTACATCAGTGGATTATCCCCATGCATTCAGCAAGAGATGGAATTTCTGATGGTTAGTACACTTGCGGATGCATTTCATTATGTCAACAAACTTGAAGCTAAACAAAAAGGAAAATCACATTTCGCGAACAAGCCAACATGTCGAACATCCGACAAGAAGTCACCAGCCGACTCTGACAAGTTTAAGCACCCTTCTAAGCCGACTCTGCCAAAGCCCAATCATCACAAGAATAAAATTTAGAAAGCCAAGAAGGATCGCACCAAACAACCTCCTACCAGGAAATAGTGTGATTATCACAATCCAGCATCGCATGATATGTCAAAATGAAAAGCTCGGAAGACATTTTTTGTAAAAATTTCAACATCCGACTTGTCGGACATAACCTTGGAATAATTTGATCCAGATGCATCAAACCTCTTGGCTTCGAATTCGACCACTCTAATAGGCTCGACTATCGTCCACGAGGAGGAACGAGAGCGCATGTTCCATACACGGATATGGGTTCAAAAAAATCCATTACATTTGATTGTGGATAATGGTAGCCAAAAGAACTTTGTTTTTGAAGATCTTGTGAAGAAACTTGGTCTTGTCACCACTCCACATTCGCAAACATACAACATCGGTTGGATGAAGGATGGAGAGGAGCTAAGGATCACACACCAATGCAAACTCACCTACTTTATTAAGCCTTTTGAAGATGAAGTACTTTGTGACGTGGCACCTCTTTCCATAGCCAACGCCATGTTCGAAAAACCTTACCTTTAGGATCGACACAGTACATATCAATCATGGCCTCAGAAGGTGATTGTCAAAATTCAGAATCAATGGTACGACATACCAGAGCGGAAAAACACATCAACGGTTGATATGATATAAGTCAAAAAAACAACGCAGCTTATCAATCATCTTCAAAAGTTTGCATTAATCATAATAAAGCCTCAGCATTCCAAGAATACTGTAGTAACAAGTTGACTCACCGACCAGCGCAGCTCCTGACAAAAACAACAGATTGACCACATTCTTGAGGAATATAGGAACATATTTCAAGAGCCGAATGGAGTACCTATGCATTTTCAGGTGAAGCACTCCATTGAACTTTTTATAGAAGATCCATTCTCGAGAACGAAGATATTCACCGAAAAATATAGGATTTGATCGAAAAAGGTCATATCCGCCCTAGCTCCTCTTCTTGGGAAAGTCCAGTTGTCCTAGTTCCGAAGAAAGAAGAGACTTGGCGCATGTGCATCGATTATCAGGATCTCAACAAAATTTTAATAAAGAATAGATACCCTCTTCTAAGGATAGACGAACTCATCGAATTTCTGAAAGGTTCTAAGTTCTTACGAATCTCAAACTTAAGTCGGGATATCATCAAATTTCGATCGAGTTCACTGATGTATGGAAAACAGATGTCAAGACCAAGGAAGGATTGTTTGAATGGCTAGTCATGCCTTTCAGCTTAACCAATGCACCTACAACCTTCATGAGATATATGGATGACCTTCTATGACCTTCCATCAGCAAGTGTGTCATTGTTTATCTCGGCGATATCTTGATTTTTAGTTGATCATGGGAAGAACATGTCAGACAACTTCGACACTCTCCAGCAACATCGGCTATATCTGAACATTGACAAATGCTCATTTGCGATGACCAACATCAAATATTTGGGGTATGTAATTGACTCTCCAGGAATTCATGTCGATCCATAAAAAGTACAGATCCTCAAAGATTGGCCCATTCCTCAAAACACTCATGAACTAAGAAGTTTTCTTGGTTTGGTGAATTTCTATCGACGGTTCATACTTGGGTTCAGCCACATCGCATGGCCTTTGAATTAGTTGACTAAAGGAAATGGAAAAAATGTATTTAAATAGACACTGGCACAAAAAATTTTGGTTTGGAGAATTTCTATCGACGGTTCATACTTTTCTTCATCCACATTGCATGGCCTTTGAATCAGTTGACTGAAGGAAATAGGAAAAATGTCTTTAAATAGACACCGGCACAACAACAAGCTTTTGAACAACTCAAAAACATTCTTTTTGTTGCACCAATACTTGTGTTACTTGATTTGCATCAACCCTTTGAGATTGAGACGGATGCATCGAGTTATGCTCTTGACGCAGTGATCACTCAGTCAGGTCACCCAGTCCTGTTTCATTCCAAAACTTTCAAGGACATTGTTAGAAGGTATTCAACATATGAAAAAGAACTATACAACATTGTACAAGCTCTTAAGCAATGGAGACACTACATTATTGGCAAGGAAATGATCATTCTCACTGACCATAAACCTTTGCAGTTCGCTCCATCCCAGTTGAAACTACAAACAACTTGACAACTCAAGTGGATTAATTACCTGCAACAATTTTAGGTTGTAATTAAGTATCCAAAATGTAAATCCAATGCTGCAATTGATTGTCTCAGTTGACCACCCATTAGTCTATTGTTTACAGTGATGAGTATGCAGACTTACGACACCACTACTTTGCCACAATTGTGTTCAGAAAACTGCGACTTCTCCACAATTTATGGAAAGAAAGAAAATCAAGTCTTAGATACTTGTAGACATATTCTTTGATGGATGCATACAAATAATATGCAAAGAATTCTCTTAAATAGTTCTTAATACTATGTTATACATTCCCAATTTGAAATTAAGATACTTATTCTTAGAATATTGGTTGAATCAAACATAGAAGAGCTTGTCTATGTACAAGTAAATGGAACCCTTCAGAGATGAAATCTAATTCTATAGTTGTAATAAACCATATAGGACTTTAAGTAACACTCTTTAAAATTTTGAAAGTACTTTGCTTAGTATACTCATTAATAAGATACATGGAGTTGTAACCCAAGATCCTTAATCTTTTATAGATTCTAAAGAAAAGATGTATCTTCTAAATTTTAATGCTTGCTAAGCAAGAACACTTCTATATGTGATTATAAGTAAAAGGGTTTTGTTGATGAATACTATAGTCTTATAGGTCTATACGAATATGCAAATGACTTTTAATTGGTGAACAAACGATAATCACCACCTATACACATAGGTTTGAAATAAGTGGCAAAGGTATCATTCGTATATATATATATGACAAAGCTTGAATTTTTTTATTTGGAAAGAGTCTCTTTCTAAATATTATTTTGCTATTATACCAAAAAAAAAAATATTAGTTATCTTGAAATTCTAACCAGTCAATTTTTATGTGGTGCTTTTGAAGAAAATTTTATGTGGTGCTTTTGAAGAAAATATATGCTTTGCTATAGGTTGATCTCCATTAAGAAAAGTGATTTGGGAAAGTCTATCAAAACAAAAGAAATTTACGGGATTGATTATGTTTAAGAAATTTACGGGATTGATTGACTACGGGAGTCAAATTGCAGAGCAAATTGTTGTTGATATGACAAATTAGTTAAAGTTATATTTTCATCTTGACTAGTTTTTTGGAGTTTATTGAATAAGGACAATGAGTTTGGGAAAGGATTTTGTCTATTAAAACTCAAGTGTGTGCTCACTGAATTTATTGAACTTCAGTCATAGTTTTATAAAATTTAAAGTGCATGAAAACAAGTAAATATTATGATCTGTGCTACAATAAGTGCAATCGAGATCAAATGATAATTTAATGCCAACGTTGTTGTTATTGGTCATGAAAAATATAAAAGTATTGCATATTTAGGGTGAAGAAGGAATGCATTTATACTAATGTATTGAATGTATAGTTTAGGATAGGTGATTAACACAAACTAGGTGTGCTTTCTAATGGCATAAAATAGATGCAAGTAGATACTATAACATGGGAACATCATTACATTATTTTGTACATTATGTAAAATGCCTAAAGCTAATGAGGATACCAAAGCATTAATATATGTTGTTTATGTTGTTAAAAGGTAAAGAAAGAAAAAAAATATACTTCAATGCTCCAACTAATCAGAGAGGGTATTGGGTGTGTTACAATAACTCAGATCATACTATAGCTTCTCTAAGGAACAAATACAAGAAGTTCACAAGAAATTTATGAACTTGATGATCAGTAAACACATTTTTCCCTAGTATCATGTCAACCCATATATTTTGATGAAGTAGTTAATGAAAATAGTTCAAGCAATGAATAAAGAAATTGAAGCAATTAAAAGCAACAATACATTGGATATTATAGATCTTCCCATAGATAAAGCCAACGCTAGAGTTAAATAAGTTTATAAAAAAAATTATATGAGAAATGTGTAATGGAGAAGCACAGAACCAAACTTCTAGCAAAAAGATTTGCTCAACAACCCAGTGTTGATTTTGAAGAAACCTTTGCCCCTATAGCAAGGTTAGATACAATAAGAGTAGTATTGGCAATTGCAGCCCAAAATAAGTTGCTTGCTTATCGACTAGATGTCAAGTCCCCTTTCTTGAATGGCATACTAGAGGAGAAAGTTTATGTAAATCATCAACGAAGATATGAAATCAAAGGTCAAGAGCATAAGGTGTACAATCTAAAGAAAGCCTTGTATGGCTTGAAACAAGCTCCAATAACTTGGTGTAGTTGCATTGATTCCTATTTTCTCAACAATATATTCAACAAGAGAAATAATGAGCCCAAACTTTACAAAAAAAGTTAACAAGCTCAACAAGATAATATTTTAATAATTTGTCTTTATGTGGATGATATGATGTAGAGATGTAACTTGCTATTTAATGAGTCTAATACAACCATAAAGGAATATTTTAAGATAACTCATCTCAACCTCACAAACTTTTTTCTTGGAATTGAAGTTGAACAATCTTCATAAGGCAGTTTTATTTGTCAAAAGAAGTATGTCACATATTTTGAAAAGGTTCAAAAATGGACAAATGCAAACCAAGGTGCAAAGATAAGAGAATAAAATAAAATAAGGACCAATAATTGATTACACATATAAAAGGGAAATCTTATGTATCTTACAACCATATATTATGTATGCAGAAGTGTTCATTTACATATTTGATTGTTGTTGGATGGTAGGAAAGAGTTTTGAGGTACATTGAAAGGACAATAGATTATGGAATTTGGTATTGCACTTATGAAGATAATGTACTTGGGTATATAGATTTTGCAAACAACATTAATGATATGAAAAGGATTTATGCATATGCATTTAATTTGGGTACAACTTTAATGTCATGGGCTCTTCCAAGAAGAAACAACCCATTGTCACAATATTTTCAAAAAAACATAATATGTTCTAACAAATTTAACATCATGTGAAGCAAACTAGTTGAGAAGACTCTTAAGTGATCTTGCATATGAAATAAAGGGTCCAACTCCTATCTTTAGTGACAACAACTCAATTCTTGTCTCATCCAAAAATCAGGTGTTTCACCACAAAAGTGGCAAACCACATATACCAATAAGTCATAGGATAACATGTGCAAATACTTTGATGCTTACCCTTTCATCTTCATTTTGAGAGATGGGTTAGGACTCTCTTCAAATTGAACGTGTCAGGACACATGTTCTTAACCATTAGGTCCAAATTTAATTGAATGACATTAAATCATTAATTTGGCAGTATTTTTATAAACTATAAATTTATTTTAATGAATTTATATTTTTTTCAAATTTCGGTGGGAAAAACTTGGCTCTCTCGGCGAGAAATTGTATTGTAGGGAACCTACTGCATACTGATAGGCTCTCTGGGAGAGTAGGAGAATATGTAAAATGCTCAAGGCCATTGTAGTCTTCCATGGCCATACAGTGGTCAAGGGAGTCTGAACATGCAGAGGTTCAGATGGAGAGTAAATGAACTGGATGAGCTACAAGTTCACTGTAATTATGTATTGGTAAATGTCTTTTAAAAAAAACAAAAGTCTGCTTTTACATTTACTGGGTGAGATTGCCATGACAAATTTTAGAATGTGGGTTCAGGATTAATCCCTGTTGTTGCGCTGTATCAAAAACTCAAACAATTCCCCTATTGCTACAGAGATCAATCTGGAATTCTGTACTCCCGTAGGGGATTTGATCAGGTGCATTTCAAAGGGATTTGATTTGGTCAGTGGATAACTATCAATAGTGAATTCAGAGATCAAAGGACAGTCATGACAGCCGATGTGACATTTTCTTTAACGCTGTCAAAAAGCAGCCTCATAAAGTAAAAACAAGACACCAAAGACGGTGAAAGGTCAACCTTAATGGAATGGATAACTCTTCTTGTATCATTTTCACCCAGCTTCGAAATCCTCCTTCGGTACAAACGAGAGATCATTTTCTTCCGTAGAAAATTGTCTACAGAACACATATTTATGGAATCTCCACATTGATCTTGTAGGCGCTCGATTTACCTTGCCGCTTGATTTCAATTGCTGTAACTTTTTATTTCATTCTCCTCGTGAAAACTTTTCCATAATCTCACAGTAACAGTAGTAACTGCGACAGTAACAGTTGGTTGATTTTGCTGCTACACTGTAAAATTTAAATTCGTTTTTTCCATCGTGATCATAGATATCCTAAAAGTTTCAACATTTTTGTGCATATATATCCGATCCAAATCAAATCTAATTCTCCATAGGAATATCCTATGCTACCTTGTAAAATTGTCTAAACCGAAAATCAATTTAAATTGATCATATATATCCTTTATTTTTAAACATGTTTGTCCATATATATATATATATCCTATCCATATCAAATCTAATCTAATCGGCGGAACTCAACCCAATCCAATCCTTGTTAATTTACAACCAATCCAGTTTGTCCACAAGCTAAAATATACCAATAACTTGTGACTTAGTAAAGACCTAAGCATCCCAAAAATCATCAAAGTAAACCTCTATCCCAAAGGTAGCCTACAAGTCTCGTCAATAAAAGGTTATATATATGGCTACTGGCTACTATTTCCCTAGGGATCCTCAAGTACTGTCTACATGTTTTTGCATTGCAACCAAGAAGGTATTTCCCTAGGGCTCCTCTAGTACTGTCTACATGTTTTTACATCGCAACCAAGAAGGTATTTCCCTAGGGCTCCTCTAGTATTGTCTGCATGTTTTTACATCGCAACCAAGAAGAATTCCGTATTGATGGCAATGTATAGTAGGATATATGCCATTTAGTTTTTCTCTTTATAAAAAATAGTTCCAAGTAAGTAACTCTATTTGACATAGTAGCAAATAAGTATTTAGGTCTACGAGGTTACAGTAATTGAAAATGAGTAATTAAGAAAAAATTAAAATGAAAGGTTATGTTAGTGCTAGAAATTGTTCTCACACTACTAAAGAACAAGCCAACACATTCTCATAAAATAAAACTAATTAAAATAGGTTTTTTTAGGGTTCTGGTTTTGCACTTTGTAAACAAGAGGGTAAAAACTCATAAGGTTAAGACAAATACTAAATCATGCAACAATGTAAGACTGAGATGTATAATATATGAAACATAACCAGAACAACATAAGAACATTACTAAGTTTCATCCACATTTCATAAGCATTCCATGAGAAATAACCTTAAACAAGAAATAAATTCATAAACCGAATGATCACACTAATCAGAAATGAAACCAGCATAGAAGATAAAATGGGCTTATAGATTGCATATATAACATAATCAGTAATCCAACATGCATAAGAGTTTTATGAAACTTATCTCTGTATACAATAGCTTCATAGCCTCCCCTTGTACAAAATTCGAACCCTCCTTCATTCTATAGTCCTACTTTTATCTTGGTTACATCGAAAATAGTTACCTAACTGAATAACTACCTTTTAGGTCATACCATCGAATCACTAAACAAAGTAAAGTTGTTCAAACTAAACTAATTTCTTTACAAAAATTAACTAACAACAGCTATCACTTAAAGCATTTTACAAATATTTAGTAGCCTCTTCCAAAAGGGCTGTCCCTTCCAAATCTTGAGTCTTCCTCCTAGTTCTCTGCTGCTCAGCTTCTAGGTCTTCGACTCTTTTTGATAACTCCTGATTTTGTTGATTTATTTCTTGAAGAGTCTGCTTCAGCTCTGCACACAGACTTTGTCTGTCTTTTCCTCTTCAACGCTTCCTTGGAGACTGCAATTAACTCTTGGTAATGGCTATTAATCTCTTCTAAATCCTCTCTTAATCTTCTGTTAGAAACTACTAACCCTTCATTTGTTTCATGCAAGAATTCTATCTTATACTTATACTCTTTGATGCTTCTTTGTAGGTTCTCATTTTTAGAATCAATACATTTTCCTTCTGAAGCTGAAGAGAGTCCTTCTGGCATCCAGGAAATCTTCAATCTCTTAAAGATCTCCTCATCCTCCTCTTGTTGTTGCTCTGTCATAGTTACAGGAACCCCTGGAGATTCATTACCTTCAAAACCACATTGAGTTGATGGTTATGCAATCCTTTCTTCATCTGCACATAAACTTGTCATGAATGATTGCTGCTTCATTAAATCCTTCTGATGATGGCTAAAATTTACTTTCCTTCGAACCTATTTTAATAGCTCTGAAATTTTAGCCTCAGTTGAAACTGAATTATCCTTCAAAGGAACATGTTTCTTACCTTTAATCTCTCTTACATTCAATCTTTCATCCTCTTCTAACTCTTCTTGGGAAGAAGAGTCTCCTATTACTGTGATTTTCTCCTGAGCTAACTTAGGGCTTAACAGCTTTTTCATGTTCAATCTTAATTTATTCATAGGTCTGGTCTTAGGTCTCTAGCCTACCCCTATCTCTCCCAACATGCTCAAAGCTTTTCCTTGGCGCTTAATGGCTGCAAGCTGAACCACTTTCCCTTTGACTCCCTATGACACCAACTTTTCTTTAGACTGTTGTTGTGAACCCTGTGCACTGTCAACCCTAGATTTATCAATCAGTGGGATTTCCTTACTTTCTAAATGTACTCTTATATGGACTTGTTCTTGTTATAACAAGTTTTCATCTACTCCGTGGTTTACTTCTTCATTAAGGGTATTTTCTACATGATTTAAATCCTTCGTCTGAAGCTTTGATGGTTCATCTTCATCAACTTTATTCTGCTGTTCACTTTCAGTATTTTCAACCCTTTGTGTCATAGACCTTTCTTATACACTATCTTCTTATGTTTCGACTATGACCTATTTCTTCAATTTTTTGACTAAATTATGTGCTTTGTTCACCTATCTTTTCTTTGATTGGTCCTCTTTCTCACTTTGAAACCCAGACCAGAATAAAAAATAGTCCCAGGTCTTTCCCTTCTTTTGGAGCACTATACTTATGATTAACTTTATCATACCATGATGAAATACGGACTGTTGAGTATGATCTTGATGCTCCTTTACTCTACTGGACATCTTTTGTGGACTTTAAGGAAAACGAAAGGAAGGTTCATCTTTGGTTCATGATTTAAATGTTGCAGAAACTTGAAATGATATTTAAACACAAAGGCATATCTTCCTTCACAAGTTACATAGCTTTGCAGGATTTTGATTGGTTCTCTCCACTCTGGTTTGAACTTCTGTATATGTACTCCTTTACCCCATTCTGCAACAAAATTTGGAAGCAAGTAATTCTCTGAGTTAAAGGTAAAATGTACCTTCTTGAACCAATACTCACTTTCATCAGGAATGCCTGTAGCCTCCGCTATTAGCTCTCTAGTCAGCTCAATTTTTAGGGTATCAAATGTGACTATGTCTTTGTCTAATCCCTGAGAAATTTTGTATGAAACCTTTGTATGATGGCCATCAATTTTCTCAAAATAATTCAACCAACCTGCTTATGAAAATAACCTTGCACAGTCACAGAAAGTTTGAACCCAAGACATATCTGAAGCCTCGGCCCTATTTGTTTTCCCACTTCTCTTCATTCTGGTTAATTGACCTTAATTGTGCTTTCTTCAGCAAAGAGTTTAAAACTATTTGAATGTTTGTTATTTTAATAGTCAATCATAAGCTGAGAAAATTAAACCCTTGATATGAATGTTCCTTCACAAACTGATAATTATTTTGACCCTACTGATAGAAAAGATTTGGCATTGAGCAAAAATCGAGTTTATAAACTTGCATTCTTAGTTAACATCAATAACTAATCCTCTGTCAAAACGAATCCGAACTCATGGAACATGTCAGTAATTCATTTCATAAATGTCTTAATAATGAATTCAGTTGCTAAAAATCAACTTTCCTATCTTCCCAGCTATCCAATATCCTTCTTAAGTCTGTCTCTAACTGCCACAACCGCGCCAAACACTTACCCTGTAAACCCTAAATAGCCAACCATCTTCATTCTTCAACCACAAACTGCCAGGTCTCCATACGGTTTCTGTGATCTTCATGCATTCAATAAATATGTAATCGATAGCAAATTATCCTCATCGTGCACGATCATTGTTGTTTAAATGATCTGTATCCTCTAACCTATGGACAACAACAACTTACCCAAATGATTTTTTTTTCCTGATCTCACAACACTTGTCACAATGATTATTATGGCCTAAATACGTATCAAACTCCTCGACAAGTGTGAAAAACTCTACTCATGCACAAATTTTGGAAATCACGAGCAAGATCATGACTTTTTTCAAAAGCACGATTTTCTTGTAGCGCCCTTGTTCACGTTTTTTGTGCTTGTGCTACAAGAATATATGTTTAATGATTTTTTAACCAAAACTGAAAACAATGTGTTAAATTTTGGTAAATAGCTTTTAATAAAACCTTGTGATATTTCTTTAGAACCTTTCATAAATACATACATCCTATAAGCCCATAAAAAACTATGAAATCTACAAAATTAAAAATAAAACTTATAAAATCAATCATAAACAAAAATCTACTAGCAAAAACCCAAGCTCAAAAATGTTAAAGCAATAAGAAAAATCATGTTTTATGATAAGCATATGATTCAAACTAGAAAACAAAAACAAGCTATAATAGGTTACATGTTCAAAGCTTTTGTGGGTGCTTTACCTTAAAAAAATTACTTTTAACCACTATTGGCTTATTTTGCTTTTATTTTATTTGGTACTGCCATGGATGCAACATCTTATGCTTTACAAAGAGGACTTACATGTTGAGTTTGATAACACTAGCTTAGGGACATTATTGGTGGGTTTGCTTCTTGGTTCTTTTATAGTGCTTTCGATGTTTGGTTATGTTTCTTATGTGGGATGGTGGCAACAATGATATCAATTGCTTTTGTTCTTTTGTCCATGTCTTGAGATTTCTATTGGGTTTACTTGTTGGTGTTTCCATTGTTGTTTTAATGTCTTCATATGAGCTCATGTTTTTCTCTACTTTGTGAATCTAGTTTTGTTTCCTTTTTCGACATGGTGGGCATGGTGGTTTCCATTTCAATGTGTGACTATCTCTTTTGCAAAGCATATTCACTAGTGGCAATGTGCAGTCGATGATATGCTTGACGACATTGTCTTTTCATTTTTCTTGATATGGGAAACTGCTATTTGGTTTGCGTGTTGGTGCTTTTGCTATTGTTTCAATGTCTGGATGGGGTTCTAGTCTACTATCCTTTGATTTGTGATCATTTTTCTCTCTTGTTCAAGAGTTTGGTTCTAGTGTCTCGATTTATTTGACAAAATATGATTTGGCTTGGGTTTCTCCTCTATTTTAATGTCTAATTCTAGAGCTTGACAAGTTACTCGTGTTGGTTATTCTTTGGTGGTTGTTTTCTTATGGCCATTTTTCCAGTGTATGGACTCATTGGATGTAACTTCCTCAACCATAAGGAAGTTGGTGTTTTATATCCAACACATAGTGGAATGAGCTCATGGTTTTATGTTGAATAAGTCTACCTTAAAGAGGACCTTGGAGTCATCTAGATGCATTCTAGTAACTTGCTTCATATTACAATTATCTATACTTTAATGAAGTATCATACTTGTTTTTATTTGTATAACAAAAATAGTTTTGTGGATGTCTTGTAAGTGTCTTGATCCAGTTAGATGATTGGGATTCTTTACTCAAAATTTAGACCTAAAGAGATAGAAAAAATGCATGGAATCTTGTTAATCCCAACATAAGCATTGATCCACGTGTCTTCATATTATATATTCCATAGTTCATTAAATTGAGGAACATAACGCATATAGTAATGTTGAGATCAAAGAAGTAATTCGAATGCCCTCAAATTCTAGTTTTCCAATGAATTCATTGCTTCCTTTTTGTTTTGAAGTGCATTAGGACTCTCGAGGCATTACACCTATGCTTGTTTGGACCAAGATTTTGTTTTTAGTAAAATAGTTATGGACAAATTTAGTAAAGGGTAAAAAATGACTAGCAAAAAGGAAACAAACAACTTAGAAGGATTATTTGATTTTTGCTTAAATATGCATCTCCTCTTTTTGATGAATTCTTGACTCTATGAATTTTATGATTTCAATACTACATATGTTGGTTGACCATGGAACATGGTCATTTTTTTACATAGTATCTATATATCTTTGTTCTCAATGGTTCTTTCATCCCATGGAAAATGTTCTTAGGAATCAGAATTCAACTATATTGGAAACATCTTATCACAATTGCAATCTAATAAGAATGTGTGATTACATCAATCTATGGATAGGTGAGTTTTTTTCATTTGGAGGGCTATTTGTTGACTAATGCAATTAGAATCTTTGGTTTCGACAAGTTGTATTAATGCAATGCTTTAAGTGGAATATAAATTTATTAGGCGGTTATCGAGCAAGGATATGCAATTTTTGGTTAGTAAATTTAATATAATATATGTTGTGAGTCTAGTTTTGATGTTTATGTAGGCTTAAGGATCGTAATGAATTTCTTCTACATAGAGATTTCATTGCAAATGTACATGGAAATATGTTTTCATGTCGAAATTATTGTTGGTGGAATTTTTTGATCAGCTTCACTTGTCCTTTTATTATTACACGCATTAAGAGTATCTAAGGACCACTAGATTTTCACTTCTACAATTGTTTATGCTTGTGACATTGTGTTCTTAGGTGAAGGTTTAACTCCTAAGCTAATAGTTATTTGTCTAATTTTGTTGTTTGCTTGTTTTATTAGGAGTTCATTGTTTCCCTTGTGTTATGAAATGTATGTGACCATGGTCTTTTCCCTTTTCTTATGAAATGCTTTTGGGATTTTATAGGGCCTACAAGATTTGTATTTACAAAATTTCTCATGCTTTTATGGATCTATTGGAACCTTGATTTTTTTTAAAATAATGCTATTTGAATTATTTTGAAATGAAAATAGAATATAGAGAATATTTTTAAACATATATTTGAAGCAGTGTTTGAAATTGCATCTCTACTTTCTTGAACAAAATATTTGGTTTTAAATGATTAGATTGATGACTTTAATCCTAACACTCTCCAAAGGAAGAGTGGGATTGAGCAAAGATTGTGCTGGTTCAATCACTTGATTGTTGTTACTCTCCAAGGGAAAAGAGGGATCGACTGAATATTGCATAAGATCAACCACTTCAATGTTGTGACTCTCCAATGGAAGAGTGGGATTGACCGAAGATTACATGGGTTTGACCACTTTATAAACCATAGGTTGAATGAGGTGTTGGGAAACTATAGGTTTCTAAATACCATAATATCCTCCATACATGGACTGTACTCTTTTTACCTCTGGAAGAGTAGGGCATATATGAGTAAGTACTTTATCTCCCTTTCAAACAAGGGAAGTTAGGCTTATGTCATATTGATCTAGATTTCTCAATAGTATCAATACTTCCAACATGACTCATAGTGTATCCTTTTTTTCCCCAACATGACTTGCAACAACTAGTATATTCCCCCCCGACATGACTTGCGATGATTGGTTTCTTTTGCCCAACATGACTTGCAATGGTTTTTTTCTTATCACGTGTGTGAGTTGTTTTGATTGGTACCTTATCTTGAGTATGTATTGCATTGATTGGTGACTTTCCTAGCGTGACTTCCAATAGCTAGGAGCTTTTCCCCATCATGACTTGCATTGGTTGGTGGAAATCCACCTTGTATTCACATATTCTTCTTCCTCCTCATATTTATATTTCTTTTAGAATTTTGGTTACTAGTATCTATACTTTCACCACATGAAGTAGGAGTAGAAAACTATATCATTAGTGAAGAAGGAAAAGGGTTTTGATGCTCTTGACATGCAATGCCTTATTGGAAAGCATCAAGATCATTCAAGAAATTGGGAATGTAAAAACAACCATTGAACCAACACCCCAATAGTTAATTTAGGAAGATTAAAGGCGGGCATCAAGGGAGCACCCACATATCCAAAAATAGAAAAGAATAAGGAACCCTTAGTGTAGGGGTTCCTTGGTTGGTATTGTTAGGAACTTTAGCCATATCATCCAATTCAAAAAGGAAATCTCTAAGGCCTTTTAAGGGGTCAAAAAAATTACAATCAAGATGCCCTACACAAAAATCTATAAGATGCAACCAAGAAACCTCACTCTCCCAAAAATAAAACTAGGGTGGTTAAGTCCCAAGTTCAATAAATGAATATCCAAACACGAGCCTTTTGAAAGTTGTTCTGGGACGATTAGGGCCCATAACAACTAGAGAAGGTGTGAGAGATAGTTAAGGTAACCTTCACACAATAATCACCTAGGGTGCAAGTATCCTAATGAAGAAGATTACACTACAACTGATCTGAATGGATGTTAGGAATTTTCCCCAAGTACACCAATATTTTTCCCCTTGTAGTCACCTATCAGGAACCTAGGAAGAGAAACTATGACCATCGCTTCACACATGATAGTTGGGAATAATATTCATATGTTAGGTGTCTACAAATGGGTAGGAAATGTAGGACACAAGTCCTAGGTATGAAACTCTAGACAAAGTGGTGTCACTTGGGGAATTTCCACTTCCTTAGATATCTCGTACTCTTGTATCCCACTAAAAAAACAACTAAGGGGAAAATCTCAATTCCCCACCTAGCTAAAGCTCGTGCTTGACACATGTGTTAAATGCGCTTTCACAAAAAATTTCTTTGATACTAATGGTTTTCTCCTCTCATTTAATAGATCCTATTTTTCTTTTATGTGGCCTGAGAAAATTTAACTCTACAATCCTACAAACAAGGCACTAGACCTAATGTATTGTTAGTTTTCTATCACAAAAATCAATTCCAGTTCATTTTAATTGCACTTTTCTTTTAGGAGTTCTTTGCTTAAAATTGGAGGGATGTGGAAGTGAATGAACAATGGAGTTATCAAATGAAATAAACATGAAAGAGATCATATTCATTTATATTAAAACTTCTAACAACATTCAAATGGAAATGAAATTTTAGAATAAATCAAAGAAAAATTCCTTTTTATGCAGAATGATATGAAGACGAATGGAAACAAACTTGTGGTCTCCTACTAAGGAAAACCTAACAACACAAGATTTCTCTTTTTGTGAGTTTTGAAACTTAAAAAGAAAAATGTCCAATCACAAAGATGAAATTCACATTTAATCATATGCCATCTAAAAAATAGTGTATACATCCATGTATATTTCCCAAAAATTGTTTCATATTTACTGTCAAATCAACTAAAAGACCATGCACACTAAAATGGAAAATGCAATCCTAAATTCCACCTACAATGCAATCTAAACAACTAATGACTTTTTTTTTCATTTATAATGCACAAACGGAAAGAAAAACAATATTTGTCTTTTCACATATGGTGCACTAAGCAACGCAAAAAGAATCCAAAACAATATTGTATTTTTCACTTAAGAGGTACTATAAGGCATACAAGTAAATCAAATCTTTATTTTCTCTTTTCACTTATAAGGGAAGGAAAACATGAGCAAAATCATAAAATATGCCCTTTCCTTTACATAAAATGCAAATCAACAACGAAATAGGGAAATCAAAGAAACTAAATCCTTTTGTTTTCACCTAGTTCATGCAATCTAAAGTACAAAATATACCAAACAAACATTCAAAAACTTTCAATACTACGATCTACTATATAACTCCATAAACCCTAAAATAATAATCACGAAGGTTAAAAACATGCAAAAACATAGTTAAGACTCTTCTTTTCAACCCCCATGCATATAATAATACTATAAGTACCATGGACACACAAATATTGAGAAAATAGAGTATGCGAACCATCGAATCCACGGTTCTTGTACCAGTAGAGTGTGTGTGGAAGACCTAGGAAAGCCGAGGACAAGCCCGAAACTCAAAATATTGTAGTTTTTCTAAAATTTCAAGGATGAAGGATTATACTAAGGATTTAATGTATTTTAAACACTTGGAAACCACAACTAGAAAAACCAACCTAAAATTTATCTACAGGTGCCAACACCTCAGCAGAGTCGCCATTTCTGTTATAAGGAAAAATTCCTAATGGCTAGGATTGACCACTAATAGGATGAAATACAAAAATATAATCTAATATTCTTAGGATTAAAAATATATATTCACTTGATGTTTCATAACAAAAAACAAATAATCATCAAATGGAGATAAGAAGTGGAGGAGAACCTACTTTTGGAGGTTGTCCTATCGTTGCTCCTGCACTTGAGAGTTGACGTGCTCCAATCTAAGGCTTTGAGACCTGCACATAAAATATCACCCTTTCTCAAATATTATGATGCCAAAAAATATATGAAACAATTAAAATTCATAAGCATAATCATGAATAATCCTAACTAATTTACTTAGGATCCTATCCCTCCCTCACAAAAAAATATTAAATCGTATAAAACTCAGACACAAAGTTGGGTGGGGGGGGCGCGCAAATTAGAAATTACCATTAGTGAATTGCAAGAGTAAGGTACATTCTACACCACTACAAGTAAAACATCTTTCAAAACCACATATTGTGTTCCCCTACAACTAAACCACTCATGCTTAAAGATTCCTAGATCTTTAGATTCCAATTATGTATGGAGTAGAAGTTATATAAAGAGGGATGAACTCAACAACAAAGCAAAAAATAACTCAGGGACATGAAGTCACTAAGAGGGAAATAAGGCATATAAGCTCAAGAGGACAGGGAATTAAGTTTAGCATGACCTTATATAAGGTTTGGTCTCCCCTTTTGGTTCACCACTTAATCTTCTTATATGCATTTTGATGGTTAAGGTGATTTCCAAGTAGTTTTAGGATTCATAACCGAGGCCAACCATCTCAAAATGATTCATTACTTGAATTTTCAGAAATTTATATATGTTTTTGTGTAATTTATTGTCTCATTCTCCCTACAAAAGGGAAAGGAGCATGGCTATGCGCCTTTCTCAAGAAGTAATTCCGCGGGATCAAAAAATTGCTCATATTTAAGGGATTCAAGCTAGGAAGAAATGGGATTTCCCTTTGAGTGTTCTAAGAAACAAATATACGCTCGTATTCAGGGATTATTCGATAATGATAATTCCAATTTTATGTTCATTCTTAGATACTTATGTGCCATTTTGGGATATCATCATCACAAACATGTAAGTGTCAATTTGCGCTATAACACCATTGTTGTATGTTGGTGGGGCTTCGCCACCATGAAGTATTGAATAAGTGTTTTCATTATTTTATTCTTAATTTATATAAATTAAAATGTATTATATACCCTTCTCAACATTGGTACCTAGGTGTCATCACCAAAAGATATATAAGTTGAAAATATATAAAATTCAAATCACACTTTATAAATTTGCATTTAGCATGAAGAAGTTAATTGACAACTTAATGAGTTTTTTGGATTTTAATTCCTTGAGTTCTATCTCCTTTCATATGTTATTACCTTAGTCAATGTGATAATGATTTCATAGACTTATTACATGAAATGTTGTTACCAATTGGGGCATTCCAAAATTTAGATTGATCATTTTTACCATTGACAATGTGCGGCTCAGTTTTGTTTCTGAAATTAACCTTCTAGTGAGTAATATGAGAAAAATTATAACCATAAAGTTGTATATCTCAACAATATCTTTCCAATGGTATAAATAATGATCAAACAAAGGCTGAGGCCAGATGTGATGGCTAAAATACCAAGCTCACATATTATGAAAATTTCTTGTCACATAAACTTTGGAACTTATTCTTCATGCATTACAAAACTCTCAAACTTCTTTTTTAGATGTCCCAAAAATTCCAATTTTCTTTGTGACACTTTTAAAAACTCCCATCTTCTCTATGGCATGTCACAAAAATTCCCATCTTCACAATAATTCCAACTTTGGAACTTTTCCAAGAATGTGCTTTCTTACATGAAGAAAAAATATTCAAACCTTTTCTAATCCCATCAGGATATTTAAAAATTTAAACTTCTTTGATGCTATTATTATAAAATTTCCCATACTAGGTCTGTTTTCTCAACATTGAGATTGTTTGGATTGTTTACAAACTTGTTATTCAAAATGATGTACACATTTTTTGGAAAGTACTCATCATATATCTCTACAATAAGTAGTAGAAGAATTTCATGCAAAATTCCATTGATAATGAAACAATTTTCAAGGATTTGTAAGAAGAAATGTTGGGCAATGTATAATCTGAGTGCTTAGGTAGGATTGATAAGGATTCCTCTTATAGTAGTTCTTCCTCTCCCAACTTAATATGCAAATGTGGCATCATTTTCTCTTTCAATAATTTTGAAATATGGTTTTATTTGGCATTGTGCACCAATGGGTTCATCATATTTCCTATCACATAAGTAGTGAGACCCTAATTGAAAAGCATGTAGAATAAAATAAATGCATTCTCCAAATGTTGATTTCCATATCTAACATTGGATATAGCAGTGATTGACGAATACATGGTAGACACATAGCCTACCCATCTTATTCTCATTCCAAAATTGGGAATCATAGAACTGATCCATGTCTTTATCCTTGTTGGACAATGAAAAGTGAAAATATCATAGAGGATTTAAAATGGATTCATTGGTGCCACATCAAATATAAATTATGTGTTGACCTTAGAATTGGATTTTGAGATTTTATTTGAGTTCACAATGCCCAAGAACTTAAGGGAAACCTCTTCCTAGACTCAAAATATCAATTTGACAAGTGGTCAAAATTGTGATCAACATCATTTTAAATGGAACTTGAAGGCCCTTTTAAAATGAGTTTTTGTCCAAATGGAATTCTGGTAGCTTTCCATACATATTTTCTATACATGTTTCAAGATGTCAATTGAAACTGGCATGATCTTTAGCCCATTGTCATATCCATGAAAACTATCAACTCTGATATATAACACCTGGCACACAATACTTGGTGGTAACATTGATTCATGAAAAATAGTTCTAAGCTATCTAATGGTGCACAAATGATTTGATAAAATTAGATGAAGATGATACTACTTCAAAAGAATTCACATCCATTCAAATCAAAGAAATGTAGAAACAAAGTCAATTATGCCTTAAATGAAACAAACAAAGAAACAACAAATTCACGATGAAAAATAGCTTGGTAATACAAATGTAAAAGATTATGATGAACCAACAAATGAGCACACAATTGATAAGAAACAATCCATTCATCGGTGATCAATCATTTATCAAGATCAAAAGAATAAGGTCTAGGAAAACCAAGCATAATTTTGAAAAGGTAATATTTCAAATCTTGAAGGAGGGTCCATCAAGTGGTCAACAAGGGGGCTATTGAGGCCTTAACACATCTATACATTCAATGCTACAAAGATAAAATATATTTTTTCATTCAAATACATTTGTTTGTTCAATTTGAAAATTTGCATTCATGCAATTATGATGATAAAGGAATTGTAAATCGTCTTTAGAATTCAAGTACATGTTTTGTAACTTCTCTAGATACTGCTGAATTCTTTTATATATTCCCTATATGGATTAGGCATGTACTCTACCTTTTCTTTTGTTTCATTTAATTTTAGCTTGTATTCTCTACCTTTTCCTTTGTTTAATTCAATTTTAGCCTTTAATATGTCTCTAATTTCTCAAAATAAACTACTAAATACAAATATATATCCCTTTTTTAGTCACCATTGAGAACAAACACGGATTACGCATGTACTCTACCTTTTCTTTTGTTTGATTTAATTTTAGCTTGTATTCTCTACCTTTTCCTTTGTTTCATTGAATTTTAGCCTTTAATGTGTCTCTAATTTCTCAAAATAAACTACTAAATACAAATATACATCCCTTTTTTAGTCACCATTGAGAACAAACACAAAAGAACAAAGATTTCCACTTTCCAATGAACAACTATGTGGAAAACTCACAAGCCCTATGACTTGAAATTTCATGCAACTGAATTTATACATGCAACATGAAAAATATAAAAATGTGTAGATTACTTGAAAAACTATGTAGCTAAGCTAGAGACTCTAACATTTTAACATTTTCTATAAACTTTTGAGAACTCAATGCATGATTGTCTTAAATTACATATTTTATTTTTTTCTAATTTTTTGTTTTATCAAAAAATTATAAAATTGGAGAAGTTGTAAATAAAAAGCCACAAATTCAAATTTCCCATAAATATTTATAAAAATATTTTATCAAAAATAAATTATATATTAACATTAACATTATAGATTAAATGATTTCTTTACATTATATTTACAAATAAATATAAATATTTGTTTTGTCATTTTTCATTTCTTTCAAGCTTATAAAAAATCCTTACACCCTCATTGGAGGATCATAATTAGATAATTACGAATTGTGAATAATATGAAACGATATGAAGGTTATTGGTGAAAAGTGTTTGCATGGATTGTTGTTGTTTTTTTCCATGATTTGTTTATTGTGCATGCTAGAAGATGAATGGATAATAAATAATAGATAATGTTGTGATGTAATTTTTGTTAATGGTATATAAGAGGTATATTTTATATTTTAGTAGTAAAGAGCTATATAATTTTTTTTGCTCATCTTAAAGATGAACTTGTTTTTTATAAAAATAGTAAAATGCTATAAAAAATAACATGTCAATTCAATTTAAATTTAAAATATTTTTAAAACCATATTTATAAGACTAGAAACTAAAACCATAAACATTTCATTTACATTTTCTCAACATTTCCAATCTAAAAAAAATACCTTTAAGCTATAAGTAGATCTTTTTAAAATAGATCTATATTATTATTAATCCATTCATACCATCATATAATAAGATCCAAAGATAAGTATTATTATAAATATTTTTCTATTAAAACTTAATGAAAATAATGACTATATTTTTTTTTACTTTAATTAATTTCTTTCATCTTTATTTTAGGATTCTAAAAGGAATACTATTAGTTTATTTTATATTTTATTATTATTTGATATTTGTTTTATGGGGTTGTTGTGTTACTTTAAAACTTTATCGATATACTAAACCTTTGCAACCAAGGGAAAATGATTTATCTTCTAAAAATTGACACTATGAAAAAATGATTTATCAATGCGGAAATTTCAAACTTGACGGGGAATGTTGAGTCAAATTTCAACTGTAATCCTATCGTGCGGGTGGCAAGCACGGTCGCCAGAAAAGATCAATAATTTTTTCAACGGTTTCTCCATCTTTCATTCATTAAAATAATAATAAAGGTCTTATTGTACACGAATATAATTAAATGCAAATCATAATTGATGAATGATAATAAAGGTCTCCGATATTGTCTGACATTAAATTAAATTAGCTTTTGTGGACCTTGACTTTAAAAAGAAACTTTATGAAATTTAACTTTAAATATTTGATGTGTATGAGAAAATTGTGCCGAGAATGTGTAACTTAGTGCTATTGTTTTCATAGTTAAAGTGTATAAGCATTATTATTTTGGAAATGATTACTGTTCAGAAATTTATTATTTTATAAAAGAATGGTATGTTGGACTTGGATTGGATGCTGGGTGACGCCCATTAATTGTCATGTCAGTTTTAATCGAGAAGATCTGGAATCGTAGTGGCTGGAGATCAAGAATCCAGGTATCTTTAATATCCATTATAACTAGTTGAGTTATTATGGCTAACTATTGTTTGATTATAGTTAACCATTGTAAAGCATTTATTGTGTATGGTTATATTTTTTCTCAAAATTGAAGGATGAAGGATTATACAAGGACGTAATAGATTTTAAACACTTATAAATTACAACTAGAAAAACTAACTTAAAATTGCTCTACACCGATCAACTTTTTAGCAGAGTCGCCATTTTTGTTATATGGAAAAAATCGTGATAGCTAGGGTTGACCACTAATAGTTTGAAAGACAGAAATATAATCTAATATTCTTAGGATTAAAAACATAGATACATCAAAGATTTCATAACAAAAAACAAACAATCATCAAATGGAGATAAGAAGGGGAGGAGAACCTACTTTTGAAGGTTTTCCTATTATTTGTCCTGCACTTTAGAATTGGCGTACTCCAATCCAAGGCTTTGAGACAGGCACATGAAATATCACCCTTTCTCAAAGATTATGATGCCAACAAATATATGAATCAATTACAATTCATAAGCATAATCATGAAAATCTTTACTAACTTACTTATGATCATATCCCTTCCTAACGAATCAAAGATTATGATGCCAACAAAAATATGAATCAATTACACATCATAAGCATAATTATGAAAATCCTAACTAACTTACTTATGATCATATCCCTCCCTAACGAATCTTTGAATAGTATAAAAGTTAGACACAAACTTGGGAGGCCTCACCACAACGCCATTCAAAACCATATACCGTGTTCCTCTACAACTAAACCACTCATGCTCAAAGCTTCCTAGATCTTTAGATTCCAACCGTTGTATGGAGTAGAAGTCATATAAAGTGGGATGAACTCAACAACAAAGAAAAAGATAACTCGGGGACATGAAGTCACTCATAGGGAAATATGGCATATAAGCTCATGGGGATAGTGAAATTAAGTTCAACATGACTTTATATAAGGTTTGGTAATACATAAAGGTTTGGTAATACATTATATCCCAGCAGTATACAATGGTAATACATAAAGGAGAATTCAAATCATCAGAGATGAATTCGAATCTACCAATTCAATCTGACTCCATGGCTAACTAGAAGTGTCTAAATCACTATCGGAGTTCAATTGGCTAACTCCAGATGTCTAATCTAGTCTCTCAATCAAACCAGCCTAATTGCAGTGGTAGGTGAGTAGTAGGCGAGAACTGGTGCCTTCCCACATGCATCCATGGATGACTGGCGCTAACTGAACTAGAGGATATCTAACTAAATGTAACTGAAGCATAACTAAACTTAACTAGTTACTAACTGCCAACAACTAAAGGAGGCTCCTAAATTGTAGGAATTGGTCTAGGAGGCGCCTAAACTAATGCATGCAAGTGTAGTAAGTTCCAGTTAGCCTCTATCGGTGTTCCCCACTCCCAAATGATTGGTACATGTGGCCCCATTAGGCCAAGTGGACCCAATGGTACCAATGGGCCCAATACTAACTAAATATATCCTAAGTTAGGAAAATATAATCTAATAGATAGTTTGGACAAGGGAGGATTATAAATCCTAATGCCCCCCCTGAATCCTAACTTGGACAACTGCGGGCCCTTGCAACAAGGCCAAAAATCACCCTTATACAATCTAAAAGATAAAAAAATGTTGCTTAATAAACCAAGGAAATAGGAGAAAACGTCATGGGAACCCCCCTCAAAATAAGCAAGAAATAGGAAAATACAAGTTATCTTTAGAAGAAAGAATCTTCCTCCTTAGAAAAATAACTTGTCAAAACTCTGCTGCAATTTGCAACACTATGCAACAGTATGGTTCTTCTGTGCAACATCATCATGAAGTTGTGCATGTCAACCTATGAATCCAGAGTACATGAGTATGTCTGGAGGAATATTCCTCTTTGGAAGAATAAGAATATGCTCAACTAAATAAAAAATATAGACAACTGCTAAATCAAAACTGGACCCATGTAGAGAAATTGAAATCAACTAATAAGAGAGAAAACGTGCTTGATAATTTGAACCATGTGAGGAACACCCAAGAAACTGATATATTGCAGCCTTGAACATCAAACCATGTGAGGTAAAATCAGCCCCAAGTGTTACGAGCAAGTGTCCACGTGAATGCATAATGTCTCCATCTTTACTAGTTCTGTGAGGACATGAGCATGCGGTAAAATAGATAGGTAGAGAATCCCTGAGACAATGGAGAGCGAATGCTTGAGCTCCATAATCTGATATAGAGCTACATAAATAACGAATAATTCACAAAATAAAATATCAGCAAACTCATAAGAGGAAACTAACATCAAATCCCCATCCGCAAGTTTGAAGGAGACTTGTGGTACTTGATTTGTCACACAAAAATTGATGAGACCAACTACAAGCATGACTGAAGGCTCTTGGAACTTAAACCAAATAATATCATATCAGATCCAAATAAGATCATATCAGATCCAAAAGTGTGGAAAGAAATCAAATTCCCCGCAACAATTTTGAAGGAGACTTGTTCTACTTGATTTTTCACACCAAAATTAATGAGAGCAGCTACAAGCATTATTGAAATCTCTTGAAACTTAAAACCTGAACCAAATAATTTCAGATCAGATCAAAATAAGATCATATCAGATCCAAATAGGTTCATATCAGATCCAAGAGTGTGCTCCACCGAGATGGTAGATGCACAATTTTGTCCATTTTCAACAAAATTCTGAATATTGGTGCATGCAATTATGTGGGATTTTATTGGAAGCTCAAGATCAAAGAGAGTGAATGGATCACTCCTCAAATCTGATATTCTTTCCAAAATATCCAAATATTTCCAAAATATAATATCAACAAACTCATGAGAGAAAACTCACATCAAATCCCCAGCATAAATTTTGAAAGAGATTTTTGGTACTTGATTCTTCACACTAAAATTGATGAGAACAGCTACAAGCATTATTGAAATCTGTTGAAACTTAAAACTTGAACCAAATAATATCAGATCAGGTCCAAATAAGATCATATCATATCCAAATAGGTTCATATTAGATCCAAGAGTGTGCTCCATCGAGATGATAGATTCACAATTTTCCCCTTCTTCAAAATTCTGAGTATTGGTGCATGCAATATGTTGGAATTTGATGGAAGCTCTAGATCAATGAGAGTGAATGGATCACCCCCACAATCTAATATTATTTCTAAAATTTTTAAATTATTACTTTTCTGCAGACCAGCAACATCATTAGAGATAGAGAAATCAAGCTTGTCTTTATTTTTTGAAACAATCACCGGTAAACTATGCATAGAATTTAAAATAGAATAATCATTGGAGAATTTTTGCATAGAATGGATGGAGATTTTTTCTTCAATAACATAGATTCGAATGTATTATTATGGATCATCCATGTGAGAAGATGAGATATCATATTTCTCGTAAACTTTCGGAGCAGCAGGAGAAGGAGTCACTCCAAGGAGATTTTCTTTAATTCAAATTGACTGTGTGGAAGATTATGCTTCTTCATCTTGAACAACTTCATCAGAGAGAGTAGAGGTCGAGAATTTTGAATAAATAACTCTTTTGGTGCGGGGTGTGCTCTTCAAATTGCTATAATGATCCGCATTGTGCTTGCCAAAGGTTCTATCCAATTCTATCCAGAGATCCTTTGGGTATTCATCAGAATAAATAAGGTAGCACAAGCTTGGAGAAAAGGCCGTACATATTCTTCCAAAATCTCTATCACCATCATTTAGCCAGTCATTCTCATATTCATAAGACTCTTTACCAAGTCCAATAGATACCTCATAAATACCTTGTCTCTTTAAAGATGCAATCATCTTCAATTTCCATTTTGAATATCTTATGAATGGAGTAAGAAGAGGAACCGATAATATCGAATCCATACGAAGTTGAACCTGTAAAATATCACTACAAAACCAAAAATACTTTGGACTATGTCAGAATCAATCCTCCCCTCTTGACATGTACACTTTTTCAGGGTCCATCACTTTCGCACTACCACTCTAAATAAATTCATAGGAAGCAAGGAAATCTTTGCGGGACTTCTGTGGAAACGCAACTACTTTTGGTGTACAATGGAGAGTAGATAGACTTGAATCTTTCCCGAGATGGATCTGATACCATATTAGAATTATTGTGCCATTATATCTTCAAGAAATGAGTGCAATAAAATTCTTAATTATTGTGTAGTGAAAAGGAATGAATAATACACACTGAACAAAACAACTCTCAAAGGAAATAGACATGTATTTCTCAGTATAATTACAATATAAACTTCATTATATCCTAGCAGTATATAATGGTAATACATAAAGGAGATTTTGAATCATGAGAGATGACTTCGAATATACCAACTCAATCTGACTACATGGCTAACTAGAAGTGTCTAAATCATTACTAGAGCTAAACTGGCTAACTCCATATGTCTAATCCAGTCTCTCAATCAGTTACAATCAATCAAACCGGTCTAAGTGTAGTGGTAGGTGAGAAGTAGGTGAGAACTAGCACCTTCCCACACGCAGCCATGCATAAATGGCACTAACTGAACTAGAGGAGATATAACTGAATGTAACTGAAGCATAACTAAGCTTAACTAGTTACCAATTGCCAACAACTGAAGGAGGTTGGTGCTGGCACTCCTAGTGTCTCCTAAACCGATGCATGCAAGTGCAGTCAGTTCCAGTTAGCATCTATCGGTGTTCCCCACACTCTAGTGACTGGCACATGTGGTCCCATTAGGTGAAGTGGACCCAATGATACTAGTGGACCCAATAATAACTAAATGACTCCTAAGTTAGGAAAAAATAATATAATAGACAGTTTGGACTAGGGAGGATTATAAATCCTAACACTAAGAATCATATATAGGCTCGTATTCATGGATTCTTCCATAATGATAATTCCATTTTGATGTTCGTTCTTGGATACTTATGTGCCATTTTGGGATATCATCATCACAAACGTGGAAGTGTTGATTTGTGCTATAACACCATTGTTGTAAGTTGGTGGGGC
>LPNX010042603.1:82214-95805 GCA_001517045.1 Pseudotsuga menziesii | reverse complement strand
AATATTATTTTATTATTTTAACTATTATTTTATTATTTTGACTATTATTTTATTATTTTCCTTAGGAGGCCCATTTTAGACCCCAAAATTCCTCTAATGTATATTTGTGATTTTATTTTAGGTATTATTCTTTTGGAAAAAATGCATCTTATATCAGATTTACTTATTTGTAAGCTTTACATTATTTTTGTTACTTTAATATGTACAGTTCTTTCTCTTTATTATTATTCTTGTTACTTTAATTTATACAGTTCAGATTTCAGAGTAAACAATAAACACCAAAAGTATGTGTATTTACTATGTTAAAATTGTGGCTTCTGATAGTGAATACTATAAAAGGTAGACAACATTACAGATTGTGTTTAGTATAACGTTTCCTCAAAGTTACAGATTTTTTCATCCATTTCGTTGCCTACTTCCTTGTTACTAGAATCAGAGAAAATGTAATGAAACATGCATACTCCTTTTTATCTGGAAGGGGAGAAAAAAAGGAAACCCCTTTTTCTCTCATTTAAAATATTTTTCAGGCTTACATTAGACTGCATTTCTGCCCTCTATCAGGGAAGATTTTTTTTATCCTTATTTTTTAATGATTTCTTGTATTCTGTACAGTATTCTATGGTACCAAACTTCACTTTTATGGGAATGACCGAGTTTAAAAAGGTAATTCTTTCAAAATCCACCATATATAAGGTAAACTTGTAACACAAGTGTTTTGATTTCCCATATTGTTGTTGGAGAACAAGCATATTTATTATTCTAGTAGCAAAAATGTTGTAGTTACTTTTGATTGCTCTTAGAGTAGTTTTGCATTAGCATATTTATATACATATATATTATTAGGCATTAGCATATTTATAGACATACATATTATTCATACTTCATTTCTTTTGTACTTTAGTACACTTGTTTACTTGATCTTTTGTCAATTTTGGGTGACGCCATCCAGATTGATCAGTCACCTACTTGCTTATATTTTTACTGTAGACTTAGCTAAAGATGATTACTCTCCCACAATATTACAATCCTATATATTGTTAATTTTTATATACTCTTCCCTGAGATTCAATCTAATTACTGTTTTCAATAAGATTCCCAGATACATACACAGAAATAAATCTCAATCTGATTTTATAAGCAACAATACATAAACTCATTAACTTGTCTAACATGCACAGTGTAACTGGAAACCGACACACAATTAACACAGTAATTTACCCTGGAAACCCCAATGGGGAAAACCAGCAACATAGGGCTTTCTTCAATCCCAAGTCAGAGATAGTTATAGAATGTTATACAATCAGAATTATAGAAGTAGAGAAAACCTGATGCCTTGGAAAGACATGACAGATCTGTGGGACAAACCCTAGCTCTGCACCAATGATTTCAGGACAGGACCGGTCATCGAACCAGCAAAGCCCAAAAATCTGAACCAAACCGGAACCAGAGAAAAACCGGGACAAAAAC
This sequence comes from Pseudotsuga menziesii, assembly GCA_001517045.1. Classification (NCBI taxonomy): domain Eukaryota; kingdom Viridiplantae; phylum Streptophyta; class Pinopsida; order Pinales; family Pinaceae; genus Pseudotsuga; species Pseudotsuga menziesii. The sequence continues at coordinate 94,338 of LPNX010042603.1, read as the reverse complement.
AGACCAAAAAACTGATCTAACAAACACTACGTAAAATATTCAAATTTTGTAAAAAAACAAATATATTCATGTGCATCCATATGAATTCAAACCATTATACACAAATATGCATAGTTACTCATATATATAGCAAGTATGGGTGCATATATCCAAAATAACACTGAGTGCAATATATCTTTGAACCACAATACATCAACAAAGAGGCTCTAAATAGCCCCTAGAGTCCAAAAATAAGCGTAGTACTAATCAATAACCACAGTCTAGTGTCTACAATCTGATCATATGGTACTACTAGTCTAGACTCTAATTGTGCATAGTCGACACCCTACAATTTTGATGAAACCTCCTAATCCAAGCATTAAAAAAAGGGAGAAAAAACTTTGCATGCCTAATAAGTAGTTTTGCTTGAGTGAAGGGTACATTTTTCCGAACGTCATGACAAAGGAGTTAAACAATCTACACCATGAACATCGAGATACATGGAGGGCTTCGATGGGCTTGATTAAATGCCAATCCCCTACCCTCATACATTATAGAGTCCAGTGGAAACGTTGCAATCCTGAAACCCTGTCTGTTGAATTCTTAATGGGATAAAAAATTCTACTTTTTGGATATGAACTTCGATGAGGTTGGAACCACTCTCAAACATCCTGAAATAATAAATGGTAATATTAAAAATTTAAGTAAAAGGATTGAAAATGAGAGATAAGGAGAATGAAAGATGAGGAGAATACCACTTTAAAATGAAAGATAAGGAGAATGAAAGATGAGCAGAATACCACTTTTACTTTAAGAATTTAATATTACCGTTTAATGGTACTGATGATTACTAAGGTTAGTTTGTTTTGTTAGTGTAGGATTTTTGTGGTTTAAAAGAAAAATGACTTTTATCGGCCCATTGCTGCAATTGTACGACATTGTACAAAGCCGACCGGTTCGGTGAAAAATGACTGGTTTGGTACCAAACCGGCTAGTTCCATATAGGAACCAACCGGTTTGGTACTGAACCAACCGTTTCTGATATAGGTCAGAGGTTTGGACCACTTGAGGGCTGAAACTGGTTGGGCCGACTGGTTTTGACTGAACCAGACCGGTTTTGATAATACTGCTCTGCACCAGCTGCAATTACTGCTTTGAGGAATGCCCACTTTGCTCTGCTCTACTCTGTAAACTATGATGAACTACTTCTACCAATCTATGGAAGAAGTGACTCATTTCTCCTCAGAAAAAGTGCTCCCTCTACCCCTCTTCTCTGATCTATTCAAAGTTCAAACTGATGAAGAAATGTGCCCTTCTCTCACAGAAGTGCGCCCTCTCTCCTCTAAAGTGCAACCCTCTCTTTGTCTCATTTAATCTCTAACGAAATATTAGTAATCCCTCCTCAATATCTGAAGGAAGACCCTTTATCTTTCATGTCTCCCAGCTTCAAGATCTGTGCCTTCTATCTCAGAAATGTGCCCTCTACTTAGGAATTTTGCCCTCTCTCTCTCAGAAGTGCGCCTCTATTTCTTTGCTCAGTTTATCTTTGATGAGATCCAGTGTGATGATTTCTCACACTCCTGAATGATGTGCCCCCCTTAGTCTTAGAAGGAAGTGCGCCCTCACTCTACCAGGAATGCACTCTCTCTATCTTAGAAATGCGCCCTCCTCTTGCACTGATTCGTCCAGCCTGTAGCCTCTCACTATTTCCACCCGGTATCACGCAAGTGAGTGCACTTTTACCATTTGCATACCTTTTCTAACTCACTCGTGAAAGCAGAGTTCAAAATTCCTAAATTCACTTTCATGCAAAGTTTAATTTAAAAATTCATGGATGCAACTCTCGCATGCACAAGGTAAAAAATTCAAACACCTCTGCATGTTTCCACCACTGAAGCCATGAAGACTGCTATTATGTTTCTCACACACTACAGGAATGCCTATCATGATATTGTTACTTCATGCTAGGCATAATCACATGAAGGACTTCTCGAGATCAATGTTACAAATATCGTGTAGCATTGATATGGGTAACAACAACAATGTCCTTCTCGGTGCCCATATCAATTGGTATAAAATCCTTAAGATTAGTGGTTCTCAAGAGATCCACAATTCTAGTCTCAAAGATTTTGTTCGTGTCTAGGATCTGTTGCCCACCTATTTCGACTAGGTGGCAACTCCATGTACATGTGGATGTACATAATTGTACCTTAGAAAAATCTGAGGATTTTTCACTTTTGCAGGGCTATTGCCCCTTTGTAGAACGAAATGTCCGCTCCCCTGCGTGGGAAAATTAATGTAATTTTATGTGCTGGTATGGGTCATATGATACGGATGCCACACCATGGAATGGGTTGTTAGGGAAGTCCCCTCATCGAGTGTTTTTCCCTTTCCAGTTGACCTTGTTGCGTAAACGAGTTTAATCGGTTTGGTTTTCACTCAAAATTCTCCAAAGTGGTGACGGGCGTTCTACCAGTCAATTCCATGAGGTGGCTAAGGCCTTAAAGAGTGATTCATGACCATGCTAGACATTTATATAGAGTTTTACGGAGTTTCGTTGTGTTTTTGTATTTTTATTAATTTTTTCCAGTTAATTAATTTCGCCCCTTGGTGGTTAATTAACTGAGTTTTGATGTAATAATGTAATTGCTCAAGCATGGCATTTTGTAATAGGGGCTATGAATGCAAAGTAAAATTTCTATGAAACCCCCTAAGCCACTGCTTCGAGTCCCATGTCGTTCTGATAGGCAGTTCAAGAGATAGACCGATTTTGGTCAGGAGGGGTCTATCTCCCCTAGGAAAATTTTTAATTTTCCTAAGTCAAAATTCATATTTATTTGATTTTGAAGTAAAAATCAAATAATGCCATGGTTATTTTGTTTGGGGGTTGTTAAGCCTAGGAAAATTTATTCCAAATTTTTCCACCCCCCCATGGCCAAGATATTAATTTTTGAAATTATTTTTAATTTTTCCTAAGTTAAAAATTGGAAAATTTTAAAATTTAATTTTAAAAATTAAATGAAGGTGGATTAATAGTTTTATCCTAATTCAAAGGGATAAATATTTATTTTGGAGCAAATGTTCAAGTCAAAGCCAAGTTAGAGGCATGAAGGTGATCCAAACCCTCACTAAGTGGGGCGTCACACATAAAAAACCCATTTGGAGGGGGCGCTAAGGTAAAAGGCCATCAAATATAGAGGGCGCCACTCTAAATATAGGGGGACGCTAGCCCTAGGATGGAAGACTCCTCCAAATAGGAGGGCGCATGCATATAGAAGAGACTCCACCAAATGTAGAGGTGGGCGTCACATGGTAAAGGCCCCAAGTTGGAGGAGGGGCACTATTTGTAAAGGGGACGTCCACCATTTTAGAAGGGCGCCAATCCAAATAGGAGGGTGCTACCACATTTTAGATGGGCGCCACTTGTTTAGAGGAGTGCTACCTTGAAGTACAAGGGCGCCACAAGGATTTAGAAGGGCACTATTTTGGATAGTCAAAGCTACATTTGGAGGGGGCGCCTCCTTGGGCCCACGTTTTTACCCAAGAGCTCATCCAAGCCATTGATTATGAAGAGGATCTTGGTCAAATACCTAGATCTAAGGGTGAATATTGGTTTGAAATGGATCAAGCTTCTAAGCCGTTGATGAAGATTTAATCTAAGGGTTGAGATTGATTGAGAGGAATGCAAAGCCAAAAACCTAGATCTAGTGGTGGAGATTTAACCTAGATCTAGATCTAATCTCAGCCATTGATCTTCAAGGGGTTGGGGGTCTTCCTCAACTATAAAATGGGGGCCTCACTCCCTCATTTCTCATGCTCTCTCATGCTATTGTTATGCTGCCGGATTTCTTCTCTACTTTTCTCTCACACTTTCTTCTTTCCATTGTAATGTTCTTGCCCTAGTTGGGCCATAATACAAGCAATCTTTGGAGGAAGTTTTGGTGTCTTGTCTACATTCCATTTTCTTTGGGAGGTAACCTGCTTTGTATTTGTTTTAGTTGTATTTGTATTAGTTTAGATAGCTCTCCACAAAGTATTTTGTGGAGAGATTTGCAAGTAGAAGTTTTTCTGCTTTCATTTGTGAGTGGCTTGATAGGATCTTACAAAGTATTTTGTAGGCTCTATTTTTTGTGCTCACCTCTAAACTTACATTGTGCAGCTATTATAGATCTATTTGCAGGGATCCAGAGCAAAGGAGCACCCTTGCCATTGTGTTACAAACTCTGTTTTTTCATTTCGCACTTTTACTTAAGAGGGTTTTAAGACTCAGTTTTTATCACTGTTTAGTGATAAAAACCTTGGTTTTAAGGCCCCAATCCTTAATACATCTGTGTAGGCTTTTATTTCTATTGTTCTAACACCATTTAGGTGGCTGAAAACTCAGTTTTCAGCCCTCTAAATGCAATATTTCAATTCGGCCATTTTCCTGTTTTATGCCTGAAACTGGGTTTTATTCACTGTTTAGTGAATATAACCCTTGTTTTAGGGCCCTAACCTCTTATATATCAGTCTAAACTTTTATTTCTGCTAGTTTCACATTATTTAGGTGGCTGGAAACTCATTTTCCAACCCTCTAAATTCCACATTACTGTCACTTATCACATTCATAAATTTTTATTTTTTCTGTAAATTTGTTATTTAGTTTCAACAAATATTTATCATAACGCTTTGAGCTTAATCGATGTATCCTGCATCTGAACTCAAAGGACCGAGATCAGAACGTGAAGCGTTCAATGATGTTATAGATATTTGTCTGTCACTCAGATTTTTTTTATGTAAAAATTGTAAATTTGTACTAATATTTTTTAACAGTAATTTTTTTAGTGTTTTATGTGATTTGCAGTGAGAATAGCTCGCTGGTTTTTGACAGGTTGTGCATAAGTAGAGAAGAGTTGCTGCCCAAAAAGACATAAAATTGCCTCAAACTTCAACCGGCTAAAAGGGGCTCCATTCCTCAACTCTTTCTCTCAGATTTTTCTGTTATTGTAAACCCCAAAGAGAGTCTCTTGGGGTATTCTGTAAAGTCTTGTAATCATTTGTAATTTACAAGTAAGTAGTTTTATTTTCTGTTCACCCACCTCTCTTTGTGACAGACTACTATCTCTGTCACAAAGATTGAAGTGAGGTTAGTTCACTGATTTATTTAGTCTACTGTTTTATTTATTCACCCACCTATCTCTGTTACAGACCACCATCTCTGTAACAGAGATTGTTGTGAGGTTAGCTCAAGCATTACTCTAGCAAGTTACAGTTTCTTTCAAGTTCAGATTTTTATTTTTCCCTGTTAAAGAGTAATCATACAACCCATCCAACCTGTGTATCCTCTATGCACTTGTCATCTCCCTTTAGGGAATTCAAGCTAGATATGAAAAACAGGGTAAGTGGGGGCTTAGGTAATTAAAGCAACATTTTATTTTTCTACCACAATCCTTTTCACATTTAAACTTTCAGTCCAAGATCGAATGCCAGCACCTCCCATAAGGGATATCTCTTGGTGATCTTGTTGATACTTAAAATAAACCTTGCATCTTAATCACCCAAGACTCAAAATTAACCCATAAAATTAACCAACAAAGCTTCTCTATTTCCTGCTCCTCTACTCGGTTATCACCCTCCGGGGTACTCCGAGATACGACCAGGTGAAAGGGAAGTCCTAGTTTAATAGGCATCCATCTAGAGATTTTCAAGTTGATTAAAAACAGTGACTCGAAAGCTGCAAGGGGTAGCAGACCGAGGGGGTCTCTAGGCACTTCGTCATCCTCCTTGTGAGCACCAGGCCATTGGGGTTTGACCTGTGAGCTAGGGGTGGGCTTTCTCCCACCTGTTGAGCGCAACAGCATTCCATCTTTAGTTTGAGAAGAACTAGATCGAGGTAGTCATACCACCGGATCTAAAACTAACTTCAAGAAGAACAACTTTAATAAAATTTATTAAAATTTACCAAGAAGCATTGCAAAACGTCCTACAAACACAGATCAATACTGTTTATCTTTGCCTTGCTGTTCAAAGTTTTACTACAATCATTTTCACTTTATTTTACTGCAAGCACTCCAACACATTACTTTCAGTCTCATTTACTTTCAGTTTCATTTACTTTCAGTTTCATTTCTGTTCATACGGTGAATGTTTAATATTTGTTTAAATTGCTTCAAGTGAATCAAACTTAAAGTCTTTCTTTCCTTCATTTCCTGTTGGTTCAATAAGTTCACATTAAATCATTTTATTCCTTTATCTTTTGTTTATGCAGATAAGTTTAGATCAGCTGTACGTTACTTAACACCTTGATTTGGTATTGTTGTAACTTGTTTTCTTTTGACTCCTTTTAATATAGGCACTAGTCTTGTAATTTTGTAATTTTAATAAAAAGATCCCTTCAATTAATTAATAAACCTGGAACATAGTCTTTCCATAGGGACTACCCCCCTTGGCTCTGTTGGGATCTTGCCTAAATGGAGGAGTGGTGGACTGTGGTGACAGTGGTCCCCAGCTCTCACTTGCCCCCAAGGACACACATAGCAGGTTGTGACTTTCCTGCATTCTAAAGTGTGAATTAGGCGGAAACAGGATCTTCCTTTGAGATTCTTTCCTTTGGCTTCAGATCTTAGGAGAGATGTTTCTAGTGCACCATGATATACTCACCATTTTTGTACCACAGATTCTAGATCCATTCCACTTGTACGATTTTCTTTTGTATTGGATCTCTCTGTACATCTCTCTTTTGGACTGGCTCTCCATCTTTAGAGTTAACCATTCTTGGGTTTTGGTTCTTACGATAGAGACTTATCTCTTGCTTTTTATAAGAGCTGACTTAGTGCCCCAACTTTGTATTAACATCATGGTACTTCATAGTCCCGTTGACCTACGTTTGTGGTCATTTGTTGGACATTATTAACATTATCTTATCTTATCTAAGCACTTAGAATACTTTGATGGTGCATAGTGGTCACCAACTCCTATTTTTAGGGAATCATCATGTAAGTAAGTTATTATTGTTTGGGTTTCCCTCTCCTTTTTTGCATATCTACATTTTATATCTGCAATTTTCCTGCAAACATTCCATAGATACAGATTGATTTTGCAACAAGCAAAATCATTGGTTTTTGTGCAAATATTGTTAGTTTATGCTTGTGCCACTAGTTCTCATGTTTGTATCAGTGGTTATGAGAGGCCATATACTGTGTCGTTAATCAAACCCACAAGATGCAGCAAAAACCTGTCAAACAATTAGACAGTTGTGATTTTTTTCTAGTAAACCCCTTTTTGCAATTGTAACGTGCAACTTAATATTACTTGACTTTGGATATGCATATGCTATCATTTTGTGTTGTGTCTACCCCCCCATAACTCTTCTAGGGACCTAGATGGCTAAGAAATTTAGCAAATTAAACATTGCTTAGATCCTAATAAAGCATATGCAGGAACCTATGTCATACAACAGGTTGACACCCCACCCATTTCCGTATCCCGCGTGTCGGATAACGACACGACCGTCGTCAGACACCTGTCCGAATTGTGTTTGGCACATGTCCTAGAGCAGGAAACATTGCCAAACATGTGCCCTAGCCATGTACTTACTACTACATGTCTGACACGTGTGGCAGAAAAAGAGGCTGCAGACCCATAAAAATGAAATTTTCATCCTTTGTTTTTCACTTTTGGATGTTGTGAAAGAGAGCAAGGGTTACATTGTTTGCTGGTGAAGGCTGAAAAACAGGTTTGAAGATCATTCCATTACGTTCAATGTGATAAGTATTGTTCTAGTTTTGGATCTTTATGTCTATATTTCAGTTTTATATACATATAATCATGTCCCGTGTCCTGTTTTTCGGGGGTCGCTGTATCTTGTGTCGGACACTCATATTTCGTGTCCTCTGTTTCCTGTGTCTTTGTGTCATGTGACTTAGGAAGTAACAATAACTATTGTTGGCGTTGAATTTTATAGTAAGGATAGTGCTTCTGCGTTGGCTTGTGTCTAGCACGTTGAAGTATCCTCAAATTGTAACTTTCTTTGTAAAGTGACTTTTATAATACTTTCTGTAAAAGGTCAATTTTCCCATGGTATTGGAGGGCCCATGGTATTGAAGGGCCCATGGTATTGGGTGTCCCATGGTATTGACGTAAAGTGAATGTATAAAAGATTCTATGGAGAGTTGTCATAGGCAGTGTGAGATACATTGAGAGTGAGTGATCATAGTTGTAAGAGACAGGTTTCCTCTTGTAGTGATCAGTCTAGATCTCAGATTGAGATCACATCTTTTCCAAGGAAGAGTTACTTCAATGTTGTCTATTAGATCCAGGGTGGATCTAGGGTTTGTCTACCTAATTCGTAGATGTTAAAATTAGGGATTTTTCATAAAAAAATGAAAAACTTGTACTTTAATGCAAATTTAAACTACAAAAATAATACTAAAGTAAAAGTACAGCAATAGTAAAAGTATAGCCAATAAAAGATATAATTTTCATCTCTTTGAACTTTAACACTCACTAAGGATCACTGTGTTAAAGTTAAGGTTTGAAACACAAAAATTAACAATTGTAGATATAAAAAGTACAACTGAGCAGCAGTAGTAATAAAGTAAACTAACTAACAAAATTAAAAAAGACTAACAATTAGCAACAAGAAGAGATCTAACTAAGAAAAAAAAAGAAACAATTCTGATAACTTACTTGATGAATTGGACCTTCCTTATACTCATTTACTTTCAGATCAAATCTTGTCTCTCAGTGACAAGTCAATAAATGGAACAAGTAACTAACTTTTACATGAGGGTAATCACATACCTGAGAGAGAGAGATAAAGTGATGTAGGATAGGGTTAGACAGTTGCATTAGGAAATGCGACAACTCAATATCAACCCCAACATGTTAACCAAGACAACCAACAAGTGTCCAACTAAGAATGGCAGCATGAAGCATCTCACAACTAAGTAGGGCAGCCTTAAACCCTTACTACAGTACATGAGAATCCTTAGGACAGTCACACAACAAGCCCAAACAACCCTAAACAAGTAACACCACCCTTCTAACATGCAGTGACAATATTCTAGTAGCAACGACACCCTCACAATGAGCAACGAAAACCTAAAGGAGGCCTAAACATGCAGCGGTACCCTCACAATGAGCAACAACATTCTAAAAACATAGTACAACAGCCTAAAAACAAAGTACGATTCACACGTGTGGAGGAGGGACAAACAAACAGTTGTTGGAAGCCCAAATCAAGAGAGCTCTCAAGCAAGAGAAGTTTGGAAACCCTAGACGTCACCCAAATAAGAATGCATCAAGCCCTAGATCAGACATAAGCAATCAAATCTCAAATCTCAACTTCAAGACGCTCATAATGAATGCTTAGGCTTACATTTATAACCCTTTAAGGACTTCTAGAAGGTTTTAGCTTCTAAGACTTCATTGACTCTAGGGTTACTCTACAAGGGTCAATACATCACACAATTAAGGAGGGTTGCCAAATATAAAATATAAATTAAAGTTAAGACGTCTTAGGAGAAGGTATCAAGAACACGATCAAGTGTCAAGTTACCGCACTCAAAGGGAGGCACTAGCACAAAGAACCAACAAGGAAGGGTCAATACAAGACTAAGCCAACACAAGGGTAAACACAAGTCAACAAAAGGTGTCACAACAAGGTGGGAAGACAACCCTTCTAACATCAAGACAAGGTGGGAGGACAACCCTTTTACCCACAAGACCAAAGGTGTAAACACAAGGAAGGGTAAACAAACTTTTCTCACTCTCTCTCTCAATATATGTGGTCCACAAGTGTTCGATACAATACTGGAAGATTATCATCACCATATAAGGAAGGTCCAAACTGGATGTTGTGATCCACTGGTCCTTTTGACTGCTCCTAAGTTCAAATGCCAGTGATTCCATCAAGGGGTGGCTAGTCCCTTGAGGAAACAACCTAGCTCAACCATCTCGAGGACCTAGGAGAGGAGGACATCACACATCATCATCTTGGTTAACTAACCAAGATCCACCTGTTTAACTGACCAGGAATACACCTGCAGGACCTGCGTGCTCCCAGACCAAGAAGCTGCCTGATCCTAGACCAAGATGTCTTTGTCTCTACCTACGGGATATGCTTGGTCCTCATGACCAAGAAACTGTCTGGTACCTGACCAGAATGATCTAGAGACAGATAGGAGCCCTAGCCACATGTTAGGGACTTTTCCATGGCTTTGACCTGCTTGGTCCCAGACCAAGAACCCCAGTAGACTGTTGGGGGCCCTAGATACGTACTAGGGACTTACACTGCCTGGTTAACTAACCATGAGCCCTAGTTAATTTACTAGGGTTCCATCCTCCCAGAGAATGGCTCTCGCAGCTGCATTATATTTAACACTCCCTCTTAGCAAGAGAGGCATTCTCGAATCTCAACAACACTAATCTTGTCTTGGAAGTACCCAGACTTCATTGTGGACAGAGGCTTAGTCAACACGTTGGTAATATGTCTATTTGACATAACATACTGCACCATGTCCCTGACATAGTGATACATCCTCTCGATGTGTTTGGACCTGCCATAGACTACAATATTTTCTGAGAGATTCAAACAACTCTGGACATCAGTACGAAGCTTGATCTCATAGATCCACTCGAAAGTTAAAACTCATTTTCCATTATTAACTGGAGATCTTTTATCATAGTACTTTTCCAAACATGATGTTTGGTAGTCTCCTTGTAAGTGGAGGATTTTGAATTAGTGACATGGCTAACACTGTAGCACCCTTGAAGCCTTTCAATAGGCGCCCTAAAGAGATCAATTGAAGGCCTCCTGGCCTCGTCCCTTTGCTCATATGAAAGAGATGACTAATGGACTGAAATTTCTTGCACTTCCATGTCAGAGTCACTAGAAGACTCTCTGGAGTGATGGAAGGTCACATCTCTACTTTTCTTTTTTTGCAATCCCATTTTGCTAGGGATTGAAGAGCATAGATGGCTCCCTCTTGATCTCTGAATTTTGATAGGGGCCATCCTTTCCTTAATTATTTGTGACCATCATTTTGTGCCACAGATGGCTTTGAACACCATACCCTGAAACCTTATAAAGGTTTCTTTCGCAGACCCCAAAAACAATGGTTGAACTCATGTTTCCATCCTTGGACTACATTAGAGCCTTTTCTTCTGAGAAGGCTATAGTGAACCCTTCGTACTGTAGAAATGCCACTGAAAGAAGATTCCTCTTTAGCTGAGGAACATATAAAATTTCCTCAACGTGCATAAAAATACATGAATCAAGCTAGAAAGAGGATGAACCAATTCCTATTATGGCATAAGCACTATTATTTCCCAATTCCACTTTCACATTGAACTTCTTGTCCTTGTAATCTATAAGAGCCTTCCTAAATCTAGTCATATGCTTGGAGGCTCCATTGTCTATCCACCAAGAATCTGTCAGGTTTGAGATGGAACCTGAGAGTGCTGAAACCATGTAGTATTCTTTTTGTTCTTGGTCTTCATCCCTTGATTGCTTTCATTGTGGATCTTCCTCTTCTCCAGCAGTTGAGGCATAACACTTGTTTCTCTGCCAATTTTTGTTAGGAGGTTTCGTACAGCTCTTTACAAAATGACCAAATTGGATGCAGTTATAACACCTTACCTTTGACATATTGAAAAACTTACCTGGAAGTCCCTTACGTTTGTCCTTGTGCGAAGGGAATCTTCTTCCGTGCATTGTCTTAGTATCAAGTGCATGATCCTTTTCTGTGGAAGGCCTAGTTCTGCTCTGGATCCTTCCCTCTTCTTCTAAACAATCATGCCACAACCTCACCAAACCTCTATCTAGGACAAAGTATGTGTACTTTCCAAACATGCTTGGAGTGGTAGAGAATTTCTCCCTCTTTGAGAGGGAGTATTGATGTTGCAGCATCGGTGAGACATTCTCCCTGAGACCAGGTGAATGGTGGAGCTCTCCATGCGATGGAGAAATCAACAATAGTAGCCGCAACAACAAGTTGGGGTTGAGGGCGTGAGCCATCAACTAACAGGTGTTTTTGGCAGTGAAATCTATCTTCCCTAATCACTTTTAGATAGGTCATTTAGATCTATCATCAACAACTCAAAGCATTCATTATTCTTCATAGATCTAGCGTCCAGATAAAGATAATATCACAAGAGTCACGTT
>LPNX010042603.1:54438-82153 GCA_001517045.1 Pseudotsuga menziesii | reverse complement strand
GGGCGCATGGGAAAACTAGAGAACCATTCGCATTGATCCATAAACTTCATCTTTTCTCTGCATGTCACTTCCATTCTTCTTGGAAGGGGCATACTATTATACTAGGAGCTAAGCGGGCTATTGAATGGACATTTGGGCAAGATACAAGCTCCACACATGTGAGACAAGGGCGTCACTCCATCGGAAGAAAAAAATTCGCTACTGGCCTTGGAGAGGTCAGAAGTCTTGCATGCGTCCATCCAAACATCTGGGAAGGGTACACTACCAGGTCTGGAAAGTCTCAACCTCATCTGTTAAGTACTGAAACAGGTACGAGATAATCATAAACCAAACAAGGGACGTTTTTCTTGCATGGGCAAACCTCCTAGAAGCAGCAACACGTTTTTGAGGCCATAGCTCTTGCATGGCATGCATGTCTCCTTTATATTGAAGAACTATCACACTCTTTCTGAATCCTATTTCCTATTTTATCTCCATATTTGTCATTTTTAGTGTTTTCGGGCATGTAACCTGTTTTGCATGCAAACCAAATTATTTATCATACACACTTGAAACATATAAACTTGCAAACAAATTATCATTATATATTGATATAAGGATATAATATCAGTTGGGATATTATAGTGGTATCAGAGCATGTTCCTCGCTAGCTGTGGGCTTGAACATGAACAGTAAATTAATCCAGAAGAAACCACTTTTGTGGCTTATAAAAGAAGGAAGGGCAGGTATACAAAGGATCTGGAATTTGAAGAGATTATATTGGAAGACACAGATTCAGACATGGACCCAACAGGGAAACGCTCTGATAGAGGAAAGGGAACAGGGGAAGATGAAGACAGAATGGTATTCCAGATCTTGGTTGGTGCCTTAAATGACTTAGGTAAGGGACAAAAAGAGATGTTACATGCTATAAACAGATTGGTTCTTAAGCTAGAGCAGGGGAAGAACAGTCTAACAATTTCACCAGGAGATAGATGATCCACCAATAGTAGCGGGAAACATGTGTACACTCATATGCAGAAGACTCCTCATATATACAATAAACCTTCTAGACCTGCCATGCCTCACTTTTTGGAAAATGCCATCACCGGACCAGTCATACTAGCCGAACCTAGTGAACCATTTGGGGCTTATCTACAAGAATACAGGGATTTGGGAGATGAGTTACATTAAGCTATGTCGTTCTCATACTTCTGCAATATGAAAAGAAGGAATCAGCCAAGGAATTTAAACAGAGAATTTACTCAGAGCTATGAATTACAGAAGACCGTAGGAAGGTTAACCATTCCTAATTTTGACAGATCTTGCGGTTGTTTGGCTAGAATATGGGTCCAGAAGTTGGATACTTATTTCCAACTTAACCCTATGACTGAGACAGATGCCATTAAATTGGCTACCTTACATCTGGACAACGAGGCTCATGAGTGGTGGTACCATGGGTTAGTGACACTGGGTCACAACACCATCACTTCTTATAGTGATTTCACACAGAGGCTCATGGACCGATTTGGTAAGAGGGACCCGAAGATACATTTCAGAGAGCTAGCACAACTCAAGAAGACTGGCAGTGTTGAGGCCTTCATATCAGAGTTTTAGAGAGTGGCAGTTACGGTGACAGATGTATTTTAGAGCAATTTGGTTATGTTATGTACAGAAGCTTTGACTGAGCCTTTACGTGGGTGGGTGAAAGCTTGCAAACCATCTACTTTACAGGATGCCATCAATAGAACCGAAGACCTACAAGATTCGGTTCCCAAGAACAGGTTCTTGTTTAAGACAAATTTTCCAATTAAAGACAAAGACAAAAAACCCTTCCAGCAAGAATGGCTGAAGACAAATTGGATGGATGATGACACTAGGAAGGAACTCAGAAGGAATAAATTATGCTTCACTTGTAAGGAACCATGGATTCCAGGTTATAGGTGCGCAGAGAAAGCTAAAGCTCACTATATAGAAGTCTACTCAGATAGTGAAGAGGACAAGGATGAGCCTGAACAGGGAACAATTGAGGAGCTTAGAGCAACAGAGGAGTCACTTCACGAAAAATATAACGGTGGATTTATTGCTACATTATCGAGAGCACCTAGATTTCATACCCTTTGAGTCATGGGAGTAGTACAGGGCCACATGGTAGGTGTGTTAATTGATGGTGGGGCAACCCACAATTTTATAGATGCAACATGGGCGGCCAGGGGAGGTATTCAAATAGAGGAATTTGAAGGGTTCACAGTAGCAGTAGCAGGAAATAACAACATGGAATGCAACCATTGGATTCCCAAACTAAATGTCACACTGGGAAACTATAATATGACCAACTCCTTTTATGTGGTAAGTGTAACAGATACAAATATAGTATTAGGGGTTCAATGGATCTATTCTATAGGGAAGTATACTACGGATTATAAGACCATGGAAATGGAATTCCAGGGATAGGATGGCAAGAAGGTAGTTTTGAGGGGTATGAACACTTATCCCCCCAAGCCAGTATCATCACAGAGGATGGAGGTCGTACTCAGACAGGGAGACATAGAGTGATCCGCTGAATGTTTTGTCACTTTTCATAAACCTCTAGATAACAACACCCAACATCCAATAGATATACAAGCATTGCTATAGAAACATGAGAGAGTATTCAGAGATCTTCCAACAGGTCGACCGCCAGACAGAGGGTTTGAGCACATTATTGATTTAGAGGAGGGAACACAATCAGTCATCACCACTCCATATAGGCATCCCAAAAGAAACAAAGATGAGATAGAAAAAAAATTAAGGAATTGCTAGAGTTAGGTTACATACGACCAAATTCTAGTCCCTTTGCATCATCAGTAGTATTGGTAAAAAATAAAGATGGCACCTTATGGATGTGTATCAATTAGAGGGCCCTCAACAAGAAAACTATCAACAACAGGTACCCCATTCCCAAAATTGACGAGTTAATGGATGAATTACAAGGGGCGAAGTATTTCTCAAAAATTGAGCTCTGATCAAGGTATCATCATATTTGAGTAAGGGATCAAGATATTGCAAAAACAACTTTTCCTCTATTGCCTTAGTTTTTTCCTGTGTTCTTTGATGAGATTTTAATTTACAGTAAAACTTGGGAAGAACATTTGAGACACCTCGATGAAGTACTGGGAATTCTGGAAGAACAATCCCTTTATGCCAAAATGTCTAAATGTGAGATTGGTATGCAAGAAATGTTATATCTAGGGCATGTAATAAGCATTGATGGAGTACAGGTTCATATGGAAAAAATTAGAGCTATCTTGGATTGGCCTACACCAAAAAATGTAACAGAATTGAATGGATTTTTGTGCCTTTGCACTTATTACAGGAGGTATGTTATAAAGGGTTTTCTCAATTGATCGCACCACTCACAGATCTAAAAAAGAAAGGGGCATTCAACTGGACAAGAGGGGCACAACAGACATTGGAAAAGATGAAAAAAATTATGAGTTCATGTCCCATTTTGGCCTTACCCGATTTCACTCAGCCATTTGTAGTAGAGTGTGATGCTTCAAGGGAAGGAATAGGGGCAGTATTGATACAGAACCATCATCTGATCTCCTTTGAAAGAAGAAAAATTAAAGATTATGAACGTTGCTACTCTATATATGACAAGGAAATGCTAGTGATCTTACATGCGTTAACAAAATTCAGGCAGTATTTGTAGGAAGAAACAACCTCAAATACTTCTTAGAACAAAAAGACTTGAATGAACGACAAAAAAAATGGGTCAACAAGGTCCAACCTTATGATTTTGAAATAGAATATGTTGAGGGAAAAAACAATGTTGTAGCGGATGCATTAACAAGACGACTAGCCTCTTTATCACTCCTGAGTATATCTACCGATTGGATGTATCATCTCTTGGTTGAATATTCAAAAAAAAAAATTACTTGTGATTTATTAAACAGACAAATACATGATGATAGGTACAGGGTGATCAATGACATCATTTACTACAAGAATAGGATATAGCTAGTTTTAGAATCAACTTTAAATAAAAAGGTTTTACAGGCATCGTATGATTCACCATTACCAGGGCATCGACGTTTCTTGAAAACTTACAGATAGATTAGAGAGAGGTTCTCCTGGAAAGGCCTCAAGGAAGATGTAATACAACATGTTCGAGAGTGGAATATGTGCGAATAGAATAAAATTGAACACACTCATCCGACATGGTTACTTTAGCCACTATCTATACCTCAGCAGAAATGGGAGAGCATCTCGATGGACTTCATTACAAGTTTACCCAAAGTACAGGGACAAGATTGCTTATATGTGGTTATAGATCAGTTAACAAAATTTACTCACTTCTTTGTCATTCTTTTTGATTATTCTGCATCACAGGTAGCAGACTTGTTTTTTCAAGAAGTTTTCAGACTACATGGACTATATAAGACTATTGTCGGTGACCGAGACAGTAAATTCACCAGTTCCTTCTCGCAAGAACTTTTCAGATAAGTGGGGAAATAATTTGCTACTAGCACAAGTTATCATCCTCAGAGTGATGGACAGACATAAATAGTCAACAAATGGATTGAGGGGTATTTAAGAAATTATGTAGCAAGGAAACAAAGGACATGGATTAAATGGATACACCTGGGTGAGTACTGCTATAATACCACATACCATATGTCTATGAAGATGACCCCTTTCAAGGCTTATATGGCTATGAGGCACTAAACTTTGCATATTTAGTCTTCAGAGATAGAAGAGCACCTAAGGCAAAAGATTGAGTACATGATAGTCAAGATATTCTTAAGGTGCTGAAAGAGAATTTACAGATAGCTCAAAACCAACAAAAATTGTACACGGAAAGACACAGGGTCGAGCGTAGTTTTGAGGTAGGAGACTTGGTATACTTATGGCTACAACCTTACAAAAATATTCCCTCAAGAAAAAAGGGGTGAAGAAACTGAAACCTCACTTCTATGGTCCTTATAAAGTAGTCAAAAAGGTTGGGGAGGTGGCATATTAACTGGAGCTTCGAGAGGAAAGTAAAATCCATAATGTATTTCATGTATCAAATGTCAAGAAAATAGTGGGGCAACACATTGCTCCATCCACTGAGTTACCTCCATTAGATGTTGAAGGACTCCTAGTGCCGATTCCAGAAAAGATTGTACAAGTTCGAGAAAGGAAACTCAAAAATAGGTTTATTCGGGAATACTTAATACAATGGAAAGAATAACCTATTGAAGATGCCACATGGGAAGAAGAACATGTATTGCAACATCCTAGTTTACAGTTGCTTGAGGATAAGCAATTTCAAGCAGGGAGGACTCTAATGCCCTCTTCTAAATAAGCATATGAGACACTCGTTAACCTATTTAATTCCCATAGGTTCGAGCGGGTATTAAGAAAAAGGGAATTGACTGAGGACATTTAATATTGAGAAAAAAAAGGAACATTTCTTCAGTTTTATTAGGTCATCAGTATATTAAAGAAGGCCATCGAAACAGATATCAAAAAGCATGCGAAGCATGTGGGCCTTATTTCATATTGCATGCGTCAATAAGCAATTAGGTTTGCATGCATGCAAAAGTAAAGTCATGCAAACCCTAAAGTCTATATAAGAATAATATTCGAACCAAAAAGGCATCTATTATCATTATTCATATTTAGAGATTGCTTTCAAGAGCAGTAGCAACAGTAGCCGCAAAAACAAGTTGGGGTTGAGGACGTGAGCCATCAACTAACAGGGGTTTTCGGCAGTGAAATCTATCTACCCTAATCACTTCCGGATAGGTCATTCAGATCTATCATTATCAACTCAAAGCATTCCTTATTCTTCAAAGTTCTAGCGTCCAGATAAAGATAATATCACAAGAGTCACGTTTTACTGCTACGGGCGCATGGGAAAACCAGAGAACCATTCACGTTGATCCAAATACTTTGTCTTTTCTCTAGACGTCACTTCCATTCTTCTCGGAAGGGGCATACTATTATACTGGGAGCTCAGCAGGCTATTGAATGCACATCTAGGAAAGATGCAAGCTCCACACGTGTGAGACAAGGGCGTCACCCCCTCAAAAGGAAACAATTCACTACTGGTCTTGGAGAGATCAGAAGTCTTGCATGCATCCATCAGAATATCTGGGAAGGGTACACTACCAGGTTTGGAAAGTATCAACCTCATCTGTCAAGTATTGAAACCGTTATGAGATAATCATCATCCAGAGAAGGGACGTTTTTCTTGCATGGGCGAACCTCCTCGAAGAAGCAATACATTTTTGAGGCTATATCTCTTGCATGGCATGCATGTCTCCTTCATATTGAAGAACTATCACAATTATAAATATTGGTATGTTACCACACTCTTTCTGAATCCTATTTCCTATTTTATCTCCATATTTGTCATATTTAGGGTTTTTGGGCACATAACATGTTTTGCATGCAAACCAAATTATTTATCATACACACCTGAGACATATAAACTTGCAAACAAATTATCATTATCTATTGGTACAAGGATAGAATATCGGTTGGGATATTACATCGTGTAGGATGAAGTGTGCTCCACTATTGTTGTGTAGGGCGAATTGGAGTGGCCATGCGATGGCCCAGGGAACTCTCAGATTGTTTGAGGTTAGACCATGACCTAAGCATGGACTCAGATTAAGTGCCTAAGGGACTAGCTACCCCTCACCGCACAAGCCATGTACAAGTTGGTATGGGTGCACACATACCATAGCTTGATATGATTGGCTAACGTACATGTGAGGAAACGTCCTTTCCTTGGGTTGTGGCCCTTGTGGATGTCATGAGTTTGTAGCCCATGACGTGATGATGACTCACTTGAGGTTGTAGCCGATTGAGACTTGATAAAGGTCCATAATGGTTGTAGCCTGATGGACATTATGCTCTTGAGTAGGTGGCTCAAGGAAGACCATTCCTATGAAGAAGAGAAGAGATTCAAGTCAAGTCAATGACCATTGAAACAGTGAAGAACGAGCAAGAAGAATTCCTTCCTCTCTAAGAGGGAGTGTTGATGTTAATGTAACATTGGAAGATATTCTATTCATGTCTACCCTAGCAAAAGGATAAATATAAAATGTATTTTATATTTGAAATTATGGTTACCCCAAGTAAATGTGGACCCAAAATGTAAAGGGAGAAAAAGTATAAATAAGAACCTAAACACTTCATTTGGATACATCACGTGGGGTTTATCTTGCTCTGAATTTTGGCCCTATTGCCTTTTAATAGTTCAGCCCTCAGTACAGCTCGATACACTTGGGAAGTCTTGTAACAACTCGCTATTCATGAGAGGATTCTCGCTATTTAGGAGACCTCTGTCCTATCTCAGCTCACATAGAAGAGAACTGTTATCTCTTTGTTTAAGATCACTAAATTGAGAAAGAATTCTGTTGTTCTATGCTGCAGTTCGCTATGTATTGGAGAAGTCTGTCATCTCCTGGTTCAGCTCATCCATTGATTGGTGCATCTTGGTTCAGCGAGCTATTTGGATTAACCCTACTTGGAGGAGGCTCACTATTCTCATGAGCAAAGGGTTGCTCATGAGGAACACATGAAAATATAATTATTTGGGCTTATGCTTTCATATCTTGTATACCCTAGTGTTTAAGGGTTGGTTCATGGCTAAACTTGTACTCGTTGAATCTCTTATCATAGTGAAAGGTTGATGAGTTTTCTTCCCTTGTGTAGAAGTGTTTCCCAGGGTAAAATGTCTTGTGTTCCATGTGTGCTATGGTTATGCATCTACTGTTTACTTATGTTGTTATCTCATATTATGAAATGCTAAATAATGGTTCTATGTTTCCTCTACATGCATATATATGTGGTTGATATTTCAGTGTGTAATTAGTATATGATGTATTGAGTTTAAACGTTGAAACAAATGCAAAAATTACAAGGAACTAATTACCCAGATTTGAAATAGCTTAAAATTCAACATGGTATCAGAACAGGTCTTGGTTATAATACATCATTGTGTTCATTTGTTATGCTGAGGAGGCCAATGCAAGATCTTGGAAGGCTAGATGAGTAATCTCCCTTGATGAGCAAAGGAGACTTATAATTATACATTACTTGGAAACAAATTATTTTTATACAATTGCAGTGAGTAATCTAGGAGATCTGGATGGAGTAGTGATTGCTACAGTTGAGTTTGATCTAGAGGGGCCAAGTTAGGGCCCAAAGTATTCTTCATAGTTTGCATCAGTGAGACTTAGACAACAGAGTTTAACAAAGTTTCAGAGATTGCAAGAGATTCTTCTGTTATAGAGGATTCTAGTTTGCCAATGGATGGGGCACCGACCAGTGACAAAACTACTTCACACGATCAGAGGAAGTTCTCTCTTGTGACATGATAGCTTGAACTAGATGACTGGTTCACTAGGATTCTTGGCAGAACCATACCTTTTCAAAGGCTTTTGCCAAATCATTTTTCATCATTGTTGTTGATAGAACTATTTCACTCGATCAGAGGAAGTTCTATCTTGTGACATGATAATTTGAACTAGATGAATGGTTTGCTAGGGTTCTTAGCAAAACCATACCTTATCAAAGGCTTTTGCGAAATCATTTGCCATCACTGTTATTGACAGTTTCTTAAATTTTATTGTATGAAGACATTGTTAAACAGAAATCCATGTTCTTTCGAGATGTACTTTGATCAACTCCTTTTAATTCTGTTGGCAATAACATTTGAGATAACTTTATAAATGAGATTACAAACACATATGGGCCTACAGTCTCCAATTGAAGAAGGGTCATTCTTCTTCGGGATTAGAGCAATGAATGTTGAGTTTATAGCCCCCAAAATTTTACCTTAAGTTCAAGATTATTCAACAAACCTTAAAATTTCTTCTTCCAACAGATCATAGAATCCAAGATAGAATTCAACGGTTCATTCGTCTGGGCTAGGGATCTTTTCTTTCTTGAAGAGAGCAAAACTTCCTTTTAACTCTTATTTTGAGATAGGAGCTTCTAAATCTTCAGTCCTCTCTTGGTTAAAAAGGCTGGGGAAAAGTCTAATGATTCTCATTTGCTCAGCAATCTGAGAACCATCGAGTTTAGGTCAACAAGACCACAATGATTCTCATGTCCACTAATGACCACAAAGCAAGTCAACGAGATTCTCATGTCCACTAATGACCACAAAGTAGGTCAATGAGATTGTCGGTTACAATGATATTTTGTGCATGTGGGAGGATCAAACGATTTCCCTTAAAGGAAATACAGTACAAGTAGTAAAATAGAAAGAAGTGAAAGTGTACAAGGCGAGTTGGGTTGTAGCATGGGAGAGCTCTCGCCCCAGTTCCAACACTGTAACCCTGCACAGGGGCGAAAGAGCTCAGGTGGACAGGATCCGAGAGCCAAAACGACCGAGAAAGTTCTAGTACTCCTGACATTCAAGGCTGAACGAGGAAAACTGAGGGAAGTGCAATAGTGGTTGCTGCCCCGAATAGGAGCTAGTAGGCGCGGGGCGTCCTCTGGAGTGATGTCAATGAGGTCTGGAGGAACCTGAGCGCCTCTCGGAGGGAGGTCTGGTACGGAGCTGTCGCTGAGATCTCATGGGTCGAGAACCATCAACCTTTACTAATCTGGGAGCTAGATCTATATCGAGGTCAGTAGATCTCTTGGTGCCCCTGGAAGGTGGTAGCACACTGAAGAACATCGTGATCCGCTGTGTGGTATCTGGTCTGGTGAGAGGCTGGAGGACCTATGCTCGAAGCCTGAGAGCCTCCTGAATATAAGGTGCTAGACATCTTTGATCGGTATATCTAAAGAAGGCAGCAAGATTTTGAGGCCCCCTAAACAAGTAATGGAAGCGTCCTCTGATCTCGTAGTTAACAGGACATCTAAAGATAAAATATGACTCAGTTTCCACTTCCTGTAGATTGTCGACATAGTTGGCAGATCCTATCTGAGCTATCAATCTGGTGGTCTGACTCTACCTGAAGTCTCTGGGATCCTACTCTGAATTGTCCAAGAGGGATCCGAAGAGCATGCATCCAATGGAAAAATGTGTACTGGGGTTGGACAATGAGCCCGTCTCTGATCTCCAAGAAGTGTTTAGCATAAAAGGCCATCTTTGGACGCAATCCTCCCAGAGGATTGACCCAAGTAACCTGGACTAACTGCTTGTAAATATCCTCTCTAATGATCTTATTTAACTCTTGTCGGGTAGGTAGAAGGTGACCAAGGCCATCCAGGGAGTAATGGAACGAGGGGAGACGATCTAACTGGATCCCCACTGAAGCAAGAAGGCTCGAGACACCTGTGAGCTAGCACTTGGCCCTGCCTGAATGGGTAGGGTGAGCGATGGTCTCAGCAGAGCAATAAGCTAGATAAGGGTACATCTTCTGTGAAAAGCCCTAATTTCCCACAGTAGTGACAGGTCAAAAACTGAAAATGCCCGGAATCAAATTCTGCTTCGATAAAAAGATGTGCCCTTCAATGGAGAGTTAGTCTAGCCTCCTTTTGCTGATGATCTATGGAGAGAGACCCAAAAAGTAAGAATCCCTAGCTTCTGCAGCTGCACAGTGTCTTCTTCTTAGGTTAGCTCTGATACCATGTTAGATTTTTATCATTTAAGCAATATGATCTTAGGATCTTATCTGAGAGAGTAACATGCACAACAATAATCATAAGAGACAAGAGACACAGAGTTTTCCTCGGGGAAACCATAAAGGAGAAAACCCCACAACTTCCTCAGAGATAGAATGAGCACCAATGGCAAAAGTAAAACCCAAAGACAAAAAGATGATCTCCAACAATTGTTCTCTCTCTCACTTGTGCGAGCTCCTCTTCTCTCACTCATGCGCTACAATTGAGTGAGTGTGTGTTTCAAATAGAGAGACTCACTCTCTATTTATACTAGTTTTCCACTTGACAATTACTTACCAGGGCCAACTTCACTAGGAGAGTCTAATAACCCTAGTACCCCTCAACTGTGGGGACTATTGCCCCGACTTACAATGGAGTGTTAATCTCTATGACTTTACATGACTTTATTATATTAATGATTCTCCCGATAGGAACATCAGGGTACAATGAAATACAATATAAGAAATACAAGTGAATACATTCCGAAGTTACAAATACATCAACAAGGTATACCCCTTAGCTTTCAAGAGCTAGGGGTTTATGATTTTTCTTCCACATGAGTGCCTACCTTAGAATGAACAATTTTCTCTTGAGTTACACTTTCCTTGCACTTAGTTTTTATTTTTTTTGCAATCCATTTTTATTTTATTATTATTATTATTATTAGTCCCTTTGCTTTTGATTTGGCTTTGGTAACTTGGGACATAGGGATCCCAACTTTTTTTGCAAAGGAGCATTGCACACATCTACAAAATTTACCATTTAGCTACATTTCCCTTAGAGTACTGTAATATCCCAACTAATATTCTATTGTTCTTTGCTACTATGCTTGTTTGTTCATACACTCAAGATATGCTAGAAAGCTCAATAAAATGTGCATGCAAAAGTGTCATGCCAAATGGCCCTAAAAAATAGCTAATCTGCAGAGATAATAGGGAAAAGACTTTTAGTAAGAAGATAAACACATACCACTGATAATCAAGCTGATAATCCTCCAATAGATAAGATGCATGCAGTGTTTGTCGAATGGTATAAGATAATAGTGCTCCACTTCCTGAATTTGATGCCCAGCTACACGAGTAACTCTCTTTCTGATGAGATTGACAGTTTTGAAGGAGGAGTTTCCTATTGATGCTAAGACTTTGTGGGGATGATGGTCTAGACATTCTAGAGAGATGAGAAGGAACATGCAGAGATTTTTCCTCCTCTAGGGTACCTAGCGAATTGTTTTGCTCTGGAGGATGACTTCTCCCTTCCTCCATGAATACGCCGTTGGTTGCCCCAGATATGCAAGCAATGAACTGATAATCACCTCGTACAGTGTGATGATAGTGATGACATGCAGAGGAAAGACTGAGATCTTGTGTTCCAACGAATTCTTCTGAGGATTTCCAACTATTCCCTAGCTACAAAACGTGAAGCTGCAAATAAATCTCCCTTTGTGTGCTGGATCAATGAGGATGAATGAATATGGTGAATACTGATGATAGACCTGGATGATCTACCCTGAAGTGATTAGGGAAGATAGATTTCACTGTTGAAACCCCTCGTTAGTTGAAGACCTTCGTCTCCAACCCGAACTTGTTCTGTTGCACTTGTTGTTGTTGCTCTAGAAACCAAACTCAACAATAATAATCATAGATGATCTCTTTGGTCCAATGACCCTTCTTATATAGCTTAGCATGTACTTTTAGGGTTTGCGCTTTACTTTTTGCATGCATGCAATTCTAATTTCTTGTTGACTTTAAGCCTAAAGAAATAAGGTTTTATTTACCATACTGATGACTTAATACTGAATGAATGCTCTGCTCTTCTCTAGGTATCAAATGTCCTCAGTCAATTCCCTTTTCAAGTAGTACTCACTCAAACCTATGGGAATTAAATAGATTAGCGAGTGTTTTGGTGCTTAAGTAGAAGAGGAAATTACAAGTACTTTTTACTCTTTTAACTTTGGCTCAAGCATTCATACATGGGAATAGTATAGAGACCTTTGGAACATTAAATAGATAATTTAATTGTGAAAGGGGGACATGATGGAAATGGGGGAAATGGCTAGTGAAATAACATGGCATGAAAAATGGCTAGGTAAAATGTTGTGAATGATATGAAATGAGTGTCACACTTACTTAAATCCCTAGGGATACACCTAACTCACAAGATCATGCAATTAATGTAATGAGGAATTATAACCACACTACAATGCATCCTTAGCTATGAAACAACCATCTAGGATACATGAGGCATTATAGAGTAACACCATCGACCCCCTATGGTCACGTCTACCCAAAAGAAAGAATTTACCATGGCTCAAGTAGATAGCAGATGTGATAACATTGGTGTCAAATGAATGTCCCCATCAATCTCTAGTACGTAAGAAGGTGATCTGAGTAGGATGAAAGTGTCTTTGGAAAATGTCTATGGGAAAACCATATATCGCATCTATGGAATTGTTATATGTGATGGAAGATCACATAGGCAATAATCATCAAGTCACCCTTACATGTCAAGGGGTAACACTTAACATTACCTCCCTTTTTAAGACCATTTGTCCTTGAAGCATGATAAAATTATAGTTAAGCCAGTAGGTTTGGATGGATGCCATGGTGGAGGAGTATTCTTCCATCATGAAGAATGATGTGTGGGATATAGTTCCTAGACCAGAGGGAAAGTTAATAGTGAGTTCCAGATGGATCTATAAAATCAAGCATACTGTAGATGGCAGCATGGAGAAGTTCAAGGAAAGGTTCCTAGCAAGGGGGTTCTCCTAGAAAGAGGCAGATGATTATGAGGAGACTTTTGCTACTATCACCAGATATACTTCTATTAGAGTTGTTATGTCAATGGCCTCAGAGAATGGGGTGGAGGATACATCATATGGATGTGAAGACAACGTTCCTCAATGGGTTGATCGAGGAGGAAGTGTATATAGAGCAACCTCAAAGTTTTGAGGTACATGGGAGGGATTCTCATGTTTGCAGGATGAAGAAGTGGGGATCCCTAGAGCTTGGTATTGCAGGATTGACAGTTATCTGGTGAGTATGGGCTTCGTCAAGAGTGAGGTGGATCCCAACCTGTATTTTTTGTTGGTTGGTGATGATCTACTCATTCTTGTACTATATGTGGATGACTTGTTTTTGATAGCATCTAAGAAACTCATAGCAAGATGCAAGAGGGACCTTGCAAAGGATTTCAAGATGAAGGACTTGGGACTAATGCGCTATTTTCTTGGATTGGATGTGTGGCAACATGAAGGTGAGATTTTCCTTGGTCAAGGAAGATATGCAGTTGAGATTCTAAGGAGATTCGAGATGGAGGACTGCAAGCCTATGACTATGCCCATGATCACCAACTTGAAGAAGTTGAAAGCTTTTGAGTTAGAGTTGGTGGATTCCATGGTGTGTATAGACAGTTGATTGGTTCTTTAATGTATTTGGTGAAGACTCGACCAAATATTTGTTTTGCTGTAAACCAATGTTGCAAACATTGTGTTGGGGAATATATCGTCGAGGGTTCGAAAAGAAATTTATCGGAAACATCAAGGAAAATATCAGGAATTATCGAAAAATATCAGCAAAAATAAACTTAGAACTAAAGAATTATGAAAATATCGGACAAATCGACAACACAAAAACTTGGGAGAAATCAGAGATATTTGCAACAATGTTGTAAACATCCTCAACCAGTACATGGTGGAACCAAGGAGGGTGCACTGGAAAGCAACGAAGCATGTGCTTAGGTATTTGAGAGGTACATTCAAGTTTGGATTCAAGGATATCCAAGGTGATGTAGTGCAGTTGGTGGGCTATACAGATTCAGACTGGGCAAGAAGTGCAGTGGATAGAAAAAGCACCTCAGGGTGTTGGTTTAGCTTGGGATCAGGAGTTGTTTCTTGGCTCAGTAGGAGGCAGAAGTCAAAGGCACTTAGTTCTGCTGAGGCTGAGTATATGGCATCCAGTTTGGCAAGTTGTGAGGCCATATGGCTTCATGAGATGCTCATGGGGTTATTTGTTTAGGAGTTGGCCTCGACTATCATCTACTGTGAAAACCAAAGTGGCATCAAGATTTCTGAGAATCCATTGTTTCATGACCGTTCTAAGCATATTGAGATCAAGTATCATTTCATTAGGGACAGAGTTCAGAGGGGAGTTGTGAAGCAAATTACAGACATCCTCACCAAAGGATTACCTGGGGGGCGTTTGAGTTCTTCGGGGACAAGTTGGGGGTGTTGAAGAACACCTTCCTCACTAAGAGGGAGTGTTGAAGTTTAAAGTGAGGATAGGTGCTTCTATGTTGGCTTTTGTCTAGCATGTGGAAGTATCCTCATATTGTAACTCTCTTTGTTAATGTGACTTTTATAATACTTTATGTAAAAAGTCAAATTTCCCATGGTATTGGAGGGCCCATGGTATTTCCCATGGTATTGACATAAAGTGAATATATAAAAGGGTCTATGGAGAGTTGTCATATGTAGTGTGAGATACATTGAGAGTGAGTGATCACAGTTGCAAGAGAAAAGTTTCCTCTTGTAGTGATCAGTCTTGATCTCAGTTTGAGATCACAACTTTTCCAGGGAAGAGTTACTTCTCTGTTTTCTATTGGGGGTGGATCTAGTGTTTGTCTATCTAGTTTGCAGAAAGGATTTGGAGCATCTCCTATGTATTTTGGTACAGATTCAGAGGTTATACAGAGGACTATTGTAGTGTTGTTGTAATCAAATTCTGCAATAAGAAGAAGACAAACATTTGTTGGGTTTTCTCCAGTTGGGGTTTCCAAGGTATTTCTTGTGTTGTGGTTTTCTCTATGTTTGGTTGTGAGTTTCAGTGTGTTATTAATGAATAATTAGCAAATTAATTATTAGAGATTAGATCTGGGCTCAGTAAAATTTTACAGTTGGAATAACAACAAAAAAAACTAAGGACTTTAAGACCCAAACAGTGAAAAATATGAAAACCATTTTGCTGAAGCTCATTACTACACAACAACTGACCTTGAACCCACAACCACAGCCCACTTTTCCCTAGGGTATCCATTTTTATTCAACAATCCTTTAACATGGATACAAAGCCATTCATCCCTATGTTTGATGGAACATTGAAAAGGGATAGGCTTAACTCATGGCTTTGCAATCTTGAGGCATACTATAAGTGTCAATATCACAAGAGAGAGAAGGATTGAATGGAAGAATTGACAAATCCTTAATTGGCATGAACCATAAGAACATAATAAAGAGAATAGAAGATGAACCCATGAATAAGAGAAACATAAAATATGGTGTCCATAGGGTCATACAACAATCACTATGAATTTATGATGAGATGATACAAATGAGAGCTTGAGTTATGTATTTATACACAAGTCAAGTGAGGTGTCCCTTCAATTTCTGATGAGATGATACAAATGAGAGCTTGAGTTATGTATTTATACACAACTCAAGTGAGGTGTCCCTTCAAGAACAAAGGCATCCTTTCAAGTTGGGGTTATGGACCCACATAATAAGGGCACACAGCCCTAGAGGGTGACTAGGCCAGCCTAGTCAACAATATAAAAAAATTCAATAAAGAGGTCACATAGCAATAAATGACACCACATGTGAATACTACCACCATTCCAACAACCCCCTTTAATCTTAGAATGAGGACATGAAGGATGATAAAGTACAAAAGGATTTTGGCAACTTTCAGGGTTACTAAGGAAGTGTTTACACTATGTTTGGGGGTGCTTCATGAGATGTGGGGTGTTATACTCCATTTTGCATGGGCAACACCTCTAAGTTATAGTTGGGTTAGCTTTGTTCTTTGGGGCTTTAATCATACATGCCAGTTCAAGTTGTAACATAGGGTATATGATCTATGATTAGCCCTTGGATGGTCTTGTGATGGATTTGCTATTGGAGGTGGCTTGCTCAACGGTTGTTTGACCTTCATTAGATGCTTGCATGACATTCTTGCTTGGTGTATTGGAGATCTTTAAAAAACTTGGTGACATTCTACATGTTGGCTACATGGAGAAGTAGCTTTCTCATAATCAAGGACTGACATAATTGACAACATTGCATGCCTTATTTTCCACAATCTAGTGACATCGTCTTGAGTATAGATTTGAGGTTGTGGATTGCACAATGGGTATGGTAAATCAGAACATCATCTGATACTTGATCTTGTATAGACATGATCTAGGAAGCAAGAGTGGATTCACACTAGGGGCAACTTTCAGGGAAGCGGACACAAATCCATGTAGCAATCTCATAATGGAAGCACCAATAGTAGCTACACCTATCTACATCGGTGATTCTCCTTGAAGTGTAATTGTTGATTGTGAATACTCGACAGAGCTCAACTATGAAGGTTGAGGACTCAATTATCATGTGATCGGAGAGCAAGCGCTTCCTTTGAGCATGGTAAGCTCATCTTCGACGTCGCGTATCTTCTGGCTTGTAAAACCATTGGATGTGGGCTATGGAGAGCCCTCATGCAAAGGTGCGCCCCATTATTATTGTGGCCACTGATGTTTCAATGCTCGATGTCGACCCTTTATGAAAACACATGTAACTTCCCACTTTCTCCTGATCTTTGGAACTAACTATTCCAAACAAGTGTGATTCCACACTCGTCATCTTCTTCTTGATGTGTATTTGATCTGCGCTCTCGTTGTCATCGCTGGAGTTTGGTTATTGGTTGCTTTTTTTAAGCTTCATCTTTACTACTTTGGGTCGTTCTTGGGATTTCTTGTCATCCCCAGGCTCATGAGTGGGTTTTTTTCACGATCTTTCCTTTGTCGTTTTTCTTCTTCTCCATTTTAAAGGTAGTCATTTAAGGTTTGTTGTCACCTTTCACACACCTGGGGGGGACGTGGCAGAAATCTTCAAGCCACTCGGTGTGTCCTTGGGCGCAAGTCTTGAGTCAAGGTTGTCACCTTGTTCTTGACTCCTCTGTTTAGGCCAACTCCCAACGAAGCCAAGGGAGGTAGACCCTATTTAGTTGCTAAGGCTGTTAAGGCTTAGTGTAATGGTGATGATTAAGTTATTTAGGAGTTTGATGAAAGTAAATATTTGAACAAGATATTGCAACAAAATATATTTAAACACAACAACATAAAGATCAATGCATGATATATAAAGCACATAGAAACAAATGATTGTATAATGTAAAGAACCAGTGCCAAAATGGAGTCCATAGATAAAAGGTGTTGTTGTATTGCTAAAAGAAAAGTGTTGCAAGTGCTCTTGGTCAGTTTTAATTTAATATGGAATGAATTGATTAACTTATGGGGGAAGGGAACTCCAGATATACCCAAAGGTACGAGGAGTATGTCCAAAACCCTTATCCGATGCATCTCCCCACAAGGAATATGTGGGCTGGTTGGAGTCTCGGAGACGTGTTCAACACTACACCAACAAGGGTGTATCCCAACAGTGTTTCGAGGTCACTACCCAATTGTTCCCGCTTCCTTTGTGGATTTTTCCACCGTAACGAATCAAATCGAGGCATTGGATTTTCGCCTGGGGAGATTAATTGAAATGTGAGAACTAATTAAGCTAGTCACCCACGTTGCTTTTGATGCAGCCAACTGGTCGGTCGAACCGCAACAGTGCAGAGCATACACAATGGAGTCTAAATAATTTTAAGGATTTTAGATTGGTTTTGTTTGTTAAAAAGAAAAAAGTGACCTCCAAGAATCTCCTTCGGTTCAAGTGAACCTCAATCGGGAAAGCAAGGAGGGGTAGATTTTATTATGTTTTAAGGTGAAACAAATTTAGAAAGCAACAACGATAGAGCAAGTTGTCTAATTAATCCTACCACGCATCTCTTTCCCCTTTCAGGTGACTCGAGAAGTTGTGGGGTAAGTAGTAGTATTACTTTGAATATGGAATGATATAATCAGATTTGCAATATTCAACAAAGTATACTAACCTGCAGATAAAGAAGAAAAACTAAACTAAAGAAAAATAAAATAAAATGAAAAAGTGCAGAAAGGGACACCGACACGGATCCCCCCTGGGGGATGGGGAGTGGGCTCGAAAGAGCCTACTCGATATATCTTTTATTATGCTCGGTTACAATGCTTAATTGGAAAATGCCACATGGTTCTTATAGAAAACAAACCCAAGGGCTTTAAAAACTATCAAAAAGTGAAAACGAAAGAAGGGGACACACATGGGGAGCTCTGGATGGCCCAAAAGTCAGTTTTCGGGAAGCACCTACTCCTCCTTTTGGACGGACCTGCTAAAAACCAGCAAGCTTTATTAGTAAGAAAGTGCCCAAAAAACTTTGGAAGTGTCTTTGGACAATGCAAAAATATTTGTAAAATTTTCTAAGTTAAAGTTATATAAAAAAAATGCGAAAATTAACCAAGGAAAGCAAGCTTTCCTTGGGATTTTGGCTTGCCTTTTGGACAGCCAATACAATGTGCACTTAAATGCTAGATTTATCTTTTAATATTTAAAAGAATGCTACATTTAAACAAGATAAGTATTTCTTTGCAATGCTTGCAAAAAAGGTGATTTGAGCTAGATCTCTTTTAAACGGAAATTTGCATGCAAAAACTTGAGATCTAAGCTAACAAGATCTTACTAACTAAATCTATGAATGATTTTACTTTGTAAAATAGATTCAAGTAATAAGATATTAAACGGTAACCAAGTTGAGAAAATTTTAAAATTTGAGGAGGAAGAGGAAGAGATAGTGCTTGTTGTTGGAATAGATCTGCCAAAGAAACTTGTTAGTGAAGCACAGAGGGACAAAATCTTTGCAATTTCGTTGGAAAATCAGTGGAATCAATCTTGAACCACATCTCTTCCAATCACGGCAAACCTGAAAGCTAGAAGACAAATCCTACAGACAAACTCATTAGGTCTGAAGATACATATGCAAAAAAGATGACATAACATGAGAAATAATCTTATTTAACATGAAAATATTTACCCATTTAAACATATGTAACAAAATAGAAGTAAGTAACCTTACTTACAATGATCTACTCCTATGATTCAAAGAATCATTTAGGCAAACACAAGTTAAAAGCAAAACTTGAAAAAATAGCAATTCACCTCAAAAGTAACATGATAATGGTAATCTACACATGAAAGCACTCTACAATTTATCCTCCAAATCTTCGATTTTATTCCAACAATGAATGATCAATACAATATTACAACAATAGCAAGCCTTTCTCCCCAACTCTAACTAGTTTGGAAGAGAGAAAGGTTGCTTTATTTATAGGCAGAGCAAGCCCTTGGGGGGCTACCAACATTGAAAATAAATGCAAAGTGTATCTGAGTTGAACTGAGCTTGGACTTAGTTGAAGAGGAGTCACATTGATTTGAAATAAAAGGGTGATTAACACCTTTAACCTACCGACCACCTAACTCCTAATTGGCTGCCAACACATCCAATCCACTCGCCAAACTTCACCAACCTTCCCCATTGGCATCCTGTTCTTCCACACGCACGAGTTGTTGAAAGGTTGACGTGAAGTGGGTGATGTCATCCACATGATTCGCTAGCATTTAAAAGAGTAGACCAAGGTATAAACCAAAGTTTAATCAACCAATGCTTTAAACAATGAATGGGGTGGCCCCCTCCTTCCCTCATGCAAGTTTCATTGCGACGTGAAGGGAGTTTGACGTCACCTCTAATTCATATCATTCTCCACTTCCTTTTTATAACCAAAGTTTTGGTAATCTTTATGTGAAAAAGGGTCACATGCATAATATGGGTCCACTTGCCATGTCACCCCATACACTAATAATTTTTTTTTTTTCATTTTTCAAACCTTTGACTTTAGCGCCAAAATATCGTAATTTAGCATTAAAATGCCATCTTGATGCACTTTAAGCTGAATAATGTTCCATGGGGTGTTTCGGTCGCCCAATTGATATGAAAAGTGTCCTCTTAGTAAAGAGGACGCTCTGAGTGTGAAAACGAGCATCCCCACACCAAAAATGGACTCTGTGTTGCCGCCTAATTTGCACCTCGAGTAACGTGGCAGAAATCTTCAAGCCACTGGGTGCGACCTTGGCAGCAAGCTCGAGCCAAGTGCTGTCATCCGATACTCGGC
Source organism: Pseudotsuga menziesii (assembly GCA_001517045.1). Taxonomy (NCBI): domain Eukaryota; kingdom Viridiplantae; phylum Streptophyta; class Pinopsida; order Pinales; family Pinaceae; genus Pseudotsuga; species Pseudotsuga menziesii. The sequence goes on along the minus strand of LPNX010042603.1, from coordinate 61,516 downwards.
TCCTCCATCTAGGCCAAGTCCTAGTGAAGCCAAGGGTGGTGGACCCTAATAAAGAAAAGTATAAGGTTGTTTCTAACTACAAAGGCAAGAAACACAAGTTTTCTAGGAGTTTAAATGTTAAATGGATGAAATTAAAGACTACCAATTACTGCAAACAAAATTTACTCCAACAACACTTCAATTCAAATTAGATACACCATATTTTGACACATTGCAAAATTAATTTATGCAATACATAACATGATAGATCAGTGCCATAATAAAAGAATGCTTTGCAAATATGGGTTGCTAATGTAGTCTCAGTGAAGTATTGCAGTGTCTTGGGTGGTAAGTTTTAGATTATTAAATGAATTGATTAAGGAATGGGTAAATTCTTCGTAACTTTTATTAATGTGGTAATGATCTGGATTAACTTAGGGGAGGGGAACTCCTGATATACCCGAAGGTATGAGGAGTATGTCCAAAACCTTTATCCAATGTGGATCCCCACAAGGAATATGTGGGCTGGTTGGAGTTTCTGAGACGTGTTCAACACTACACCAACAAGGGTGTAGCCTAACAGTGTCTCGATGTCACTGCCTAGTTGTTCCCGCTTCCTTTGTGAATTTTTCCACCGCAACGGATCAATTCGAGGATTTAGATTTTCTCCTAGGGAGATTAATTTGGGAGTGGAAACTAATTAAGCTAGTCACCTGAATCCCTTTCTGACACTGCCAACTGATCAGACGAAGCTGCAGTGGAAGTAGAGCATACGGGGATGAAGTCCTTTGTAAGTTTTAAGTGTTTTTTGAGCAAAATTTTCTGACTTAGAAAAGGTAAATCCCAGGAATCTCTTTCCAGATTCAGTACTCGAGCAAGCCCTTATCCATGAATCTGTACTCAGGAAAATGAGGGTTTATTTTAAACTCAACAGTTCATAAAAGAAATTGAATTTTTTTAATTACTACACTGCTCAAATCTTTTCCCTTATGGTACTTCGGTATAGCTCAGTGGGTAAGTATTCAAATTACTATTTGCAAACTTGAATAAAACAATGAAATAGCGAAAGAAAGACAGAAAGAAACAAATTTACACTAGCAACATACAAACCACCAAAATGATTCCAACGCAAATCCCACAAGGGGGATGGGGAGTGGGCTTTGATGAGCCTACTCAAACCTTATTACAATCTTGCAAACATGAAATAAAAGTGCACTTTGGTCCTTATACTTGGATCCAAAGGCTTACAACTTGTGAAAGAATCAATTTTTATGCAAAGGTAAGCTTCGTTTGTCTTCTTTTCTTGATTTTTTTATGAAAATTCGTCAGAATTTCCTCCTCTTTTCTTGTAAACCTGCAAAAAACAACGATGAAAAGAAAGTGAAAGATACCCATTGACACTTTAAGAGTGTCTTGGGAAAATCTACAAAAAAAAATCTAAAACAAATCTAAGTAAAACAAGAAGAAAATGACTAAGTAAGGCAAGCTAGGAAGCTTGCCTTCTTAGGATCTTTGTTTGCCTCTTGAAGAGAATAGCAAGCAAATATTAAGCACTAAAATGCTAGATTCTTTTAAAACGCACAAAACTCTTTCAACAAGCTTTTTAATTTTCAAAACTTAAACTTGCGAAAAAAGGAAAAGTAACCAGATCTAGAATTTTAAATGCACCTTGGAAGCAAACTAGAACTAGAAGGAAAGGTAGAGCACAGTCACTCATCAATACTCTAGTTTTGGCTTCCTGCAAAAGATTCTCAACACTAGCAATAGGGATTAAAAATACCTGTGTAAACCAAAAAAAAAGATTACAGCAACAATGTAGATCCAAACATGAAATCATACATATATCAAATTATCAATTAGTCTTCTTCGACTTACAATAAAAGAGAAACCTATCAAGAATTACGTTTTATCTTTACAAAAATACCATTTCCTTTTGAAAGCAAGTTAATCCCAAACCTATGCAAGCATGAAAACAAATACAGGTTACCTCACTAATGCAGAGTAAAATCCATCCAAACATACATAGATCCTACACAGAAATTGCTTCCAAAGCCTTTTATTAACAATACTCAAGAAAATTATTACAATGTATACAAGCAGAGGTTCCACCTTTTCGATCATTAGAATGGAGAAGTGCTCTGCTTAAATAAAAAAAACCAGGGGGGCCTCCCCAACACTAAAGATAAACCCGAAGTGTTGAGTTGAACTAAGCTTGGACTGAGTTGAATAGAGGAGATGATTGACACCTCTCTCACCAAACTCCTCCAACAAATCAAAAACCACCAACACATACCAACCACTCACCAACACTGAAGATGGGGTCACCCTCTCCCCTCATGTGAGTGTACGGCTCCTACACATGAGAGACTCACCAACCAAATATTCGCTTGATCTTCAAAAGAGTCACGTGGTATTTCCCACTTGATGAATAACCAAAGTTTTTCGTAGTTCAAGTGTAAAGGAGGTCCAGCTCTTGGTTGCCGCGTCACATACTCATGCGTGAGCTCCACCCTAATGAGTTGACGTCACACAATAGAATACAGCCTTCGACCCAAGTCTTGGTGAATGATGGGTCTACTTTGGATTATATCCAAAGTTTAACAAATGAAAAAGAAATGGAGGTAGGATCCATCCCTCATGTTATTCGCTACCACAACTTAGCATGATCACCACTTGACGTCACCTCTTCAAAGTTATTTGCTTGCTCCAACTTATAACCAAAGCTTAAGTTAAAACATGGAAAAAAAGGTCGCATGACTATGGGGGACACATGCCATGTCACTCCATCCATAAATATTTTGATAATTTTGACCTTTCAACCCTTTTGACTATAGTGCCAATATGTCATAATTTAGCATTAAAATGTCATCTTGATGCACTTTTAGCCAAAAAATGTCATTCAAGACGTTTTAGCTACCCGAAACATAGTGAAAGTGGCCACCAAGGTAAAGGTGTTGCTTTCAATGTGAAAACGAGCATCCCCACTCCAAAAATGGACTCCAAACCCACCAATTATTACATTCTGAAGTTCCAATATTCAAGATTCTTTTGTAAATTCATTGGACTTTGGTAAAATTCCCCTCTTAAGCAGAGATGTGTATTGCTGGAAAGTTCCAATATTTGGTATGTGTTTATTCCAAATATCATATATGACAACATAACACGCTGACTTGGAGAGAACCCTGCCCTTCTGTCAGATCATCCTCATTAACATTTAGTTTAAATGTGAATATATTCTTCAAGAAATCATGGAGAATGAAGAAGAAAGAAGATATCAGTAAAGAGCTATCTAACATTACATTGTAGCTGATCTCTGAGCTCCTTACCGCTTGCTATAATTTACATTGTTTGTGTTCAATTGTTTTCATCTTGGCACTCTTATCACTAATATCAAGAAATGCATGGAATATGAACAGTTTTGCTTTCTTGTCAAGCGATCCATCATATCGATGAATCATGAAACCCATCCAACATCGATTCCTAAGAACGTTCAGCAAGTTACTCATCAGCGATATATATTTTGTCCTCATGTTTCAGCCTTGCTATTATCACATGTTTCATGTTCTCACTTGCCAACTTTACTTGTGTTGTAAAGAAACCGTGACTTCTCATGAATCTCTAGATCAATTACTTTAAACTCTAAAATGCTTTAAGTTAACCATTTTTTGAATAGATTATATACAGTGAATGAAACTTGAAAGCCATTTGCAAAATAATGGAGTTCTTTCAATTGAATTATTTTTCATTAAGATTATGCACTTCAGTGTTCTACTTTGCTTTACCATTCTTACATGTTCATATTGCCTAATCCATTAATGTTCTTGTAATTTTAGCTTGAGTGTATGTTGAAGTTGCAATTGCCCTTATGAACTTTTTCCAAATTTATCTGACAGTTGAAGAACTGTAACTGAAATATTTATGATCTCATTTGATGGGAGATCAGCTGCAGGAAAATCTAGACTGGGCATTCATCAAAGATCACGAAAACCAAATGGCTTTTATTTTTGGCGTTGATGACCACTGGGGACCGTTATCCCTTTTTGAAGAGGTATAGATGCATGCTTGTTTTCATTTTGTGTGCTCATGTGTCTCAATTCTTCATGTTCAACTTCAATTGCAAGAAAATAAGTTTTTTTATTTTATTATGATTAATGATTGCAGGGGCCTTTTTCATTCCCTTAGCACTCTATTGATTTCACTAGCCAATTCCTATTATCGTGATTGAGTGCATAAATATCACATCAAATATTCCATGCTTTAACATTTTCATGTTTTCGGCTATGTTTTCAAATGGATAAACAATTTGTGATAGTTTTTGACATACATGGAAATTAGACATTGCAAAAAATAACATGAGAAAAAAAATTTCAGCCACCAAAAAACTGACTTTTATTTTTCCATAAAACGTTGCGATTTAAAAATGCTTTTTGTGTTTTGTCCAAAAATAAATAAAAAATCAATTGAAATTAAATTTTCAGACACTGGAAATTATGTCAAAATTAAGCAAATTACAAATTAGCATTTAGACCATAACTTAATACGTTGTCAAACTTAGTTGATAACTTAATTTCCAGGGATCTATTTCTGGCAGAGTTTGAACCTAAACTTTTAGTGTGGTTATGTCAAAATTAAGCAAAATATAAATTAGCACTTAGACCATAACTTAATACGTTGTCAAACTTACTTGATAACTTAATTTCCAGAGATCTATTTCTGGCAGAGTTTGAACCTAAGCTTTTAGTATGGGGATGTTATTTCTCAACCACTGACCACTATTATTGATAAAAACAAAAAAAATAGTTCTTTAAAAAAAGTATATATATATATTATATACATTAAACAATTCTAACTTAAAATTTATAATAGGTTTTTTTAAGAATTTAATCAAAATTAAAAACAGAATTCTCATAATTTAATTAAAAGAAACAAGTAAAATTTTAATAAAAGTTACAATGAAAAAACACATAAAAAGCAAAGTTTCAAGTTTTATTTTTTTAAACAAAGAGGGGATATATAAGATTTAAAAAAAAAAACCTTTGGGGACCACTTAGCCTTCCCTGCTCATGGGAAGGTCATCAACGGCTAGGGAAAGCACTGCCATGTAACACTATGATGTGGCGATACTTGCCTCAACCTGTGGTAGCCCTTCTCGCGGATGCATAAGGCACTTGATAGGTTGAGGGAATCTAGACACTTGATTTTTCCATTGAGGGTCTTGTCGTGGGCCTTCCTGTCCACATGGAAGGTGCAGGTGCACGAGTGCTGAAAACATTGCTTTATTTATTTGTTTAGGGTTTTTAATTTTAGTTTCCTCAATTTCTTTTCTTAATTGTGTTTATTTGTCATTGTTTTTAATTATTATTATTTTATTATAGCTTAGTTTTTTCATTTTTTTCAATTTTTACCCAATTGCAATTTGCACCATGATTGAAGAATTGTTGAGGAAAGAGGTTTTACCTTAAGTAGAATTCGTGCCCCTACCCAGGGGCAGGGTATGTGTACCTGTACCAGATACCCATGTACCATATACCCCATACCCATATACTTTGTCATACCCTGTTGTACCCGAAACTTGGCTGAAGTACCCAAGATGTTTGTCACTGATTCAGGGGACATTGATTGTAGAGGGGACATAGTGCCCTTGTTTTCTGTGGACGCCAAGGGACCAATTTTGTATGGGGTATCTCTATTTTGGGAATGCCTGGGGATGCCTAGGGACCATTTTGGTACGAGCCTAGCCTGTTTTGTACAAGTGACATTAAAGTTAGTAATAGAAAATTGTAATAAAAAATGAAAGATAAGGAGAATGTCACTTTTACTTAATTTTTAACATTACCCTTAATTGTTTTAGGATGTTAGCGAGTGGTTCCAACCTCACTAGACTTCATATGCAAAAGGTAAAAATTTAGATCCCATTCAAAATTCAACAGACTTAATAGTTTTCAGGATTTTAGGATTGCAATGTTTTCACTAGATTCTATCATGTATGAGGGTATGAGATTGGCATTCAATCAAGCACATCAATCTCTCTGCGTAGGGGGTATAGGGTGCTATTGATGAATAGATCCCAATATAGGGAAGGATTTTGATATGTAATTATTTGTTGTAGCATGAAGTCTTTTGGACTCTATAAGCCATTTAGCCTCTTTGCTCATGTATTTTGGCTCAAATATGGATTGCACTTGATGTTTTTTTAGTTGTATGGATCCTTGCTATGTACATGAGAAATATGGCATATTTGTGTATAATGATTTGGATTCATATGGATGCAAATGAATGTATATGTACTGTGAAAATGATTTAAATTTCATATATATAGATATATAGATAGATAGATAGATAGATACCCTCGACGTACCCAAGTCCCATATTTCAAAAAGTGGCGTCTGCACCCCCACACTTGTTCCTGTACCTATCCCCATACCCAAGTTTCTTGGCAACTTAGGTTTTACCTTTTTTACAAAAACAAAACAAGTAACTTTCCACTGTGCTATGTGAATTGCCATTATAGTAATATTGCTTTTTTCACAAGAACGGGTAGTTATATATTTATATAAAGGTTATTGGCGAATCAAACAGTAAAAATAATACAAAAATTTCAAAATTATTACAATATTATTCAGCAAACCTTTTCAACAAAAAAGATAATTGTCCATGAAGCTTCTGCTTTCTTGATGTGCCTAGCCTACGCATGTCATATCTAGTACTATACTACGTTACATATTACATATTGGCCTAATAAAAGAAAGACAAGCTAACTACATATATAAGGAGTTTAAGAACCAATATTATTGTCGTTGTGGACTTCTTCCATCTACTGTTCTTCTTTGGCTTGTCCTTTTCCCTCATGATTCCTATTGTTCTTAGTGAAAGCCAAGGCTGTTTGTTGAGCTATGTCTTCATCACTAAAATTCTCTTTCACCAAAGCAACTAAAAACATGAGGAAAACATATAGCTAACTGTGAACCTCTAGCAAAGCCCATGATGATATTGTAATGCATCTCTAAGCCTGAAGCAAGTTTATCATAATTGATGTTCAACTCTTGCAACTTAGTTTCCATATTGCCTTGCTTTTTCATATAAATACTTAAGTATTTTA
>LPNX010042603.1:22753-46849 GCA_001517045.1 Pseudotsuga menziesii | reverse complement strand
CATAGTTAATAAGTTTAATATATTTACTACTTTTTAAGGGTCAAACTATCAAATTTGCCGACTTTTTTTATTTTCCTTTCAATTTATTATCTTCTATGATTTCTATTATCAACTCTATTTAAATTTATGATGATTTTTACAACTATATTTATGCACTTATTTTTTTTTAACAAGAACGGTTATGTTATAATTAAAACTCACCAAAGAGACCGCTGAAATGAAAACACAATACAACAAGCATCCCAATCACCACTTCTTTCAATCGTTGACCTATAGAAGAGCTAAGGAGGGATGTCACTGCTTACAACTGAATTAACAATGAGTTCATTGAGATCCGCAGCAATGGATTTATTGGCTGCAATATCCGCCAAGGCATTAAGACCCCTAAGAATATGAAAAAAATAAACCGTCCTGAACATTTTAGCCTTGGATCTAATTCTCCTTGTCAGCCTTGCTGTCCTAACATTATCACTCCTTCTTCCCCCATTCATTGCCTGTATAATAACCCTGGAATCTCCGAAAACCATGACCTCATCCACTCCTTTTTCCAGCAGTTGCTTTAGGCCTTGCCATAGCCTGTAAGCCTCAGCCATATTATTAGTATCATAACTAATGTTCCAGTAGTATTCCAACTCGACGTTCTCGTCTAGATTAATAATGACTCCACCTCCCCCTGCCTTCCTTGGGCTCCCTTTGGAAGCCCTGTCAAAAAAGAGTTTAAAAATTTTCCTTTCTTTTAGCCAATTTTCAAACTGAGAGTTATCCATCCTAATATCCCATTCTTCCAATTTATTTGCATCTGCATTATTTACAGCCAGGGTATTGAAACTTCGCATCCACTCTTTTTTGTTATCCGTCAGATTTCCTTTGTTACTGGGGATCTTAGAGATACTGACAACCTCCCTGAGCAAAGCTTTAATTTTAATAGATGTCTTCCATGCAGGCTGAGTCTTTTCCTAAAAAATCATGTGGTTTCTTTCATTCCATATACACCAATAGATTAATTTGGGTAGTTTCAACCAGCGGGCTCTCACACCATTTTTCTGGTTCAACTCACCTTGATATAGGCTTTCCCATTTTAAAAAACAGTGTTGTATACTAACCGGTAGATGCACTACGTCTCCCCAACGATCTAGCACATCATTCCAAACTGAAATGGCATAAGGGCACTGTAAGAATAAGTGACGGATAGTTTCAACGGCCTCATCACATAAGGGGCAACGAAATGGGCCAACGAACCCTCTTTTTTCCAAATTCTCGTCGGTGAGTATTCTTCCATGCATAAGCGTCCAAGTGAACAATTCGATCTTCGGCAACGTTCTGCTTTTCCAGGTGTAATTCTAGAGATGAGGATTGACAGGAACATTGTAATTAGCAGCATAGCACTGGTAACCTTCAGATGTTGAGTATCTACCAGACTGCCCTCCCCAGCCACGACGATGCTTACTATTTTTACCAATTGGTGCTAGCCTAGCCAAGTGGACGAATAGCAGAGATTTCTCAGCTTCTAATTCAACAGGGCACTCTGGCAAATTCCAACCAACCCAACGATAAGGTTCTTCAGTCTCCCACTTGGAAATATCCCAGATCGTTTTCATCCCCAGCGCAACAATCCATTGCTGTAGGCGAGGTATTTGAGGAGGTGTCTTTCCTAAGACTCTGTCATGCGACAAGCTAATCAGTTTCCCATTGCCTGGGACCCAATGCAAATCAACCTTAAATTGTGACAACGCCTTTACACAAAGATTATAGATTGAGGAGCTATTCTGAGTCACGTGGCCCTCTTCAAGGCATCTGAGCCTCGGGCCCCTGAAATACTTAGCTTTCAGCACAAGACTAGACTAGGAGGGCTTGGGGGCGAGAAGGTTCCAGAGCAGCTTGGCTCCCATAGCCAAGTTTTGATTTCTGAGGTCTCTGATGTGAAGACCGCCCTCTGACCGTGGCAATTTTATTGTTTTCCAGCTCACCAGTGCAAACTTTTTGCCTCTTCCAACACTGCCACCCTGCCAGAGAAAGGATCTAATTAATCCTTCTATCTGATTTATAGTTTTTGCCGGAGCTAGGAGTAGAGAGCTCTGATAGAGCAAGTAGCTATTCAGGACAGCTTTGATTAAGACTACCTTCCCAGCCAAATTTAACCAAGTTGATCCCCATCCTTTGATTTTGTTTTTTATTTTATCCACAATTGGGTTCTAGGCCGAGCTCTTGGGCTTGGTTTTGAAAATGGGAATCCCTAGATAGTTGAAGGACTCCTAGACAACAACCCCACCCATGTTGAGACCCCGAGAGATATCCGACATTTCCCTAGGGTTGATATTCCATCCATAAATCTGACTTTTCTTTAGATTGATTTGGCTTCCAAATGCTTGACAGTAATGGTTCAGTTCAGTCTTGAATCGTCGGGCTATAATTTGACTGGCTCCTCCAAGAAAGATAGTATCATCCATGAATTGCGCATGGTTAATAGCTTTGATGCCCCTAGCCATCTTGATGCCGGGAAGGTCCTGTTCATGCCTGGCAGAGTCTAGCTGAAAGCTTAGAACTGAAGCCTGGATGGCATAAAGGAGGGGGAGAGTGGGCAGCCTTGCCTCAGACCTATCGAAGCTTGGAAGAAGGGAGTAGCTCTTTCGATGAGAAGTGGGGCAATCCACGGCTTGCTGATACAGGCCTTGACCCAAGAGATAAATTCTGAAGCGAAACCAAATTTCTGCATTACTTGAAAGAGAAAGGGATGGCTGACTCTGTCAAAGGCATTGTCAAGATCAATTTTTACCACCATTCCTTTTTCGTCATTCTTCAGACTGGAGTGTATAGCCTCTTGGACTAAGATAATATTTTCCCATATCTTCCTGCCTTTGACAAATCCACCTTGGTTCTCAGGGATCAGTCTCGGAAGGACATGTTTAAGTCTACTAGCCATTATCTTAGTGATGATTTAATAACCTATATTGCACAATGATATAGGCCGGAACCTATCAAAAGAATTAGCCTCCTTCTCTTTGGGGATTAGAGCTAGGACGGCAGAGTTCGTGCCGCCTCCAATTTTACTGCATCTCTGAGATTTCCTGGCCATCTTGGTTAAGTCATTTTTAATAATGTCCCAGCAGAGCTTAATGAAGTTAGCGTTAAACCCATTGGGCCCCGGGGCTCTGTCATCCTCCATGCCATCAACGGCCCTCTTGATCTCATCCATCATGATACTCTGATTAAGAGACTCGTTGTCAATATTTTTTATAGTGTTGGGGATCAATCTCATGAGCTCAGTGTCTTCCACGATAGGCTAGGCATTGAAGAGATCGCTGAAGTGCCTTGACGCTTCCATCTTAATTTCATCGAGGTTGCTGATAATTCAGTCCTGAGTTTGAATTTCCTACACGCAGTTGAAGTTTTTTCTTGCTTCAGCCTGCTTGTGGAAGTAACTCGTGTTCCTATCGCCTTCAATCAGCCATTTGCATCTAGATTTTAATCTCCACCAATCGGATTCGAGTCTGCAGGGCTTGTGGAGATTCGTATGCAGTTTGAGCTCAGTTTGGATGTTAATATTGTCCACGATTTTATCCTCCATGGCGGCCTAGTGGGACTCCAGCTCAAGAGCAGCATGTGATTTTTTATCAGAGGGAGAGGGGATCACCTTAGCCCACGATTTTAGTTCTTTTTTAAGCCTTCTGAGCTTCTCCTCCCATACGTAGAAAGGTAACCCTGTAACCAGGAAGGACCAAGAGTCGGCAACAATCCTTAGGAACTCAGTTTGATTGGCCCACATGGGATTAAATCTGAACGGAATAGGGCCCCAGTTCTTATTATTAACCATCTCAAGAAGGATGGGCTTGTGATCTGATACTCTAAATGGTAATATTTTGGAAGATAAATTCAGTCCCAGCAAGAGGAAGGAGTCGTGGACCAAGAATCGATCGAGTCTGGCAGTAATATGCCCAGGCCCTATCCTCTTGTTATTCCAAGTATACTTTCCAGAAGAAAACTTAATGTCCATGAGATCCCATTCCAGGATGATCTCATCAACAGTTTCTCTTATGGGGTCCCTGACCAAAGAGCCTCCTCGTTTTTCCTCTTGAATTAGTATGACATTTAGATCTCCCGCAAGTATAATATTACCTTGCAGGTTGCTTTTTTCCTCATGCAGGAGACTCTAGCAGACATTTTTTTCAGCAATAGAGTTGGGAGCATAAATATTGAATATACTTACCAGGGAATTCGTGGCTTTTTGCCTCAGCAGGGTGAGGATCCAATGTGTACTATACTTGATGTTGACAACATCAAATTTCTTATCATCCCACAGAGTCCCAATGCCTTCGGATGCGCCCCTTGAGCTAATTGCGGCTTTACCCTTATTTTTCCAAAATTTTTGACTTACATGGAGAAATGCAGCGTCTTCCATCTTGGTCTCCTAGATCAGAAAGATGTATGGTTGATGTAAAGAAGTTAGATCTGTCATTGCTTCTTCCTTGATTTTGCTACCGAGACCTCTGCAGTTCTAGGAGAGGACCTTCATATTTACTTTTAGAGAGTGAAGGCATCCCTTTCTGGGCATGCCCTTGCTGGCAGGTGTTCCTAGTATTTTTTAGCAGCTTTTCCAAGGTTAGCTGGGAGCCTTGCAGCTTATCCTTGTAGGTTGCTTGCTCCCTAACTTCTTTCCTGGATTTCCTTCCTTTGGTTTTAGACATTCTTGGAGTAGTTAGTTCGATTTCCCCTTCCTCCTCTTCCTCTTCTTCCGATCCAGAGTCTTCCTCTGACTTCCCCAAGGTTTCTCCTACCATAACCGATGCCATTTATTCATCTTGGTCCTTCATTTGTTGGGCTGATAATTTTGCTTCGATCTCCTTATTACCTCCATTACTGGATTTCTCTTCAACTTCAATGAGATCATCCCTTATTTCCACAGTTTCTTTGGTCTTGGATATTTCTAGGGATCCTTCAGGAGGGTTGACCCTTGTTTCTTTGGTCCCCTCACCCTTTTTTGGATCCCTTCCGGATTGCTTTTTGGTTTTAGATCTATTCACCTTTTTCCATCCCTCCGCCTTGTCTTGCTAGGTCTCAGGATTTTTAGGACAGTTGCGGATGAAGTGTCCGTACTCGTGGCAGCCTCTTCACTTGAAAGGTAGTTGTTCATAGTCAAGTTTTTGGAAGTGGGACCAATTTCCCATGGTTAACTTAATAGCTTCTGGCAGGCCAACTTCGAGATCAACCTCAACGCAAATACGAGCACAATCATATTGGTCCTTTGGACTAGCCATATCTATGTAGTTCCCCAGAGCAGTCCCTATGGCTTGAAGGGATTTAGGGTTCCAGTAGTGCATAGGGAGGTTAGGTAGCCTGACCCAGACAGGCACTGCTTTAGGGGTATCGGCTTCGGGATCGAAGTCTGGAGTCGACCTGTTAAGATAAAGACCCTGCGGTCCCATGAAGTAGGGCTCATTCCTGAAATTAACTCTTTGTCTTCCTTGGATTCAAAGTCGAATAGAAAATAACCTCTTCCGACGAAGTATGAAGCAACATTATTGATGATAAGGGGCCTCTAGTTTCTTTGGACCCAGTTGTGAGTTGTTTTGGGCGAGGGCCAGAGCCCCGTGAATTGCCTGATCAGAGCTCGGTCTACCAGAGAGAGAGCTACCCAAATGGTTTCTTCCGGTGGAAGGGCAACCTCCAGCACATCTTCAAGTCTTTTGACAAATTTCGGAGGATTTCCTTTGTCGGATCTCCTGTTGTGTGAGAAAATTAACCGGTCGAAGGCATCCAGGTGTAGATCTTGGGATGGATCCCGCACACCAGTCATCGGACTGCCCCACCAGAGCAGCCCCTCAGCACATGGGCCAGCTTAGGGCAGCCTCGGATTCAGCACCAATTGCAGCCCAGCAAGGAGCCCAGGGCCAAACTCAAAGCACTGGCAGCGAGCCTGTCCAACCTGCAGAAACCTCCAATCACCGTCGTGAGCACAGCGTGAGGCAGTCTCCTCAGTCCTAACACTCAACCTACAAAAAAATTCTATATTTATGCACTTATTAATCTATCTCTTTTTTCTATAAAAAATTGAATATTAAATACAATTAAGTTAATTTAAAATTCACTATATTAATAAATCAGACCATTAGATTTGATAAGTACCCTTAAGTGTTAGTTAACTCATAAATTATGATGCACGAGAACAATAAAATGTACATTGTTAACACTGATATTATTTATGATTCCTTGATTAGACACTCCATTTGAGCATCCACTTGATTGGGAATCATAAATAATATGATAGTGATATCAATAAACATTTGTATTCTCGATACCACATTGTGGAAATTTACATTCACATACATTTGTGCAAAATCATTGAATGCTTAAAATGCTTTCAGCTTATGTTCTAACTAGTGTGCTTATGAAGATATCTATCCTAATTATAGTTGTAGAATAGTGCTTATTGAAGATCATTTATAAGACAACCAATATTTATGTGAAAAATGGATTTGATAAAGTAATAATAATCACGAAAGTGAAATTACATTATTAATATTGTACAATTAGAAAAGTGATTTTGGTAAAATAACATTAACTGCCAAAGTGAGAATAATTACGAAAGCGAAATCACATCATTAATATTGTACAACTACAAAAGGGAATTTCGTAAAATAAAATTAACTGCCAAAGTGAAGCCACATTGATTTATATTTATTTCTTTGTCATGGAGCAAATTCATAATTAGTTTATAATTGTTTATTCTTCATGGTGCAACCTCATAATGTAACTCTACTCCATTACTACATCAAACTAAAAACCAAGTTGTGTACTTATATTATATTCATGGTTGGTTGGTTGCTTGCAAGTATGCTAACTTGCATTGTTGCATTCTTAGAATCAAACCAAAAGATGGAGACTCCCTCAAATTTACATGCATAAAATTGCCTTACCACTATCCCAAGTCACAAATTGTTGTGTTTATTCCTATGCAACTACTATAAATACTATAATAGAGACATGAATCCCTCCAAACACTAATTTAAGAATATAAAGTATGATTATTCATGTAAAAGGTTCCCATCAAAATGATAGAAATATCAACCAAACTTTTTCCCAATAGCTTTTCATTAATAAAAGAGTGGGCCAAAGTCCTAAAATTTTTACCATCAAAACACTTAACTATCTACCAAACAAGAAAATGGTATGCATACAGAACCATGTGACATGAGTTTACCAAACATGTCCTCATCGTTGCCCACATGTAATGAATATTAAAATATTTTAAAATAGTATATGCTCGTATTAAGTAAATCTACTAGACAAGGGATGGATTGTTTTCAATGATAAAAAATACTCATAGCATTCTAGTGGGATGCATTTACTAAATAAGCATTCACAATAGTTTTTTCCACCTTGAAATACACAGTAAACCATTGAGAAATAATTCTACATTGAAAGAGAAGAACTGTTGTAGATGAAATTATGTTAATAAACACGTGCACACACACAAAGACACATGCTTTTCAAGGAAAATCTTGTGGAAAAACCAAATGCCTAACAAAATACCACCTTGGCACTTACTAGTATAGAACTAACCAAATGCCTAACAACATTGGAAACAACTAGTTGAGATAAGCCCTCATCCTCACACATGCACGTATATTTACTAAAGCTCGGTGAGATTTACTAAATTCATCATCGATTAAACCAATTTTGTGGCAAACAAAATAATCAAAGTCAAACCAAGGCATGACCTTTTCTCACCAATTCCCTAACTTATTTCATGTGGCTTTTAAAAATCTTGTCCAAGGTTTTACATTAATTATCCTCTTGGATCCTCTTGACATCAACCATCGGTATATCCACAATCATATTTATTCTTAATGTCCCATGTTACGTTAATAAGCTTCCTTTCATGATTTACAAACTCGTGTGTTTCAGGTTTGGAAAATGAAAATTTGAGAGCATGATTGAGCACTTCTCATGTTTCATTGGGGATTTGTGCAAAACCATTTTATTCATCTCTCTCTCTCTCTCTCTCTCTCTCTCTCTCTCTCTCTCTCTCGTTATTATTATTTAAATAAGTCAAGAAGGGGATACTACATCAAATTCTCATTGGTTTTTAGGAGACATATCCCAACCACAAAAGTTTGGTGGTTGTAGTTCATCTTCTTACGGTTCGCTCCTAGCGGTGTTGGTGACTTGAGTACTCACCAAGTCACCTATGCTAAAGGGGGAGGGGATGGGAGACAATAAAGGATGATATTTCACTTATGCATGCCCTAAAGCGAAGGTAGGACCTACGCATAAGGACTCACTAGAATACTATACTCTTTATATTGCCACAAGATTGCAACAAAAGACATTGGTTTTCTATAATATCCTTCATTTTCAATGTTTCCTAATTGGTAGCACAAACCTCTCTATTGCATGTTTGCCTCTATGTTAGCTCAAATTTTGTACATTAAAATATCATACTTCATAATACAAATGGGTTTGGTTTGGAATTATCCCTCTATAATGGATCATTAATGAATTATTTTGAAAGGGTCATGTAAATACCTCTTTAATAAGAAAACTTTGGAAAAGGTATTAATTTCTATGATGTGGAAATAATACATATATGTAATGGATTTGATTGACCAAAACATGTTAACTTAATGCACTTGTCCAAATTTAAAGTACTTTTTTGGACTTCACTTAGGAATAGTAGATAATCTCCTATGCTGACTTTCTTCTATATGTCATTTGTTACCCTACCTAAAGTATTATCTTATTTTGGCAATCTGTTGTTTCATTTATCTTGGGCAAACAATCTACTATATATTAGGTTGTCCCAAACTAAAAGAATGTTGCTTCTTCATCCAAATAAACTTCAAAGCGGTTCATTGTTGGTTTTGTATGAAAGTCCCTATTAAGTGAAGATAACCTTCCAATTGTATCGATTGTCCATGGCACATATGTATAAAATAGTTTCAATAACTTCATTTCCTCTTTGGATTTGGAAATTTATTTTGGACAAGTGTCATTAAAACTCATTTACTATTTAGAGACGCTTCTATTCAAACAATGAAGTTTATATATTCTCCAAAATTATTGGTTTGGACACTATGCAATTCCACAATGTGTTTGATGAAGATTATAGAAGCCTTGTAGGTAGAGTGCATAAATATCAACTAGGTTGCTTTGTTAATTTGTCTACCACCACATTATGTTTTTTTACGATCTTGGAAATTAATGATGAGATTTATGAAATTAGCCTTGTGTTTCCATTTCAACACTAAAATGGTTGGAGTTGATTGGTCAAGTTTGTAAATGGTAAGAAATCATTATTTATAGATGTATAACTCTTGATAACCTTGATGGGTTGCATAAGGCCTAAATTAGCTTCCTTCACAATGGGCATGCACATAACCTTTGATTTTGGTACTTAAAATGCTTATTGTACATAATGATGAGATCATTGTTGAACGCATCTCAAGGATATTATTTACTATCACATTCTACTCATTTGGAATCTATCATAATTTACTTCTCAAACCTTGAATTTTGACAATAATTATAGTAAGGCATCTTCTTCAACTTAGAATGCAACTTTTTTTTCTTTCGTATTAATATGCTTGATATCAAGGTTATAACTAGTACCACCCAAAAAATTTGAGATATCTTGTTTACTTAACATTCGATCAATGCTAAATAGATAAATGCATCATTTTTCAAGTTCCCGTAGTTAATGTTCAATTTTCAATTGGAGTATTGCTTATGGAAAGGATGTACAATTGGCCCCATTTCTATGTTTCTCTAGGGTTGATCTTAATACAATCTACAAATACCAACAATGTGAAAATTAATAAATATACATTATGTAATAAAAACAAATATTAATGGATACCAATAATAATTATATCCATATTAATTATATCCCTAATATGGGGTGTGATTCGAAATGGATTTGAACAAGACAAATGGATTGTAAAGTTCAATACATAAAAGAAATTCATCAATTAATGAGAGTTGAAACAATTAATATAGGCAATAAAAATTTAAATTGTAGAAAAGAGAAAAATGAAAATATGACAGAAGAGAGCTAGGAATAGGACTTGGCCTTCCCATTACCCCAATATCTACCTATATATTCTTGTAACTTTACTCGCAAAGGGTCTTTTGTCCAAAAGCATAGAAAGTAAATGAGAAGCTAGGTAAATTGTTGAATGACCATAGAGCCATGAATTGCATTGTAACCTGAGATTGTTGAGAAGAAGACTAAGCAACCATTAAAAGCTTGTTTTCTTGTTTTCCCGTTTAGGTCTCTAGGGTAAAGTTTACGTGTTTGTTGTGAATGACTAGTTGTCTATTTGATTAATGTGTTAAAATTTCCAAACCCTAGGTGACTACTATCCTTTTGTCGTCAACTAAACATAAACTATGATTTAATTGTGAAAATTAATTTCTTTCACTTGGAACTAATCACGTGTATAGTTGGAAAGTAAACAATGGAAGAAAAACACAATACACAGATAAATTACTCATTAAAATAAGCATTTCATTAATAATGCAGAGTTAACAAGGAAACCTCCACAGAATGTCAAGCTAGCAATCATATAGTACACTCAAACATAACAAATCTACACACTTGCTAAGAAAAACTACTTGCTAAAATGAAGAAAATTGTTTGTTGTTTGCTTCCTTTTATACAGGTCATCTATATGAAATTTGTACAATTGTATGGATCTATCAATACAAATCTATACGATTGTATGGATTTGTCCTATATGGACCTGCACACTACTCTATGGTTGGTTGTTGAAGTTCACTAAGTTCTTTAACTTTGCCCCATAGATGAAATCAATCACCTCCCTAATAAATTGTCCTTCAATGAATAATGAATGTTTCTTAACCCTCTATCTTCACTTGCCTTTATACTTGATTTGAAACTTTAATCTACAAAGACCCATTCTCACAATGCGATGTACAATTGAGATTAATCTAAATCACTAATGTATTGAAAATACACTTTATTAGACTCGACAACTAAATATAATACTTTCACTTTATTACTAAAGTGGATTACAAAGTAGATTTGACTTGAACAACTTTCAACACGTTTTACACTAAACCTATGCAAAAGTTCTTATCCGAGCTACAACTATCAACACTCTCTTTGTAAAGAAAGAATTTTGCACCAATCCAAGTTTGTCTTTGGAGCTTCAAACTTCCCTTTTGCTAAGGGCTTGATCAGAATACCAACAACCTTTTGTCTTGTGGGTACATATTGGAGCTTTACTTCTCCCTTGTGAATCCTATGTTGAATAAAGTGATATCTGAGCTTAATGTGCTTAGACTTGTCATGAAAAAATATATTCTCAAAGAGTTTGATACAACTTTGATTATCACATTAAATCACTATAGGATCCAACTCCTAAGCAAATAATCCTCCAAGTAACTTAAGAAGCCAAATGGCCTCACAACTCTATGTACTAGTTGCCATATACTTTGTCTCTCCTGAGTTGAGTGCCATAAAAGTCTGCTTTCTCTTAAACCAAAATATAATTGGTGATCCCATGCTAAAGTAGTACCCTAAGGTTCTCTTCCTATCTGATGGACTACTTGCCCAATCCAACTCTGTATACCCTGTAACTTCACTTCACCATCTCTAAGACATATCAACCCATACTCCATTGTGCCCCTCAAGTACTTGAGTACATATTTTGCTATTATATAATGCTCCTACCTCGGCTCCACCATGATATGACTCTTAAGGTGTTCACTGCAAAACACATATCTAGCCCAATTCTATAATTAAAAAAGAATATCCTATATTGAAAGTGGTCTTGATGTTTATGGAAATTAACAGGGTGTGGAGTAGTTGGAAGAATTCCAAAGAATCAAGCACGCTTTGGATGCTTAATTCCATACACCTAAGAACTTTGTTATCGTGATTATTTCTATTGCCCAATTCTATAATTAAAAAAGAATCTCCTATATTGAAAGTGGTCTTGATGTTTAAGAGGCCAAGATAGAGAGCATGAATGTTTGCTTGATTACTTGTCAGCTTCCCAAGTCTCCATGCAAAATTAACTTCTTTGTTTTCTCCAAGGTCAAAGATGACCCCTGCCACTATAATAATTTTCTACAAGTATCAAAATTAGTGATTTTTTAAACTTTGCAACATAAATATTTGTTAACAATTTTGTAAATTAAAGCATTTTCAAATTTCATGTTTTTTTCATACTAAAACAATTTTACTTCTTGTTGATATTTTAAGTTTGTAATTTTTTTAACATGCATAAATTTTGTACAATTGCTATTTTGGACTATTATCATTAAAACAAATTGCATTTATAAAAAAAGTTATTGATTTTCAAACAGAATCTTTGGAGAATCTTTAGGGAATTTAAACAACTTCTCAATGTTATATATTTCACAACAATGTTTGCAATTTGCATATATCTATGCACCATTTCAATGTTTTTATACATGTGATCCACATAATATGGATTTGTATGTGTAATGGTTTGTATTTGGTTTTGCATGATAAAACATGGACAAAATAGGCATTTGCATAATGTAGTTTGGATCTATACATATTTTAAATTTATATATGTATTTCATTTTGAAGCAATTGTTTCCATAATATAGAATGTGCATGGTTTGTAAACTTTTAGTATGGTTGAGTAGTGAATATTTACTAGAATGTGCATGATTTTTTCATTATGGATGATATTTGTCATTGTCCTTGTGAAGGTTTCCAAAAATGCACCTAGTGTTAATCTGACAATAGAAAAAGAGGGGCACACACATGCATTTTGTTGCACAAAGACAAGGTCAGCTTGGGTTGCTAAGCATACAGTGGATGTGATTAAGAAACATTATTTGACATCATAATGTCGGGTTAAAGAATTAAACTCTCGTAAGAATTCAAGCAACAAATAAATTTACTCATGATAATCACATCAACATCACAATCCACAAACCCAATCTTTTGTAGACCTTCATGTTAGAAATTGTTTGCTTTGTTATTTATGTTGATTTGATATAGGTACAATGCTCATTATTCATTTGATGCCCATTTATTAACCACTTTTGATGAACAAGCATTCTATAATATCTATCATGATCATATGCACACGTGCACTTATTAGAATGACCTTTATGTGGTGACATATTATCTCCAGTCACTCCCTTGAGCTTCGTGTTCCTTGTGAATATCACATAGTTAATAAGTTTAATATATTTACTACTTGTTAAGGGTTAAACTATCAAATTTGCCGACTTTTCGCATTTTCCTTTCAATTTATTATTTTCTATGATTGCTATTATTATCAACTCTATTTAAATTTATTATGATTTTTACAACTATATTTATGCACTTACTAATCCATCTCTTTTTTCTATTAAAATTTGAATATTGAATAAAATTAAGTTAATTTAAAATTCTCTATATTAATAAATCAGACCATTAGATTTGATAAGTACTCTTAAGTGTTAGTTAACTCATAAATCGTGATGCACAAGAACAATAAAATGTACATTGATGTACATTGTTAACACTGATATTATTTATGATTCCTTGATTAGACACTCCATTTGAGCATCCACTTGATTGGAAATCATAAATAATATGACAGTGATATCAATAAACATTTGTATTCTTGATAGCACATTGTGGAAATTTACATTCACATACATTTGTGCAAAATCATTGAATGCTTAAAATGCTTTCAGCCTATGTTCTAACTAGTGTGCTTATGAAGATATCTATCCTAATTATAGTTGTAGAATAGTGTTTATTGAAGATCATTTAAAAGACAACAACCAATATTTATGTGAAAAATAGATTTGATAAATTAATAATAATCACTAAAGTGAAATTACATTATTAATATTGTACAACTAGAAAACTGATTTTGGTAAAATAAAATTAACCGCCAAAGTGAGAATAATTACGAAAGTGAAATAACATCATTAATATTGTACAACTAGAAAAGGGAATTTGGTAATAATTACAAAAGTGAAATCACATCATTAATATTGTACAACTACAAAAGGGAATTTGGTAAAATAAAATTAACCGCCAAAGTGAGGCCACATTAATTTATAATTATTTCTTTGTCATGGAACAAATTCATAATTAGTTTATAATTGTTTATTCTTCATAGTGCAACCTCATAATGTAACTCTACTCCATTACTACGTCTAAAAAGTATGAGTTTGTCCATCAAACTAAAAACCAACTTGTGTACTTATATTATATTCATGGTTGGTTGTTTGCTTGCATTGTTGCATTCTTAGAATCAAACCAAAAGATGGAGACTCCCTAAAATTTACATGCATAAAATTGCCTTACCACTATCTTAAGTCACAAATTGTTGTGTTTATTTCTATGCAACTACTATAAATACTATAATAGAGACATTAATCCCCCCAAACACTAATTTAAGAATATAAAGTATGATTACTCATGTAAAAGGTTCCCATCAAAATGATAGAAATATCAACCAAATTTTTTCCCAATAGCTTTTCATTAATAAAAGAGTGGGCCAAAGTCCTAAAATTTTTACCATCAAACCACTTAACTATCTACCAAACAAGAAAACAGTATGTATATAGAACCATGCGACATGATTTTACCAAACATGGCCTCATCGCTGCCCACATGTAATGAATATTAAAATATTTTAAAATAGTATATGCTTGTATTAAGCAAATCTACTAGACAAGGCATGGATTGTTTTCAATGATAAAAAATACTCATAGCATTCTAGTGGGATGCATTTACCAAATAAGCATTCACAATAATTTTGTCCACCTTGAAATACATAGTAAACCATTGAGAAATAATTGGATATTGAAAGAGAAGAACTATTGTAGATGAAATTATGTTAATAAACATGTGCAAAGACACTCGCTTTCCAAGGAAAATATTATGGAGAAACCCAAGGGTTGCTTCCTCACATTCATGGATGACATACCTAGTAAACTTGTCAATGTAGATGAGTGTGCCTCACCTAAGGAGATTTGAGCTTGGCAACTACTAGTATAGAACTAACCAAATGCCTAACAACATTGGAAACAACTAGTTGAACTAAGCCCTCATCCTCACACATGCACGTATATTTACTAAAGCTCCATGAGATTTACTAAATTCATCATTGATTAAACCAATTCTATGGCAAACAAAATAATCAAAGTCAAACCAAGGCATGACCTTTTCTCACCACTTCCCTAACTTATTTCATGTGGCTTTTAAAACTCTTCTCCAAGGTTTTACATTAATTATCCTCTTGGATCCTCTTGACATCAACCATCAGTGTATCCACAATCATATTTATGCTTAAGTTCCCTTGCTATGTTAATAAGCTTCATTTCATGACTTACAATCTAGTGTGTTTCAGGTTTGGAAAATGAAATTTTGAGAGCATGATTGAGCACTTCTCATGTTTCATTGGGGATTTGTGCAAAACCATGTTATTCATCTCTCTCTCTCTCTCTCTCTCTATTATTATTTAGATAAGTCAAGAAGGGGATATTACATCAGATTCTCATTGCTTTTTAGGAGACATACACCAACCACAAAAGTTTGGTGGTTGTAGTTCATCTTCTTACGATTCTCTCCTAACAGTGTTGGTGACTTGAGTAATCTCCATGTCACCTATCCCTAAAGGGGGAAGGGATGTGAGGCAATAAATGATCATATTTCACCTCTGCATGCCCTAAAGAGAAGGTAGTACCTATGCATAAGGACTCACTAGAATACTATATGCTTTATATTGCCACAAGATTGCGACAAAAGACATTGGTTTTCTATAGCATCCTTCATTTTCAATGTTTCCTAATTGGTAGCACAAATCTCTCTATTGTATGTTTACCTCTATGTTACCTCAAATTTTGTACATTAAAATATCATAGTTCATAATACAAATGGGTTTGGTTTGGAATTATCCCCCTAGAATGGATCATTAATGAATTATTTTGATAGGGTCATGTAAATACCTCTTTAATAAGAAAACTTTGGAAAAGGTATTAATTTCTATGATAAGTGGCAATAATACATATATGTAATGGATTTGATTGACCAAAACATGTTAACTTAATGCACTTGTCCAAATTTAATGTACTCTTTTGGACTTCACTTAGGAATAGTAGATGATCTCCTATGTTGACTTTCTTCTATATATCATTTGTTACCCTACCTAAAGTATTATCTTATTTTCGCAATATGGTGTTCCAATTATCTTGGGCAAACAATCTACTATATAATAGGTTGTCCCAAACTAAAAGAATGTTGCTTCTTCATCCAGATAAACTTCAAAGTGGTTCATTGTTGGTTTTGTATGAAAGTCCCTATTAAGTGAAGATAATCTTCCAATTATATCGTTTGTCCATGGCACATATGTATAAAATAGTTTCAATAACTTCATTTCCTCTTTGGATTTGGAAATTTATTTTGGACAAGTGTCATTAAAACTCATTTACTATTTAGAGACGCTTCTATTTAAACAATGAAATTTTTATCTTCTCCAAAATTATTGGGTTGGAAACTATGCAATTCCACAATGTGTTTGATGAAGATTATAGAAGCCTTGTAGGTAGAGTGCAAAAATATCAAATAGGTTGCTTTGTTAATTTGTCTACCGCCACATTATGTATTTTTACAGTCTTGGAAATTAATGATGAGATTTATCAAATTAGCCTTGTGTTTCCATTTCAACACTAAAATGGTTGGAGTTGATTGGTCAAGTCTGCAAATTGTAAGAAATCATTATTTATAGATGTATAACTCTTGATAACCTTGATGGGTTGCATAAGGCCTAAATTAGCTTCCTTCACAATGGGCATGCACATAACCTTTGATTTTGGTACTTAAACATACTTATTGTACATAATGATGACATCATTGTTGAACTCATCTCAAGGATATTATTTACTATTACATGCTACTCATTTGGAATCTATCATAATTTACTTCTCAAACCTTGAATTTTGACAATAATTATATTAAGGCGTCTTCTTCAACTTAGAATGCAACTTTTTTTTTCTTTCATATTAATATGCTTGATATCAAGGTCATAACTAGTACCACTCAAAAAATTTGAGATATCTTGTTTACTTAACATTCGACCAATGCTAAATAGATAAATGCATCAGTTTTCAAGTTCCCATATTCAATGTTCAATTTTCAATTGGAGTCTTGCTTATGGAAAGGATGTGCAATTGGCCCCATTTCTATATTTCTCTAGGGTTGATCTTAATAGAATCTACAAATACCAACAATGTGCAACATAATACGTATACATTATGTAATAAAGACAAATATTAATGGATACCAATAATAATTATATCCCGAATATGGGGTGTGAATCGAAATGGATTTGAATGAGACAAATGGATTGTAAAGTTCAATACATAAAAGAAAATCATCAATTAATGAGAGTTGAAACAATTAATGGAGGCAATAAAAATTTAAATTGTAGAATGGCTAGTTTCTTGCCTAAATCCACTTTCAAAACTCAATTCTGAGAATGTCGACAAAAGTGCATATTTTCAACCTTGGTTTCACCAACCCTTAATGAGGGCCAAAATAGTTCCAAATCTCATAAAAATAGGTGTCCATGCTTATCTCTCAAATGGGTAGCTAAATCCACTTTCAAAACTCAATTTCGATAAAGTCAACAAAAGTGCATATTTTAAACCTTGGTTTTACCAACCTTGAACGAGGGCCAAAATAGCTCCAAATCTCATAAAAATAGGTGTCCATACTTATATTTCAAATGGGTACCTAAATCCACTTTCAAATTTCAATTTTGAGAAAGCCAAAAAAAATGGATATGTTCAACCTTGGTTTGACCAACCCTGAAGGAGGGCCAAAATAGCTCCAAATGACATAAAAATTGTTGAAATATTGTAACTTCGAAGAATATTCTTTATGTATCTTTTGTGGTCCCCAATGGTCCAACCGGGAGAACCACTTGTATTACATTGTACCCCAATGCTCCTAATCGGAAGAACTAATAAGAGTCATGAGGTAGTCCCCTCTATTTGTAAAGGTGGGTCATCAGCACCCCTGTGTGGTTACTTGAGCCTACATGTGTAACTCAAGCCTACATGAGTTAACTTAAGCCGACATGTTGATTGAGTAAACTTTAAGTAAACGGATGAATATAAATAGAGGTGTGGTGCTCCTCATTTGAGACACACACACTCACTTGGAATAGCGCACTTGTGGAGGAGAGGAGTTGTTGGAGAAGGAGGAGTATCAGGTTTTTGATCTCCTTATTGGTTTTACCTTTTTCCTTTTTGGGCATCTATATTGAGGAAGATTTTGCTGGGTTTTTCCCTTTAGGCTTTTCCCAGGATAAATTTGTGTTGTTCTTGTGATACTGTTTCTTTCAGTGATCCTGTTTTATATGCTTTTGTTATGAAAACTTAACATGGTATCAGAGCTAACCTGAATAGGGAAGCCTTCATAAGTTACAGAAGCTAGGGATTCTTATTTTTTGGTTCTCTCTCCACAATCAATCAGCAAAAGAAGGCTAGGATGACTCTCCTTTGGAGGGTGCATCGTTCTGTCGAAGCAGAATTCGATTCCGAGCATTTTCAATTTTCGATGTGGAAATTAGGGCTTTCTACAGAAGAGGAATTTTTGAGTGAGACCAGCATAGGATTTTTCTCCTCATCAAAACTGAAGTTTATAGACCTGGATCAATATTTTTGGTTGGGTGAATCTCCAGGAAAGTCAAACCCTAGTTTGACCCCGAGCTAGAAAAACCCTAAATACTAAAACTGCTACGTTTTGGCACATTCGCTATATTCCGATATTGGTGAAGGATCAGGAGCTGAAAATTGCAGGGGCCGAAGATAAAAGCCTGATGAACACTGTGTCCAAAATTCATCCTCATATTCGTGTATTCCAAGAGATATGTTATCTCCAAGTTAGGGTTCCAGCCTCTTCCAGAATTCATCCCTAAACAGGACACCTGGGGAGAATTGCAATATCTTGGGCTACAGAGGTCCAAATTAAATTCCTGAAGATGTTATAGAAAGGGTACATACTTTAATTTCGGTGGTCTGAATATCAGACTCAGAATATGAACCAGTGACACGTGGCATTTCGTACAACTTCGCTGTTTTGAACAGTCCTGTAACATGTCACCTTGGGAAAATGATCATAAATCCCAAATGATGAATCCAATTCTGATGAAACCTGTGGTGGTAGATCAGGGACATGCGAGGTTACCTCAGTACAAAATTTCAGACATATAGGATAAGAAATTTCGGAGATATCATAGAAACAGCAACAGGCATTTCTGCAGAATAAATTGGAAAAATTAGGGCTTCCTGTTCCGGGAGCTTCCCTCCACTGTTTTCAGAAATGGAGTACATTGGACAGCTCCATTTGAAGATATCTATCTGTATATCCAATAATATTTTAAATATTCCAAGTTTTAAATTAGGGTTTCTATTACAAACCCTAGATCAGCCAGCTCTGGAACCAAGACGGACACCTCAAATCGGTAAGATCTAATCCTTTGCTATGTTCATTTGAGGTTCTCTTTTCAAAGTGATCTATGACATCAGCTTGATGATAAGCTTGGTGAAGTTGAAAAATTCCAAGCCTATAAGTATATGATCTCTCTGAATAAAATGGATTGGACACCTACATGAGCATAGAGGATCCAGTTTCAGAGGGAGATGAGGCTAGAAGCCTTTCTCAAGAAGAACTTGGTCAAATCCCAGAATATCATTGATGATTCAGTTTCATATCAACTTGTACTACAAGTGTCTTCCCTAAATACATCTATGAGGTTTGATTCCTTGACCAAGCTATTTTAAGGGAAGAACATAGATCAGAATATGACCTTAAGAAACCAGTTGAAGAATGTGAAGATCCAAAATGCAGAAACCATGCAGTCATAAGGATCTCTCAAATCAAAGAACAACTTCAAGCGGGGAAAGAAGAAGTGAAGAATGCAGAAGTGGTGATGGCCACCTTGGATGGCCTCCCAGGATCATGAAATTCATTCATTTAAGAAATGTGTTCCAGAAGGAAGTGATTACTTTCAGCTGACTTTGGGAAGAAGAAGAAGCTCGTCTCTGAAGATCAAGCTCTCATCTTCCAAAGAAGATCCCTCAATCAATGAGAAATATGAAGATCTCAACTCTTGAAGAACTTCTTATCCACCTCAGCATTCAGATAAGAAACGACGCTATCATAAATGAAGAAGTCGATGAAGCTGAAGACTCAAGAAGGAGAATACCCATGAAACAAATAAAGATAAGTATTCAATTTTCATTCCATGATACTGTTTTGTTACACATTTGATTATATTCAGTTGATGTGTTATGCATGATAGATTGTTTTCATTAATGACTGTATACTACTAATATGCATGTGATGGGTAAGTAGCTCATGGTGCTATACAACTCTCCATTGCTACTTATCAAACCTCTTTGCTGACATATTGGATTAGTGCACAATCTCAATAATGTCATGGTAGAGATGGAAAGCATCTAGAAAGTCTATGTGAGATATGGTTGAATGTTGTATTGACTAAAAAGTTGCATGATGCATACGAATTTGTCGTTATGCATATGTTTTATGAAATAGTTCTAACCATGCAACTGGTGCATTTGAAATGCAGGAAAGGTCATGTACAACCTCATTCAAGAAAAGAAGGATGAGACTTGTTCCGAAGAACAAGTGATGACAATTCAAGATTCACTCCAATAAACATGAATCTGAAGCTCCCAGGGTCAGAGACACCATGACAAAAGAAAGAGCTTCAGAGAGTTGTAGATCCACCTTGAAGGATGAAGACCACCATGGGCACAAGAGATAACTCAAGATGAAGAAAAGAATGCTATGGAAGAAGCTATGATCAAAGAATAACAATTGATCATGGGGAATGATGTATATGATATGATGATACAAATATACAAAGAAAGGTTCATGATTCTCCCTAGAAAGAATAGACTATGACATGACATACTTTATTGACCAGTATATGTCAAGCATAGAACCACCTGTACAGAATGAAGAAGGAAGATGATACTCCACTTCAGGGGGAGTGACTACAGAAAATTATATCTGAGTTCGACATGGTATGACATGATGGATAGATTTGTGATGGATCGAGACTTTACCAAGAGTAAAGTAGTTTCCAACCTTCAAGGTTGAATGCAAAAGACTAGGATATGTTGATGACCTGAGAAGACAAACTCATAGAAGATGTTGTTTGGGATATAGTACTCAAACCACAAAGCAAGAATGTGGTATCTTCCAAATGGATCTGCAAGATAAGATATGTTGCTGATAGAAGTAAGGTAAGAGTTGCGGCTAGAGGTTTCTATCAGAAAGAGGGAATTAACTCTGAAGAGACACTTACTTCTGGAAGCAAGGTACATTTCCTTCAAAACTATCATGGTAGTTTCTTCCATGATGAAGTAAAGACAAGCCTTACTTAATGGTATGATTGAGGAAGATTTTTACATCGAATAGTCACGAGGATTTGAAGTTGAAGACAGAAGGAATCAAGTATGCAAGTTGAAGAAGGCCCTCTATGGCCTGAAGCAAGCTCCCAGAGCTTGGTATGGAAGAATAGATAGTTTCCTGATGAGCATGGGATTTGCCAAGAGTAAAGTCAATCCTAACCTTTCCTACAAGGTTGTAGAAGATGTACCTGTCATTCTATTACTATATGTGGATGACTTATTCTTGACAGAGAATGAGAACCAGATCATGGAAAGTAAGAAGAAACTAGCAGAAGAATTTGAGATGAAAGACCTTGGGTTAATGCATTATTTCCTAGGTCTGGAAGTATGGCAAAGTTCAGAAGGAATCTTTCTCAACCGGGGAAAGTATGTGGTAGAGATATTGAAGAGACTCAATATGCTGAAATGCAAATTCATGGCCACACCCATGTACTCCAACTTGAAGCTGTTAGCTGATGACTCATTAGAGTTAGTGGATGTGACTCACTATAGATAGATCATTGGGTCATTTATGTACTTAACAAATATCAGACCAGACATTTGTTTTGCTGTGAACACCTTAAGTCAATATCTTGTTCAACCAAGACGGGTTCACCTAGTAGCTGCAAAACATGTGATGAGGACTATAGAATTTGGTCAAAACTATGATGCTAGCCATGAGTATAGATTGTATGGCTACACAGATGCAGATTGGGCTGGAAGTATCTCAGACAGGAAAATCAAATCAGGTATATGCTTTGAGGTTTGCTATGAGTTCATGGTTTAGCAGGAAACAGTCCAGTGTTTCTCTTAGCTCGGTTGAAGCAGAATACATAGCAGATTGCTCTACTATGTTATGAAGACATATGGCTTCAGAAGCCGATATCAGGTCTCTTTGACCTGAAGATGGATACAACAATGATTCTATGTGATAACCACAATTGTGATGATAAATAACCCTGTGTTCCATGTAACTCGTAGAAATCCGGTATTCCTACATACAAGATAAGATGAAGATAATGATACTGTAGATGCAGATGATGGTGAGATGATGATGTTTTAGTATTCCCATATTGAAGATATAGGTGATGATGATTTCAATATTCCCATACTGAAGATATAGATGATATTTCAGTATTTACATACTGTAGATATAGATGATGGCGATTCCGTGTTTTTATACTAAATATAGAGATGATGATGATTTCAGTATTTCTATACTGAAGATATAGATGATGATGCTTTTAGTATTCACATACTAGAGAAACAGATGGTGATAGATTTGTATTCATATATTGAAGATGTAGATGATGATGGTTTGGATGATGATGTACCGACGAAGCCTCTTCCTCGAGTAGAGTTTGAACACTTTCAAGACAAGCTTGGTGTTGTTCGGAAATACCTTCCTCGAAAGGGGGAGTAATGATGTTGCAGAGGGATTGTATCATCCTGGGACATCTGTCCATAATAGATCCGGTGACCTCGGTCATCGAGAACGTGATGGGATTGTATCATCCTTGGGCACCTTCCCTAAAGTGATCCGGAGACCTCGGTCTTCGAGAATGAAGAGGGATTGTATCATCCCGGGACATCTGTCCATAATAGATCTGGTGACCTCAGTCATCGAGAACGTGATGGGATTGTATCATCCTTGGGAACCTTCCCTAAAGTGATCCGGAGACCTCGGTCTTCGAGAATGAAGAGGGATTGTATCATCCTAGGACATCTATCCATAATATATCCGGTGGCTTTGGTCCTCGAGAATGTGGTAGGATTGCATCATCCTTGGACATAGTCCTAAAGTGATAGGGAGTGATTATCCCGTAATTGTATCCGGTGACTTCGGTCGTTGAGAATGTGGGAGGATTGCATCATCCTTGGACTCTAGTCCTAAAGTGATAGGGAGAGATTATCCCGTAATTATATCCGGTGACTTCGGTCGTTGAGAATGTGGGAGGATTGCATCATCCTTGGACTCTAGTCCTAAAGTGATAGGGAGAGATTATCCCGTAATTATATCCGGTGACTTCGGTCGTTGAGAATGTGGGAGGATTGCATCATCCTTGGACTCAAGTCCTAAAGTGATAGGGAGTGATTATCCCGTAATTATATCCGGTGACTTCGGTCATCGAGAATGTGGTAGGATTGCATCGTCCTTGGACTTTAAGTCCAAAAGTGATCCAAAGACTTTTTGTGGTTGTCGAGAATGTGGTGGGATTGTATCATCCCTGGACTTTAAGTCCAAAAGTGATCCAAAGACTTTTTGTCTTTGAGTTGTGGATTGCAGGTTGTTGCTGCTGATGATGATGCCGTACTGATCGAAAGATCAGAATATGATGATGATGACATACTGATCTAAAAGATCAGAGTATGACGATGACGCACTATGATTATGATGTTTCTGATCGAAAGATCAGAGTATGATGATGATGTTTCTGATCGAAAGATCAGAGTGTGATGATGATTATGTTCGACAGATCAGAATATGATGATGATGATGTTGCTACTGATCGAAAGGTCAAGGTGCTGAAGATGTTGTTGTTGATCGAAAAGTGAAAATGTTGAAGATGTTGTTGCTGATCGAAAAATCAAAGTGCTGAAGATGTTGTTGATCGAAAGTTCAAAATGCTGAAGATGTCGTTACTAATCGAATAGTTAAAGTGC
>LPNX010042603.1:0-22488 GCA_001517045.1 Pseudotsuga menziesii | reverse complement strand
TAAGGGGGAGTGTTGAAATATTGTAACTTCAAAGAATATTCTTTATGTATCTTTTGTGGTCCCCGATGGTCCAACTGGGAGAACCACTTGTATTACATTGTACCCCGATGCTCATAATCGGAAGAACTAATAAGAGTCATGAGGTAGTCCCCTCTATTTGTAAAGGTGGGTCATCAGCACCCCTGTGTGGTTACTTGAGCCTACATGTGTAACTCGAGCCTACATGAGTTAACTTAAGCCGACATGTTGATTGAGTAAACTTTAAGTAAACAGATGAATATAAATAGAGGTGTGGTGCTCCTCATTTGAGACACACACACTCACTTGGAATAGTGCACTTGTGGAGGAGAGGAGTTGCTGGAGAAGGAGGAGTATCAGGTTTTTGATCTCCTTATTGGTTTTACCTTTTTCCTTTTTGGGCATCTATATTGAGGAAGCTTTTGCTGGGTTTTTCCCTTTTGGGTTTTCCCAGGATAAATTTGTGTTGTTCTTGTGATACTGTTTCTTTCAGTGATCCTGTTTTATATGCTTTTATTATGAAAAATGAAATGATATACTAATGTCTTAGTCAAGCATATGAAAACTTAACAAAAATAGGTGTCGATGCGTATCTCTCAAATGAGCACCTAAATCTACTTTCAAAACTGAATTCCGAGAAAGTCGACAAAAGTGCATATTTTCAATCTTGGTTTGACCATCCTTGAACGAGGGCCAAAATAACTCCAAATCTCATAAAAATAGGTGTCCATGCTTATCTCTCCAATGGGTACCTAAATCCACTTTCAAAACTCAATTCCAAGAAAGTCGACAAAAGTGCATATTTTCAACCTTGGTTTGACCAACCCTTAATCAGGTCCAAAACAGTTCCAAATCTCGTAAAAATAGGTGTCCATGCTTATCTCTCAAATGGGTACCTAAATCCACTTTCAAAAGTCAATTCCGAGAAAGTCAACAAAAGTGCATATTTTCAACCTTGGTTTGACCAACCCTGAATGACAACCAAAATAGCTCCAAATCTCATAAAAATAGGTGTCCGGGATTATATCTTAAATGGGCACTTGAATCCACTTTCAAAACTCAATTATGAGAAAGTCGACAAAAGTGCATATTTTCAATCTTGGTTTGACCAACCTTGAACGAGGGCAGAAATAGCTCCAAATCTCATAAAAATAGGCATCCATGCTTATCTTTCAAATCCGTACCTAAATCCACTTTCAAATTTCAATTCCGAGAAAGTTGACAAAAGTGCATATTTTCAAACTTTGTTTGAGCAACCTTGAACGAGGGTCGAAATAGCTCCAAATCACATAAAAATAGGTGTCCATGCTTATCTCTCCAATGGGTACCTAAATCTACTTTCAAAACTCAATTCCAAGAAAGTTGACAAAAGTGCATATTTTCAACCTTGGTTTGACCAACCCTTAATGAGGGCCAAAATAGCTCAAAATCTCACAAAAATAGGTGTCAATGCTTATCTCTCAAATGGGCACCTAAATCCACTTTCAAAACTCAATTCTGAGAAACTCAACAAAAGTGCATATTTTTAATCTTGGTTTGACCATCCTTGAACGAGGGCCGAAATAGATCCAAATCTCATAAAAATAGGTGTCCATGCTTATCTCTCAAATGGGTACCTAAATCCACTTTCAAAACTCAATTCCAAGAAATTCGACAAAAGTGCATATTTTCAACCTTGGTTTGACCAACCCTTAATGATGGCCAAAATAGTTCCAAATCTCATAAAAATATGTGCCCATGCTTATCTCTCAAATGCGTACCTAAATCCACTTTCAAAACTCAATCCGAGAAAGTCGACAAAAGTGCATATTTTCAACTTTAGTTTGACCAACCTTGAATGAGGGTGAAAATAGCTCCAAATCTCATAAAAATAGGTGTCCATGATTATATCTCAAATGGGCACCTAAATCCACTTTCAAAACTCAATTCCGAGAAAGTCGACAAAAGTGCATATTTTCAATCTTGGTTTGACCAACCTTGAACAAGGGTCAAAATAGCTCCAAATATCATAAAAATAGGTGTCCATGCTTATCTTTCATATGTGTACCTAAATCCACTTTCAAATTTCAATTCCGAGAAAATAAAAAAAAGTGGATATATTCAACCTTGGGTTGACCAACCTTGAACGAGGGCCGAAATAGCTTCAAATCTCATAAAAATAGGTGTACATGCTTATCTCTCCAATGGGTACATAAATCTACTTTCAAAACTCATTTCCAAGAAAGTCGACAAAAGTGCAGATTTTCAACCTTGGTTTGACCAACCCTTAATGAAGGCCAAAATAGTTCCAAATCTCATAAAAATAGGTGTCCATGCTTATCTCTCAAGTGGGCACCTAAATCCACTTTCAAAACTCAATTTCAAAAAAGTCAACAAAAGTGCATATTTTCAATATTCGTTTGACCAACCTTGAACGAGGGCCAAAATCGCTCCAAATCTCATAAAAGTAGGTGTCCATGCTTATCTCTCCAATGGGTACCTAAACCCACTTGCAAAACTCAATTCTGAGAAAGTCGAAAAAAGTGCATATTTTCAACGTTGGTTTGACAAACCTTAAAAGAGGACCAAAATAGCTCCAAATCTCATAAAAACAGGTGTCCACACTTATCTCTCTAATGGGTATCTAAATCGATTTAAAAGTTCAATTTCAAGAAAGTCGACAAAAGTGCATATTTCAACCTTGGTTTGACCAACCTTGAACAAGGGCTAAAATAACTCGAAATCTCAATAAAATAGGTGTCCATGATTATCTCTCAAATGGGTACTTAAATCCACTTTCAAAACTCAATTGCGAGAAAGTCGAAAAAAGTGCATATTTTCAACCTTAGTTTGACCAACCTTGGCCTACGGCCAAAACAGCTTTGAATCTCATTATAATAAGTCTCGATGCTTATTTCTCAAATGGGTACCTAAATCGACTTTCAAAACTCAATTTTGAGAAAGTCGACAAAAGTGCATCTTTTCAAACTTGGTTTGACCAACCTTGAACGAGGGCCAAAATAGATCCAAATCTCATAAGGTGTCCATGCTTATCTCTCAAATGGATATCTAATTCTACTCAAAATTTCAATTACGAGAAAGTCGACAAGAGTGCATATTTTCAACCTTTGTTTGCCCAACCTTGAACTAGGGCCAAAATAGCTCCAAATCTCAGAAAAATAGGTTTCCATGCTTATCTCTCAAATGGGCACCTAAATCCACTTTAAAAAATCAATTCCGAGATAGTCTAAAAAAGTGCATATTTTCAACCTTGGTTTGACCAAACTTTAAGGAGGGCCAAAATAGCTCCAAATCTCATAAAAATAGGTGTCCATGCTTATCTCTCAAATGGGTACCTCAACCCACTTTCAAAACTCAATTCTGTGAAAGTCCACAAAAGTGCATCTTTTCAAACTTTGTTTGACCAACCTGTAACGAGTACCAAAATCGCTTCAAATCTCATAAAAATAGGTGTCCATGCTTATCTCTCAAATGGGTATCTAAATCTACTTTGAAATTTCAATACCGAGAAAGTAAAAAAAGTGCATATTTTCAACCTTGGTTTGACCAACCTTTAATGACGCCCAAAATAGCTCCAAATATCATAAAAATAGGTGTCCATGCTTATCACTCAAATAGGTACCTAAATCCGCTTTCACAACTCAATTCCAATAAAGTCGACAAAAGTGCATATTTTCAACCTTGGTTTAACCAACCTTGAACGAGGGCCAAAATAGCTCCAAATATAATAAAAATAGGTGTCCATGCTAAACTCTCAAATTGGTATCTAAATCTACTTTAAAATTTCAATTCCGAGAAAGTATCTAAACCTTGGTTTCACCAACCTTGAATGAGGGGGGAAATAGCTCCAAATATAATAAAAATAGGTGTCTTTGCTTATCTCTCAAATGGGTACCTAAACTCATTTTCAAAACTCAATTTCGAGAAAGTCGACAAAAGTGGATATTTTCAACCTTGGTTTGACCAACCTTGAACAAGGGCCAAAAATAGCTCCAAATCTTATAAAAATAGGTGTCTATTCTTATCTCTCCAATGGGTGCCTAAACACACTTTCAAAACTCAATTCCGACAAAGTCGACAAAAGTGCATATTTTCAAATAGCTCCAAATCTCATAAAAATAATTGTTCATGCTTATCTCTCAAATGGGTATCTAAATCTACTTTAAAATGTCAATTCCGAGAAAGTCGAAAAAAGTGCATATTTTCAACCTTGGTTTAACCAACCTTGAATGAGGGAAACGTATTTCCAAATCTCATAAAAAATTATCTCGCAAATGGGTACCTAAATACACTTTCAACACTCAATTCCGAGAAAGTTGACAAAAGTGCATCTTTTCAACCTTGGTTCGACCAATCTTGAACGAGGGCCAAAATAGTTCAAAATCTCATAAAAATAGGTGTCCGTGCTTACCTCTCAAATTGGTATCTAAATCTACTTTAAAATTTTAATTCCAAGAAAGTTGACAAAAGTGCATATTTTCAACCTTGGTTTGACCAACCTTGAATGACGCCCAAAATAGCTCCAAATATCATAAAAATAGGTGTCCATGCTTATCACTCAAATAGGTACCTAAATCCGCTTTCACAACTCAATTCCAAGAAAGTCGACAAAAGTGCATATTTTCAACCTTGGTTTAACCAACCTTGAACGAGGGCCAAAATAGCTCCAAATATAATAAAAATAGGTGTCCATGCTAAACTCTCAAATTGGTATCTAAATCTACTTTAAAATTTCAATTCCGAGAAAGTATCTAAACCTTGGTTTCACCAACCATGAATGAGGGGGGAAATAGCTCCAAATATAATAAAAATAGGTGTCTTTGCTTATCTCTCAAATGGGTACCTAAACTCATTTTCAAAACTCAATTTCAAGAAAGTCGACAAAAGTGGATATTTTCAACCTTGGTTTGACCAACCTTGAACAAGGGCCAAAAATAGCTCCAAATCTTATAAAAATAGGTGTCTATTCTTATCTCTCCAATGGGTGCCTAAACACACTTTCAAAACTCAATTCCGACAAAGTCGACAAAAGTGCATATTTTCAAATAGCTCCAAATCTCATAAAAATAATTGTTCATGCTTATCTCTCAAATGGGTATCTAAATCTACTTTAAAATGTCAATTCCGAGAAAGTCGAAAAAAGTGCATATTTTCAACCTTGGTTTAACCAACCTTGAATGAGGGAAACGTATTTCCAAATATCATAAAAAATTATCTCGCAAATGGGTACCTAAATACATTTTCAACACTCAATTCCGAGAAAGTTGACAAAAGTGCATCTTTTCAACCTTGGTTCGACCAATCTTGAACGAGGGCCAAAATAGTTCAAAATCTCATAAAATTAGGTGTCCGTGCTTACCTCTTAAATTGGTATCTAAATCTACTTTAAAATTTCAATTCCAAGAAAGTTGACAAAAGTGCATAATTTTAAGCTTGGTTTGACCAACCTTGAACGAGGGGAAAAATAGCTCCAAATATTATAAAAATAGGTGTCTATGCTTATGTCTCAAATGGGTACCTATACTCATTTTCAAAACTCAATTCCAAGAAAGTCGACAAAACTCCATTTTCAACCTTGGTTTGACCAACCTTGAATAAGGGCCAAAATAGCTCCAAATCTCATAAAAATAGGTGTCCATTCTTATCTCTAAAATGGGTACCTAAATACACTTTCAAAACTCAATTCCAAGAAAGTCGACAAAACTACATATTTTCAACCTTGGTTTGACCAACTTTGAACGATGGCCAAAATAACTCCAAATATCATAAAAATAGGTGTCCATGCTTATCTCTCAAATGGGTACCTAGATCCACTTTCAAAAATCAATTCTGAGAAAGTCAACAAAAGTGCATGTTTTCAACCTTAGTTTGACCAACCTTCAACTAGTGCCAAAATAGCTCCAAATTTCATAAACATAGGTGTCCATTCTTATCTCTCAAATGGGTATTTAAATCTACTTTAAAATTTCAATTTCAAGAAAGGCAACAAAAGTGCATATTTTCAACCTTTAACCAACCTTGAACGAGGGCCAAAATAGCTCCAAATCTCATAAAAGTAGGTGTCCATGCTTACCACTCAAATGGGTACCTAAATCGACTTTCAAATTTAAATTCCAAGAAAGTCGAAAAAACTACATATTTTCAACCTTTGTTTAACCAACCTTGAACAAGGGCCAAAATAGCTGCAAATCTCATAAAAATAGGTGTCCATGCTTATCTCTAAAATGGGTACCTAAATCCACTTTCAAAACTCAATTCTGAGAAAGTCGACAAAAGTGCATATTTTCAACCTTGGTTTGACCAACCATGAACGAGGGCCAAAACAACTCCAAATCTCATAAAAATAGGTGTCCATGCTCATCTCTCAAATGGGTATCTAAATCTACTTTAAAATTTCAATTCCGTGAAAGTCGACAAAAGTGAATATTTTCAACCTTGTTTGACCAAAATTAAACGTGGGACAAAACAACGCCAAATTTCATAAAAATAGGTTTCCATGCTTATTCCTCAAATGGGTACCTAAATCCACTTTCAAAACTCAATTCTGAGAAAGTCGAAAAAAGTGCATATTTTCGACCTTAGTTTGACAAACCTTGAACGAGGGCCAAAATAGCTCCAAATCTCGTAAAAATAGGTGTCCATCCTTATCTCTCAAATGAGTACCTAAATCCACTTTAAAAACTCAATTTTGAGAAAGTCAACCAAAGTGCATATTTTCAACCTTAGTTTGGCCAACCTTGAATGAGGGCCTAACTTAGCTCCAAATCTCATAAAAACAGGTGTCCATGATTATATCTCAAATGGGCACCTAAATCCACCTTCAAAACTCAATTCTAAGAAAGTCGACAAAAGTGCATACTTTCAATCTTGGTTTGACCAACCTTGAACGCGGGTAAAAATAGCTCCAAATCTCATAAAAATAGGTGTCCATGCTTATCTTTCAAATCCGTACCTAAAACCACTTTAAAATTTCAATTCTGAGAAAGTCGAAAAAAGTGCATATATTCAACCTTGGTTTGACCCTGAATGAGGGCCAAAATAGCTCTAAATCTCATAGAAATAGGTATCCATGCTTATCTCTCAAATGGGCACCTAAATCCACTTTCAAAACTCATTTTCGAGAAACTCGACAAAAGTGCATATTTTCAAACTTTGTTTGACCAACCTTGAATGAGGGCCGAAATAGCTCCAAATCTCATAAAAATAGGTGTCCATGCTTATCTCTCCAATGGGTACCTAAATCTACTTTCAAATTCAATTCCAAGAAAGTCGACAAAAGTGCATATTTTCAACCTTGGTTTGACCAACCCTTAATGAGTGCCAAAATAGCTCCAAATCTCATAAAAATAGGTGTCGATGCTTATCTCTCAAATGGGCACCTAAATCCACTTTCAAAACTCAATTATTAGAAAGTTGACAAAAGTGCATATTTTCAATCTTGGTTTGACCATCCTTGAACGAGGGTCGAAATAGCTCCAAATCTCATAAAAATAGGTGTCCATGCTTATCTCTCAAATGCATACCTAAATCCACTTTCAAAACTCAATTCCGAGAATGTCAACAAAAGTGCATATTTTCAACCTTGGTTTGACCAACCCTGGATGAGGGCCAAAATAGCTCCAAATCTCATAAAAATAGGTGTCCATAATTATATCTCAAATGGGAACCTAAATCCACTTTCAAACTCAATTCCAAGAAAGTCGACAAAAGTGCATATTTTCAATCTTTGTTTGACCAACCTTGAACGAAGGCTGAAATAGCTCCAAATATCATAAAAATAGGTGTCCATGCTCATCTTTCAAATGCGTACCTAAATCCCCTTTCAAATTTCAATTATGAGAAAGTTGAAAAATGTGGATATATTCAACCTTGGTTTGACCAACCGTGAATGAGGGCCAAAATAGCTCCAAATCTCATAAAAATAGGTGTCCATGCTTATCTCTCAAATGGGCACCTAAATCCACTTTCAAAACTCAATCCCAAGAAGTCGACAAAAGTGCATATTTTCAACCTTGGTTTGACCAACCCTTATTGAGGGCCAAAATAGTTTGAAATCTAATATGAATAGGTGTCCATGCGTATCTCTCAAATGGGCACCTAAATCCACTTTCAAAACTCAATTCCGAGAAAGTCGACAAAAGTGCATATTTTCAATCTTTGTTTGACCAACCTTAAACAATGGTCGAAATCACTCCAAAAATCATAAAAATAGTTGTGCATGCTTATCTCTAAAATGGGTACCTAAATCCACTTTCAAAACTCAATTCTGAGAATGTCGACAAAAGTGCATATTTTCAACATTAGTTTGACCCACCCTTAATGAGGGCCAAAATAGTTCCCAGTCTCATAAAAATAGGTGTCCATGCTTATCTCTCAAATGTGTACCTAAATCCAATTTCAAAACTCAATTCTGAGAAAGTCGACAAAAGTGCATATTTTCAACTTTGGTTCGACCAACCTTGAACAAGGGCCAAAATAGCTCCAAATCTCATAAAAATAGGTGTTCATCCTTATCTCTCAAATGGATAGCTAAACCCACTTTCAAAACTCAATTTCTAAGAAAGTAGACAAAAGTGCATATTTTCAACTTTGGTTTAACCAACCTTAAAAGAGGGCCAAAATAGCTCCAAATCTCATAAAAATAGGTGTCCACACTTATCTCTCTAATCGGTATCTAAATCTATTTAAAATTTCAATTTCGAGAAAGTCGACAAAAGTGCATATTTTCAACCCTGGTTTTACCAACCTTGAACGAGGGCCAGAATAGCTCTAATTCTCACAGAAATAGGTGCCCATGCTTATATCTCAAATGGGTACCTAAATCCACTTTGAAAACTCAATTCCAAGAAACTCAACAAAAGTGCACCTTTTCAACGTTGGATTGACCAACCTTAAAAGAGGGCCAAAATAGCTCCAAATCTCATAAAAATAGGTGTCCATGCTTATCTCTCAAATGGGTATCTAAATCTACTTTAAAATTTCAATTCCGAGAAAGTCGAAAAAAATGCATATTTTCAACCTTGGTTTGACAAACATTGAATGACCAAAATAGCTCCAAATCTCATAAAAATAGGTATCCATGCTTATCTCTCACATCGGTACCTAAATAGCTCCAAATCTCATAAAAATAGGTCTCCATGCTTATCTCTCAAATGAGTATATAAATCTACTTCAAATTTCAATTCTGAGAAAGCCGACAAAAGTGCATATTTCAACCTTGGTTTGACCAACCTTGAATGAGGGCTAAAATAACTCGCAATCTCAATAAAATAGGTCTCCATGCTTATCTCTCAAATGAGTATATAAATCTACTTTAAAATTTCAATTCCGAGAAAGTCGAAAAAAGTGCATATTTTCAACCTTGGTTTGACCAACCTTGGCCTACGGCCAAAATAGATCTGAATCTCATTATAATAAGTCTCCATGCTTATCTCTCAAATGGGTACCTAAATCCACTTTCAAAGCTCAATTTTGAGAAAGTCGACAAAAGTGCATCTTTTCAACCTTGGTTTGACCAACCTTGAACGGGGGCCAAAATAGATCCAAATCTCATAAGGTGTCCATGCTTATCTCTCAAATGCGTATCTAATTCTACTCAAAATTTCAATTCCGAGAAAGTCGACAAAAGTGCATATTTTCAACCCTTGTTTGACCAACCTTGAACGAGGGCCAAAATAGCTCCAAATCTCAGAAAAATAGGTTTCCATGCTTATATCTCAAATTTGTACCTAAATCCACTTTAAAAACTCAATTCCGAGATAGTCTAGAAAAGTACATATTTTCAACCTTGGTTTGACTAAACTTTAAGGAGGTCCAAAATAGGTCCAAATCTCAAAAAATAGGTGTCCATGCTTATCTCTCAAATGGATACCTAAATCCACTTTCAAAACTCAATTACATGAAAGTCGACAAAAGTGCATCTTTTCAAACTTTGTTTGACCAACCTGGAACGAGGGCCAAAATCGTTTCAAATGTCATAAAGATAGGTGCCCATGCTTATCTCTCAAATGGGTATCTAAATCTACTTTGAAATTTCAATACCGAGAAAGTCGAAAAAATTGCATATTTTCAACCTTGGTTTGACCAACCTTGAATGACGCCCAAAATACCTCCAAATATCATATAAATAGGTGTCAATGCTTATCACTCAAATAGGTACCTAAATCCGCTTTCAAAACTCAATTCCAAGAAAGTCAACAAAAGTGCATATTTTCAACCTTGGTTTGACTAACCTTGAAAGAGGGCCAAAATAGCTCCAAATATAATAAAAATAGGTATCCATGCTTATCTCTCAAATTGGTATCTAAATCTACTTTCAAATTTCAATTCCGAGAAAGTCGACAAAAGTACATATTTTCATCCTTGGTTTGGCTAACCTTGAACTAGGGGGGAAATAGCTCCAAATATCATAAAAATAGGTGTCTCTGCTTATCTCTCAAATGGGTACCTAAACTCATTTTCAAAACTCAATTACGAGAAAGTCAACAAAAGTGCATATTTTCAACCTTGGTCTGACCAACCTTAAACAAGGGCAAAAAATAGCTCCAAATCTCATAAAAATAGGTGTTTATTCTTATCTCTCAAATGGGTACCTAAACACACTTTCAAAACTCAATTTCAAGAAAGTCAACAAAAGTGCATATTTTCAAATAGCTCCAAATCTCATCAAAATAATTGTTCATGCTTATCTCTCAAATGGGTATCTAAATCTACTTTAAAATTTCAATTCTGAGAAAGGCGACAAAAGTGCATATTTTCAACATTTAACTAACCTTGACGGGGGCCAAAATAGCTCCAAATATCTTAAATATATGTGTCTGTGCTTATCACTCAAACGAGTACCTAAATCCACTTTGAAAACTCAATTTTGAGAAAGTCAACAAAAGTGCATATTTTCAACCTTGGTTTGACCAACCTTGAATGAGGGCCAAAGATAGCTCCAAATCTCATAAAAATAGGTGTCCGTGCTTATCTCTCAAATGGGTATCTAAATCTACTTTAAATTTCAATTCTAAGAAAGTCGACAAAAGTGCATATTTTCGACCTTGGTTTGATCAACCTTGAACAATGGGAAAAATAGCTCCAAACCTCATAAAAATAGGTGTCCATGCTTATCTCTCAAATGGGTACCTAAATCCAATTTCAAAACTTAATTCCGAGAATGTCGACAAAAGTGCATATTTTCAACCTTGGTTTGACCAACCCTTAATGAGGGCCAAAATAGTTCAAAATCACATAAAAATAGGTGCCCATGCCCATGCTTATCTCTCACATGGGTACCTAAATCCACTTTCAAAACTCAATTCTGAGAAAGTCGACAAAAGTGAATATTTTTAACCTTGGTTTGACCAACCTTGAATGAGGGCCAAAATAGCTCCAAATCTCACAAAAATAGGTGTCCAAACTTATCTTTCAAATGGGTACATAAAT
Source organism: Pseudotsuga menziesii (assembly GCA_001517045.1). Taxonomy (NCBI): domain Eukaryota; kingdom Viridiplantae; phylum Streptophyta; class Pinopsida; order Pinales; family Pinaceae; genus Pseudotsuga; species Pseudotsuga menziesii. Next base: position 11,040 of record LPNX010042603.1, on the reverse strand, counting down.
CCACTTTCCAATTTCAATTCCAAAAAACTCGAAAAAACTGGATATATTCAACCTTGGTTTGACCTACCCTGAATGAGGGCCAAAATAGCTCCAAATCTCATAAAAATATGTGTCCATGCTTATCTCTCAAATGTGTGCCTAAATCCACTTTCAAAACTCAATTCCGAGAAAGTCGACAAAAGTGCATATTTTCAACCTTGGTTTGACGAACCCTGAATGAGGGCCAAAATAGCTCCAAATCTCATAAAAATAGGTGTCCGTGATTATATCTAAAATGGGCACCTAAATCCACTTTCAAAACTCAATTCGTAGAAAGTCGACAAAAGTGCATATTTTCAATCTTGGTTTGACCAACCTTGAACGAGGATCGAAACAACTCCAAATATGACAAAAATAGGTGTCCATGCTTATCTTTCAAATGTGTACCTAAATCCACTTTTAAATTTCAATTTTGAGAGAGTTGAAAAAAGTGGATATATTCAACCTTGGTTTGACCAACCATGAATGAGGGCCAAAATAGCTCCAAATCTCATAAAAATAGGTGCCCATGCTTATCTCTCAAATGGGCACCTAAATCCACTTTCAAAACTCATTTCCGAGAAAGTCGACAAAAGTGCATATTTTCAGTTTTTGTTTGACCAACCTTGAAGGAGGGCCGAAATAGCACCAAATATCATAAAAATAGGTGTACATGCTTATCTCTCCAATGAGTCTGTAGGCCCAACAGGTATTCTTCCTCAAGTACAAGTGAGAATTTTTTGACCTCTTCAAGAGTTTTAAAGCCTTCGTAGAGAACTAGTCTGGAAGAAGTCTCAAGGTCCTCAAAACTGATAATGGTCATGAATATTTCAAATATGAATTCATACATTTTTTTGAAGACCCATGTATCTAGATGCAACATTTTATTCCTTACACACCTCAGTAGAATGGTATTGCTGAGAGGAAGAATAGATCTCTTAAAGAGATGGCCACTTGCATGATGGAGTCTAAAACTTTTCCACAATAGTTTTGGGATGAATTAATCAACTATACAACCTATATCCAGAATAGGGCTCCTCACAAATACTTGGATTGGATGACTCATTTTGAAGCTTGGAGTGGACACAATCCTGATATGTCTGACTTCAGGATTTTGGCTCTAAATCTTGAGCTAGAATTCCACCTGAAAAGAGAAAGTATTTGCATCCCCAAAGCCAAGAATTCCTATTTTTTGGGTATTCAAAAGATTCCAAAGGGTACAAGATGATCAACATGAGCACTCAAAAATATTTCATCGAAAGGAGTGTTCATTTTCAATATGAGCCTATGCCAGCAGCTGAAATTGGAGATTCCTCTTCACCACCACCACCACCTCTAATTGTAAGTGAAGACTACTAAGATTTATTATTATGATATTTTTGATAATGAAGATTTAATTGTAGATCCAACACTCATACAAGACCAAAGTGGGAAAAAAAGACCATGCATTTGAGAGATAAGTGTTGATGTTTATTTTTGTGATATTTTGAGCTATTTTGGCCCATAGTCAAGGTTGGTCAAACCAATCCCTAAAACTTTGCATGTTTCCCACTTTCTCGAAATTGAAATTTGAAAGTAGATTTATATAGCCATTTGAGAGACAAGCATGCACAATTTTTTTGGGTGCAATTTCGAGCTATTTTGGTCGTTATTCAAGGTTGGTCAAGCAAAGGTCTAAGAGATGTTATTTTTTCAACTTTATCGTAATTGAAATTTGAAAGTGAATTTAGGTGCCCATTTCAAAGATAACAATGTATACAAACTTCCAAGGGATTCCGAGCTATTTTGTACTTTAGTCAAAATTGGTCAAACCAAGACCTAAAAGGTTGCGCTTTTTCCATTTTCTTAGAAATCAAATGTTAAAGTAGATTTAGATACGCATTTGAGAGCTAAGCGTGCACACATATTTTTGCGATATTTCGAGTTATTTTGGCCCTCAGTTAATGTTGGTTAAACTAAGGTCTAAGAAATGCACTTTCTTGACTTTCTTGAAATTGAAATTTGAAACTGTATTTAGGTACCCATTTAGGAGATAAGCCTACATGTATATTTTTTGGGGATTGCAAGCTATTTTGGACCTCCATCAAACTTGGTCAAGCTAAGTCCTAAAATGTTGTAGTTTTTCAAATTTCTCAAATTCAAATTTTAAAGTAGATTTAGATACCCATTTGAGAGATAAGCATGGACACCTAATTTTATGAGATTTTGATCTATTTTTAACCTCGCTCAAGGTTCGTCAAACCAAGGTTGAAAAGATGCACTTTTGTCGACATTGTCAAAATTGAAATTTGAAAGTGGATTTAGGTACCCATTTGACAAATAAGAGTGCAACTAGATTTTTGGGGGATTTTAGAGCTATTTTGAATCTTAGACAAACTTGGTCAAACATAGGCATAAAATGTTTCACTTTTTCCAATATGTCAGAGTTAAAATTGAAGAGTAGATATAGATACCGAATAGAGAGATAAGCATGCACACCTATTCTTGGAAGAGTTCGAACTATTTTAGTTTGTAGTCAATGTTGGTCAAATAGAGGCCAAAAAAGGTGCATGTTGGTCATATATCAAGCTTGTTCAAACCAAGGAAAATAAATTTGTACCTTTTCCCAGTTTCTCAAAATTGAAATTTGTAAATATGTTCAGATACCCATTTAAGAGATAAGTGTTCATGCAGATTTGTTCAGGATTCTGAGTTATTTTGGCCCATTGTCAAGCTTGGTCTAACCAAGAATTTAAAATTCACATTTAACACATTATTGTGATTGGTATTAGAAATTAAATTTAGGAACACATTTAAAAGATAAACTTGCATGGGCATTTTTGCATGATTTCAAGCTATTTCTTCCTAAAAGTCAAGGTTGGCCAAACCAAGTTCTAATAGATGGATTTTTGTCTACTTTCTCAAAATTGATATTCGAAAATGGATTTAGGTACCCATTTGAGAGATAATCATGCACACACATTTTTGGGGGATTCTGAGCTATTTTGGATCTCCTTCAAGCTTGGTAGAACTAAGGACTAGAAAGTTGCACTTTTTCCAAATTTATTAGAATTCAAATTTAAAATTATATTTAGATACCCATTTAGTAGACAAATAATGTGTAGGATTATTTTTGTGAGATTTTAATCAATTTTGGGCCTCAGTCATGGTTGGTCAAACCAAGGTAAAAGAGATGCAATTTTACAAACTTTTTTGAAGTTGAAACTTGAAAGTGGATTTATCTACCCATTTGAGAGATAAGTGTGTATGTTGTTTTTTTGGGTATTCCAAGTTATTTTGGACCTCATTCAAACATGGTCAAACAAAGGGATAAAAAGTTGCACTTTTTTCCATTTTTTTGGAATTCAAATTCGAAATAAGATTTAGATACCTATTTGAGAGATATGCATGCACACTTATTTTTTTTGAAATTTCGTGTTATTTTGGTCGTTAGTGAAGGTTTGTGACACAAAGGTCTAAGAGATGCACTTTTTTTACTTTCTCAATATTGAAATTTGAAAGTGAATTTAGGTACCCATTTGAGAGAAAAGAATGCATGCATATTTTTTGGGGGATTTCGAGCTATTTTTTACCTCAATCAAACTTGGTCAAACCAAGTCCTAAAAGGTTGTACTTTTTTCAATCTTTTAGAATTTAAATTTAAAAGTAGATTTAGACACCCATTTGAGAGATAAACATGCATAAATATTTTTTCTAGATTTCGAGTTATTTTATACCATAGTTAACATTAGTCAAACCAAGGTCTACAAGATGCACTTTTCTTGACTTTCTCGATATTGAAATTTGAAAGTCGATATAGGTACCCATTTGAGAGATAATATTGCACGTATATGTTTTTGGGGATTGTGAGCTATTTTGGACCTCAATCAAACTTGGTCAAACAAAGGCCTAAAACATTGCATTTTTTCCAATTTCTTAAAAATTCAAATTTTAAAGTAGATTTAGATACCCATTTGAGAGGTAAGAATGGATGCCTATTTTTGTTATATTTGGAGCTATTTTGGTCCTCGTTCAAGGTTGTTCAAACCAAGGATCATAATTGAAATTTCAAAGCAGAATTAGGTACCCATTTGAGAGATAAGTTTCACTTTTCCCAATTTGTCAGAATTAAAATTTAAAACTAGATGTAAAGACCCTATAGAGAGATGATCACACACACTTATTCTTGCTATATTTTGATCTATTTTGATTTGTAGTCAATGTTGGTCAAACCAAGGTAAAAAAAATTTACATGTTCCCCACTTTCTCGAAATTGAAATTTAAAGTTAATTTTGGTACCTATATGAGAGATAAGCATCCACGTTCTTTTTTGTTGGATTACAAGCTATTTTACACCTCAATCAAACTTTGTTAAACCAAGGCCTAAAAGGTTGCACTTTTTAACTATTTCTTAGAATTCAAATTTAAATGTAGATTTAGATAGGTATTTGAGAGATAAGCGTGGATGTTTATTTTTGTGAGATTTTAAGCTATTTTGGTCCTTAGTCAAGGTTGTTCAAAAGAATCCCTAAAAATTCACATGTTCCCTCTTTCTCAGAATTGAAATTTGAATGTAGATTTATATACCCATTTGAGAGACAAGCATACACACCTTTTTTTTGTGAGATTTCAAGTTATTTTGTTATTTATTCAAGATTGGTCAAGTAAAGGTCTAAGAGATGCTATTTTTTGAATTTCTCGTAGTTGAAATTTGAAAGTGAATTTAGGTACCCATTTGAGAGATAACTATGCATACAAACTTCTAAGAGATTCCGAGCTGTTTTGGACCTTAGTCAAGCTTGGTCAAACCAAGGTCTAAAAGGTTGCACTTTTTTCCAATTTCTTAGAAATCAAGTGTAGAAGTACATTTAGATACCCATTTGGGAGATAAAATTGCACACATATTTTTGTGAGATTTCAAGTTATTTTGGCCCTTACTTAAGGTTGGTCAAACCAAGGTCTAAGAAATGCATTTTTTCAAATTTCTCAAAATTCAAATTTTAAAGTAGATTTAGATGCCCATTTGAGAGATAAGCATGGACACCTAATTTTATGATATTTTGAGCTATTATGTCCCTCGTTCAAGGTTGGTCAAACCAAGGTTGAAAAGATGAACTTTTGTCGATTTTCTCAGAATTTAAATTTGAAAGTGTATTTAAGTACCCATTTGAAAGATAAGAGTGCAAGTATATTTTGGGGGGATTTTAGAGCTATTTTGGACCTTATCCAAACTTGGTTAAACAAAGGCCTAAAATGTTTCACTTTTCCCAATTTGTCATAAGTAAAATTTAAGAGTAGATATAGATACCTAATAGAGTGATAAGCATGCACACCTATTCTTACAATATTTTGAGCTATTTTGGTTTGTAATCAATGTTGGTCAAATCAAGTATGAAAAGGTGCATGTTGGTCATTGATCAAGCTTGGTCAATACATGTCTAATAGAGTTGCACATTCTCCTAGTTTCTCATAATTAAAATTTGTAAACACTTTTAGATACCCATTTGAGAGATAAGTGTGAATGCAGATTTGTGCAGGATTTTGTGTTATTTTTTCCCATCGTCAAGATTCATCTTGTTGGAATAATAAAAACCCATCCCAAGGGTTGGGACAAAATATTTAATCTTTTTTATTAAGTCCTATGTCCTACACTAGCTAGTTTGCACCCAATTCCATTTTTGAGGTCAAACTTGCCAAAAATGCATCATGGAATGAATCATAAATATCATGGATATTATGTCAACCCACATAATTCCTAGAATAGAAGTTGCACATTACTTCCTTATCCATAGTTTCCAGCTTTTTCTGCAGTTTTAAGGAAAAAGCTAAAACTAGTTTTAAGGTAGTCTACATTGTTTTTTGTACCAACTCACCTCCATTATTTTTCTCATCCAAAAGCATGTTAAACTAAAATTTCCATAAATTATTATATGTACATACTCATTCATCAAATTCATGATCATCTTGACTGATTTGGAAAGTTCTTTATGCACCTATGGGGGATTTTGACTAGTTTAGTATCCCTGCTTTTGTACTGATTCGAATAGAAACATAATGATTTCGGATCCTTGGAGTATATACTTTATATTCTTCCTATATATAGTTATTTATGGATGATGTAAACTAATACAATCAATAGTTTGTGGATTATCACATATTCAGTCTCCTTCTTGAGTGTTTCTTGCATGTTTTCAAGAAAGTTTGTGAGTTCAATTGTTTTAATATTGGGCTAAATTTCCACATGGTACTAGATTCAAAGTATATTGATTGTTATCCTATTCAATTTTATTTTGTAGGGTTTGAATCATTCACTGGGAGTGCAGACTGTTTGATCAAGGGCGTAGTTGCTAAAGAATGGATCAATCTCAACCAATCATATTGACTCCATTCGACTACTTCGAATTGAAGGCAAGGATGGATATTCTGATGAGGAGTGAAGGCCTCTTCAGAGTGACCATGGAAACTAAATATGATCCTAATGCAGCAACAAAGAAGATCAAATGGAAAAATAGGAGAGATGAGGTGTATGGTCTCTTATGTCTGAGCAATTCCAGAGACATTTTATTTCATCTTAATGGTATTTCATCACCGAATGAAGTATGTGAGAAAATTCAAGATTTGTTTGGGAATACAGATAATATGAGAGGTTATCAACCGGAGAATGAGATGATAGCACTGAGTCCAAGTAGCTTCAAATCCTTGCAAGTCTACTTCTTGAAATTCAAATAACTAGTTTTACAGCTAAAAAAGTCTGGGATTGACAAAGAAGATGAACAACTAATATTGTTCATCCTTTCGAAGATTAGTCCTGATTACTCGGTATTTGTTTCATCCTTCCATGCCACCAAGTTGATAGCTCGAAATTGGAATATTCCTTTACTGGAAGATTTCATGGAATCCTTGACTCAGGAGTAAGACAAATTGGTCTTGATGGGAACCATCAAACCTTTCAAAGATAAAGCTTTTATTGCTGGAGATTCCAAGGTGAATTCCAAAGAGAAGAAAACGGATAAGAATCCTCCATATCAAAAAGGGGACAACTCCAAGTCTGAAGAGGATTCCTTAAACTCCAAGAAGAAGAACTTTAATAAGAAGAAAGGGAAAGGTGAATGTAGCAAGTGCACATACTGTGGTAAGAGATTTCATCCTGAGAGCTCTTGCATTAAGAAGAAGATAGATATATGAGTCAACTCCTAGAGAAGAAGAACATATCCCTCCATGGTGGTGCAAGCAAGAACGAAGGAGGATCCAGTTTCGAAGACTAAGAGATAGTACATTCCCTGGTTGCAAGCACTACAAGATCTCCTTCCTTTATCATCGATTTTGGAGCTTCTAGGGACATGGTTTCAAGAAAGGAAGCATTCCCATCTCTTGATGATCCAAAGGTTCCTAATATTTTGCTGGTAGATAACTTAGAAACTGAAATTACAAATAAAGGTAGCATTGATTTTGACCATGGTTCCTTCAATAATGTCTTAGATGCCCTAGGTCTTATTGCTAATCTCTTTCCAATCTACCAAATGATTCACACTAGGAATCCTAAGAAGGTTGTTTTCTCTCCCATTGAAGTTGAATTTTTTTATATTGTGAATGGTAGAGTCATTGTTAAAGTTTTTGTGGATCATAGTTCTAAAGTATATAGGTTCTCACACTCCGTACCTTTCTCTAACCCATGTTCCGTCCTCACCCATGCCAATGAAGCAAGAAAACTTTGGCATGAGAAGTTTGTTCATCTAAAATATATATACCTTTAATATTTGTGTGAAAAATATATGGTTTCATGTTTACCAAAGATAAATTTTTCCAAAGGAGTCTTTCAAGGTTACATTCTAAGAAAACATCCAAAGCATAAGTATAAAAGAGTCAGTCATGAGCGAACCTCAACACCTCTTGAGATCATCCACAGTGACATTGCTGGTACCTTCCCTCATATGTCCATGATTCAAGCCAAGTATGTCCTTACCTTCATATATGTATTTTCCAAGTACTGTTGGGTTTACTTCCTTAAACTCAAGTCTGAATTTTTTGACCACTTCAAGGTTTTCAAGGACTTGGTTAAGAACTAGTCTGGGAGGAAACTCAAGATCCTCAGATATGATAATGGCAGTGAATAAGTCAAGTATAATTTCATTAATTATTATGAATATTAAGGTACCCATATGAAACACTCTATTCCCTACACACCTCAGCAAAATGGTGTGGCAGAGAGAAAGAATAGAATCCTCAAGGAGATGGCTACTTGTATGTTGGAGTATAATAATTTTCCACCAAATTTTTGGGATGAATATATAAACTATGCATCCTACATATAGAATAGGGTTCTGTACAAGAATATTTATGGACTTACTCCTTTCGAAGCTTGGAGTGGGCACAAACCATATGTGTCTCATTTTAGGATTTTTGGCTCAAGAGCATGGGCTAGAATTCCATTAAACAAAAGGAGGCCTTTGGAAAATCAAAGACAATAGTGCCTATTTTTTTGGTATTTTAAATATTCCAAATGGTACAATTTGATCAACATGAGCACTCAAAAATCCTTCATTTAAAGGAGTGTTCAGTTTGAAGAAGAGCCTATGGTAGCAACATAAATTGAAGAGTCCTCTTCACCTGCACCTTTGGTTGTAAGTGAAGGAACTAATGAAATTCCTGATTCTGATATGTCTGATAATGATTATTTAATTACAGATCCAAATAGCCTCACAATGCCAAAGTGGGAATCAAATAACATCCAAGAAGCTGGGGAACTAGTTGGGAATCCTAGAGATTCTAGGAGGACTAGATCTCAAATCGAGAGTGCCCATTCTATCAAGGACCCTTTCTTTGTTGATAAGTGTTTTCTAATGATTTAATTTGATCCAAAGACATATGAATATGCATGTTAATACCTGATATTGAAAATATTCATGAAGAAGGAATTTCATTTGCTCCAAAAGAATGACACAGGGGATCTAGTCATTCTCCCTCCAAGGAGAAAGATAGTCAAGTGTAAGTGGGTTTTCAAGACTTAATTTACTTCTGATGGTTTTCCTATGAAATATAAGGAACATTTAGTGGCCAAGGGTTTCTCCCAAGTCCAATGCATTAACTACAATGAGATCTTTTCCCCAGCTGCAAAGATGGACTCCATAAGACTAGTTTTGGCCATTGCAGCTTCCAAGCAGTGAGAAATACATCACATGGATGTAAAGAGTGTTTTCCTACATAGTGATACGAAAGAATAAATATATATGCAGCAGCCATATTTTTTTTTAAATAATTCATCTCTTTTGTGCAGGTTGAAGAAATCATTGTATGGGCTAAAACAAGCTCGTAGAGCTTGGTATGCCAAGATTGATGGATTTTTTCTATCACTGAACTATTGTAGATTAAAGTATGATCCTAATGTCTATTTGAAGCTGATTCATGGTTCCTTAATCATCATTTTATTGTATATGGATGAAATTTTTATCACAGGAAGTTCCAAGAAAGAAATTTCCTCCTTGAATGATGCAATGAACAATGCCTTCTCTATGACTGATTTGGGATTGTTAAGCCAATTTTTGGGGCTTGATATTTCTCAATTAGATATTGGAATCAAGGTAAATTAGTCCAAGTATGCTTCACATCTACTGAATAAATTCAGAATGAAGGATTTCAAGCCAAGCAAGACTCCTTTCCTTTCATGAGTTAAGCTTGAAGAAGCGCAGTCAACTCCATTGGAAAACAAAACCATGTATATGCAACTGGTTGGTTGTCTTCTTCATTTGACTCATACTCAACCTCATATATATTATGCAGTGAGTGTGGATTATAGATACATGGATAATCCTTATGACATCAATTAGAGGGAATACAAAATAATCCTAAACTTTGTGCAAGGAACAACAACTCATGGGATTCACTATGTTGCACAATCTACCCTAGAGTTAGTTGGTTTTACCGACTCTGATTGGGAAGGTGATAACACTAATAGAAAGAAAACTTATGGATATGTGTTTATGCTTTCATATGGACCAATAAACTATTCAAGTAAGAAACAAAGTGTAATTTCACTTTCATCTACAGAGGAAGAGTACAAAGGAGCTATGAATGCAACTACTCAATGTTTGTGGTTGCAGGGAATACTTGGAGAGTTTGGGATCGAGTCAGAGACTTTGATAGTCATCTATTGTGACAACTAGAGTACCATTCAAATATCAATTAATACAATAATGAGGCATAGAAACAAACATTGATATCCATATGCACTACATTAGAGAACTTGTGTATGATGGGGTCATTGATCTGCAATATTGTGCATCATATGAGAAAGTTGCAGACATCTTCACCAAGATGTTTTCTGAGAGGAACTTCAACATTCTCAAATAAATGCTTGGGATAGATGATCATGTGGTGAAGATAGATTGAAGACCATATTTCATACAGTTTTGTTCATGTCCATGTTTACGGGAGGATTTTCCCACTTGTGGTTTTTCCTCTTTCCTTGTTTTGTATGGACAAGCAATATGTAAAGGGTGTCTAAGCCTTGTTTCTAGGCCCTATATCTCTAATTATTTTTCTGATATTGTACATAAATTCAGTCTTAATAGGGGGTGTTGTAATAATCAAAACCCATCTCAATACTTATGATAAAATAATTAATATTTTTGATTAATTCCTAGGTCCTACACTAGCTAGTTGGACCCAATTCCAATTTTGAGGTCAAACTTGCCAAAACTGCCTCATGGAGTGAGTTAGAAAGATCTTGGATAAGATTATTCCAACCCATATACTTCCCAAAATAGAATCCGCTCATTACTTCCTTATCCAAAGTTTCCATCTTTTTCTCTAGTTTTAAGGAAAACGCTAACGCTAGTTTTAAGGTAGATTGCCTTGTTTTTTTGTCAAATTCAATGAATCATATGATCATGAAACCACGGGATTCAAATGGATAATTGTAGAAGAGAGATAAGCATTGATAAACTTAGATAAATAATTCATGGAAGATTAAAACACTCATGAGATGAATAATTGGAATAATTAAACATAATCCATTAATCAATATATCATTAAGTAATACAGTGG
>LPNX010042560.1:68544-193988 GCA_001517045.1 Pseudotsuga menziesii | reverse complement strand
ATTTTCTGGCTCCCCGGGGATAGATAGTTAGTTATCTTGGTTTCATAATTGCATATGTGATTTAGGTGTAGCGAACATAAGATGAGAGGTAAGAACCTGTGCAGCACATGGTGTGGTTCTCGGCATCCTTATCACCCTGCATGGTTTAGATAGGCATGTGCATTGCATTTTTTAAGTCAAAAATACAAATTTTGGTGGACCGGGCCGCAACCGGTAAACCCTCGTTGTTACTTTGACCTACGGTGGCCGGACCGCAAACCGGATGGATTCCCTATACCAAACAGTCAGCGGGCTAGTTGGGAACGCTGATTGGGGAGAATCCTTTACTGTTGCCGCCTACGATTTTCCAGGCCTCAACACCCCCATAGGTGCATAAAGCAGTTTCCAAAACTGTCTAGGAGCTCACGAATTGGAAAAATCAATTAGGTAAGATAATAGGTGATGGAAGGACAACTCCTACATGTTTTTCTTAGGAGAAAAGGGTGGAGGATGATGAGGACAAAAAACAAGTTAACTTCACCTAGTCAAACTTTCCCAATTGCCTTAAAACTCAGAAAAAGTAGGCAATAAAGTAGAAAAAGCAGACATGCGCTAAGGAGGCTAGGAATAAAGCAGATTTGATTCCAAGTGGTTTCCCAAGTGCTCCATGACTCAAATTTAGAAATTTTGACCACTATGGATGTGTGGAGGACAACTTGCATAAGGAGGAATATGGAAACTAGGCAAATAAGACAAAAATTGGATTAATTAATGTCTAAGGTAGCTAACTATGGGTTGATTATTCTAACACCCCCCCTTAAGCCTAACTTATGAGTAAAATGTCAGAAAATTATAGGGCCTAGCAACAAGGCTTAGTCCCCCTTTACATACTGCATGTCCATTTAACCAAGGAAAGAGGCAAAAACCCAGTGGGAAAAATCCTCCCTTAAACATGGACAGTAAAACAAAATTTGAAAATATTGTCATCACTCATGCTTCAGAGAATGATCAGCAATCCCCAGTAGTGATTTGAGATTGCTGAATGTCTTCTCACAAAAAACTTTGGTGAAGATATCTGCTACTTGTTTTGAAGATGAACATAAGAGTAGGTGAATGGTGCCATCATGCACAAGCTTTCTGATGTAGTGCATATGGATCTCAATGTGTTTGGTTCTCTTCTTCTGTACTGGATCATTGCAACTTCGAATGGTACTCTAATTATCATAGTAGATAGTAGTTGAGTATTCTGATTCGAAGCCACACTCACCAAGTAACCCCTGCAACCATAAACATTGAGTTGCTACATTTACAACTCCTCTGTACTCTGCTTCTGTAGATGAGAGTGCAATGGCACTCTATTTCTTGCTTGACCAGCTGATTGGCCCTTCAGCAAGCATGAACACATATCTTGATATTGACTTTCAATCTGTGTTGTCACTTTCCCAATCACTTTCAGTAAACCCAATCAATTCAAGATTAGATTTAGCTTTGTAGAAGATCCCATGAGTCCTTGTTCCCTGAATAAAGTTAATGATCCTTTTGGCTGCTCTCCACTGGATCTCATGAGGCTGATCCATGTATCTTGAAGCCACACTTACTGCATAAGAAATATCAGATCTATTATGTGTAATATACAACAAACATCCAATCAATTGCCTATACAGTGTATTGTTTACCATAGGTGAAGAATCAACTTCTTCAAGCTTAACTCCCGAAAGGAAAGGAGTCTTGCTTGGCTTGCAATCCTTCATTTTGAATTTGTTCAGTGAATCCAAGGCATACTTGGATTGATGTACTTTGATTCCTTCTTTGGTTTGAGCAATATCAATCCCCAATAATTGGATCAATAAGCACAAATCAGTCATTGAGAAGGAATGGTTCATTGCATCCTTCAAGGAGGCAATTTCATCCTTTGAGCTTCCTGTAATGAGAAGGTCATCAACATACAACACAATGATCATTAATGAACCATGAATCAGCTTCAAATAGAAATTTTGATCTGACTTGCATTGAACAAAATTCAGTGATAGCAGAAAGCTATCAATCTTGGCATACCAAGCCCCGGGGGCTTGCTTAAGCCCATACAATGACTTCTTTAACCTGCACACAAGAGATGGGTTAGTAGAAAATCCTTGAGGCTGCTGCATGTAAATATCTTTAGTGAGATATCCATTCAGGAAAGCACACTTCACATCCATGTGGTGTACCTCCCACTGCTTTGAAGCTGCAATGGCTAAAGCTAGCCTGATGGAGGCCATATTTGCCACTGGTGCAAAGGTCTCATTGTAGTCTATGCCATGTACTTGTGAGTAGCCCTTGGCTACCAATCTGGCCTTATATTTAAGAGGTGAACCATCAGCAGTAAATTTGGTTTTGTAAACCCACTTACACTGAACTAGCTTCCTCCCTGGGGGAAGATCAACCAGCTCCCAAGTGTTGTTCTTCTGGAGTGAGCTAAACTCTTCTTTCATGGATGTTTGCCATATTGGATCATTTGATGCATATTCATATGTTTTTGGATCTGATTCAACCATCAGATATCATTTCTCTTCAAAGATAGGATCTTTCATGCACAGAGCACTCTCAAACTGAGATCTAGTCCTCCTAGAATCATTAGGATTTCGAGCTAGTTCTCTAGCTGCATGAATGGTCTTTGCTGCCCATTTTGGTCTTGTAGGAATGTTAGGACATGCAATTAAATAATTATTATCAGACATATTAGAATCATCATGTTCAACTATCTCTTCACTTACATTCAAAGGTTTTGGTGGTGAAGAGGATTCTCCAACTTCCACTGCTGCTAGGGGCTCTTCTTGAAACTGAACACACCTTTCAATGAAGGATTTTTTTGTGCTCAAATTGATCAGCTTGTACCCTTTTGAATATTCATAGTACCCAACAAATAGACACTCTTGGCTTTGGGGCTGCAAAGCCTTCCTCTTTTCTGTTGGAATTCTAGCCCAAGCCCTTGAGCCAAAAATCCTGGAATGGGTCACATTTGGCTTGTGCCCACTCCATGCTTTGAAAGGAGTCATACCATAAATATTTTAATGAGGCACCATATTATAGATATAGGCTACACAGTTTATAGCTTCGGTCCAAAACTTTGGTGGCAAAGTCTTAGCCTCCATCATACAGGTTGCGATCTCTTTTAATGATATGTTCTTCCTCTCAGCAACACCATTCTGCTGTGGTGTGTAAGGGATAGAATACCGTATCTGAATACCTGCATCTACACAATATTGGATGAACTCAGACTTGACATACTCACCACCATTATTAGATCTGAGGACCTTGAGTTTCCTCCCAGACTGGTTTTCAACCAAAGCCTTAAAGACTTTAAAGAGGCCAAAAACTCAAGACTTGTGTTTCAGGAAGTAAACCCAGCAATACCTGGAAAATTCATCTACGAATGTCAATGCATATTTGGCCTGACTCATTAACATATGAGGAAATGGGCCAGCAACATCACTGTGGATAAAATCAAGAGGTGCATAGGTTCTCTCATGACGAGCTTTCTCAAATTTATGCTTTGGGTGTTTTCCTAAGATGCAACCTTGACAGACTCCTTTGGAAAACTTAATCTTTGGTAACCCTATGACCATTTATTTTTCACTAAGATCAGAAATATACTTGTAATTAAGGTGCACAAATCTTTCATGCCAAAGCTTGCTTGCCTCATTAGCATGAATCAGAAGAGTAGAGGGGTTTGAGTAGGGTAGGAAGTGTGAGAACATGTATACCTTCGAAGTGTGATTTGCAACTCCTTTTGCAAAGACTTTACCGCTTGAGATCTCTGTGATCTCAACTTCATCAGGGGAGAATATGACCTTCTTTGGAGACCCTATGTGGGTCATCTGATACACTGATAAGAGGTTAGAGGCAAGACCTGGAACATACAATACATTGTTGAACTTACCATGGTCAAGATCAATCCTCCCTTTTCCCAAACTTTCAGTGAGAGAGTCATCTCCCAATACAATTGGTGGACCTTTCAACATGTCAAGTGAGGTGAATGCATCCTTGGTTGAAACCATATGTCTTGAAGCTCCAGAATCAATGATGAAACTAGGTGAGCTTGATGTGCCAGCAACCAATGCATGAACTCTCTCTCTATCTTCTGAATTCGATCCTCCTTCCCTCTTCTTTGAGCTGTTTGGAAGGGAGATGCCATTCTTATCCAGGATTTGGGTCAGCATGTCTATTTGCTTTTGCATGTAGGATCTTTCAGAATGATTTCCCTTACTGCAGTATGCGCACTTGCTCATTTCTCCTTTGTTCTTCTTCTTTTGGGGGTTCTTCTTGGAACCTTAAGGCTCCTCTGGAGACTTGTTCTTGTCTCTCTTTTACTCAAGTGGCTTCTTAGCTTTCTTCTTTCTTTTTGAATCCACCCTTGAATCTCTAGCAACCAGAGCTTGGTCTTTGGAAGGTTTGATGGTGCCCATAATCACCAATTTATCTTGTTCTTGTGTGAGAGATTCCATGAAATCTGCAAGGATAGCCATTTTCTAGGCTCGAGCTATCAACTTTGTCGCATATAAGGTCGAAACAAACACTGAATAGTCAGGTCCAAGCTTCAAGAGTATGGCCAAAACCATTTTCTCATCCTTATTTTCGATCCCACATTGTTTTAGCTGCAAAACAAGTGCTTTGAACTTAGAAAAATAGAGTTGTAGGGATTCAAAGCTATTGGGACTTAAGGAGATCAATTCATTTTCAATTTGATGTCCCCTTTTCTCATCTATATTACCAAAAAGCTCAACAAGCTTCTCCCATACTTCATTTGGTGATGTCAATCCATCAAGATAGAAAAGGAGGTCTCTGGATATGCTCAGACACAGGAGACCATAGGCCTCATCCCTCCTGTTGTGCCATTTAATCTTTTCTACAGCTGCATTGGGATCTGCTTCTGTTGCCATAGTCACTCTATAGAGGCATTTTTCTCTCAACAGTATCTCCATCTCTGCTTTCCATTCAAATAATTTAAATGAAGTCAAGATGATCTTTTGAGATTGATCCATAGCTCAGAAATTGTCCCTTCAGTCAGCAGAATGCTCCCAGTCAATGATGTCAAACCTGCAATAACAAATTGGAAGGAGACAAATCAATCTACAAAGGCTCTGATACCATGTGGAAATTGAACCCAGGTGCTAGAACAATTACACTCACAACAATTGCCAATTACACATGCAAATTACTCACAAAGGAGACTGAATATGGAGCAGAACACTAATCTGTATTGAATAAGTGTACAATAGCCAACCCTGTGAAGTCATAGGCTACCACAATAAAATTACATGAGATATTCGAAAGCATAAGGATTCCATTCAAATTTGGTCGAAAGCAGGCTTACTAAATCTAAGCAAATCCCCCATAGGTGCATAAAGCAGTTTACAAAATTGTCTAGGAGCTCACGAATTGGAAAAATCAATTAGGCAAGCTAATAGGTGATGGAAGGACAACTCATACATGATTTTCTTAGGAGAAAAGGGTGGAGGATGACGAGGAAAAAAAACAAGTTAACTTCACCTAGTCAAACTTTCGCAATTGCCTTAAAACTCAGAAAAAGCAGGCAATAAAGCATAAAAAGAAAACATGCACTAGGGAGGCTAGGAATAAAGCAAATTTGATTCCAAGTGGTTTCCCAAGCACTCCATGACTCAAATTTAGCAAGTTTGATCACTATGGATGTGTGGAGGACAACTTGCATAAGGTGGAATATGGAAACTAGGCAAATAAGACAAAAATTGGATTAATTAATGTCTAAGGTAGCTAACTATGGGTTGATTATTCTAACAATTACAGGGAGACTTGAAAATGAGCTAAAAAACAGGCCCTAAGTTTTGAACATGCCACCACTGAAGACTGTATTTGGTAAGGAAGCAGAATTTCAGCAAGAATTGAAGCAAAAAGAAACATTTATTGTAGTTTTGAAGGTTTAGTTTGAAAAGAAAATGAGAGAAATGATAATTAAACAACAAACTGAGACTGTAAAATATGAAACAAGATTGGAAAAATTGAATAAAACAATTAAAAGAAAACGAGTTGCTAAAAACTAAGAGAATTGAATGGATTTCAGCAACTCTCGAGGCTAAAAGAGCTAGAAGAGGAAAATAATCAACAGTCAAGGGTAAATAGGTATGCACACCAGAAGAATCAATAGTCAAGGGTAAATAGGTCTGCACACCAGAAGAATCATCAGTCAAGGGTAAAAGGGTCACGACACCAAAAGAATCCAAAGTCAAGGGTAAAAAGGTTAGCACACCAAAACGTTTTGGTAGTACAGAAATTGGTGATGTAACTATGGAGACATTACTCCAGTTTCAAAAGTCCTTGCAGAAATGAGAGAATACCTTGAATGAAGCTGCTTAAACAATCCATGTTGTAGAGTTTACATTTGGCTCATTAGATCCAAAATTGAAGAAGATGATACAGGGAAAGGAGGATGGAATTAGAGACCTTCACCAAAAAATATTGGAGAAGGGAAAAGCACTATGTAATGTCCTAAGTATGGTGTGCATACCTGAACACTTTAATTCTGTAATTTTACTTAAACAATTCTAAAATTTTAATTGGTTCACACAGAGCCTTCTCGAATTGGGTAAAACAAGGGGTTCTTATGAGAAATTTTGCAGAGGACAAGAGTGATCAGTGGGAATAAAACAAAGATATTTCAGACATGTAATTTCCTCTCCCCTAACACATTTATATCTAGTTCCATTTAGGTTTCAGAGTCCGCCCCGTGGAAAACTACTACCACGCTTCTCGACAGCCAAACTGTGAAACTAAGGACAGTAGTTCAGTCTGTTTCAACTAGAGGCTTCGGGAAAATTGCAGAGGTTTGTTCCATGCTTAATGTAACATAAAAATTATATTTAGATATTTTTCTAAGTTTGTGGAAATTTTAATGTGTTTTGAGTGAATTTGGGGATTTATGGCAATTTTGGTCAAGAGAAACCCTACGTAGAGGAGGATGAAAAATAGTTGTACGAACAAAAAAAAAAGGGATCTAGATATTTATATGGGAAGGTGGGCCTGTTACTGACTCACAGGAATTGACAGAGCTCTATTTGAGTTTACAGAGCCTGTTTTGCATCAATTTTAGTAAAACTAGTTATTAAAAATTAGTAATCTAGCGAGGGTCTTAAAAAAGCTATTAAATCAACTTAAATCCAATTCTGTAAAACATGAGATTTATAACAGATATAAATATGATCTCTTTTAACATAAATACTTATTTCAATCACTTCCTCATCATGAATTATTTATTACAACACTTATATTCACTCAATCCCCCCCATACACTAATAAAATGGGACCTTTTTATGGAATTGAGATAATATTATTTAGGTTCTAAGATATCTCTACCTGATAAATGTAATGTTTAGAATATAATGACACTACATAACATAAATTACATTATTTACTAACCATTACAAAGATGCTTCCAAAATTAAGGGGCAGGAGGCCCGTATCATGACCAGCAAGGGGCTGTGAGCATAAATGAAGCATGGGATTCCCTGGAGCTCAACTTGAACTTGATGGAGGCTGAAAATAAATCTAATTATCCTTAAATGTATGCAATATAGTGCTCCACACCTGCAATGGAAGAGAAGGGGATGGAAGGAGAGGGGAATGGAAGTCTAGGGCTCATCTCCTAGTAGTATGAGGCACAACACATAGAAGTAATGCTCACATAAGCATTCAGCAATCAAATCATCAAGCAAACTGAAGCAATGGGTTTGAATTTATCTTTTATATAGTTATGGATGCCCTTTTTAGTAAGTTGAGGCCAATGGTGACCTGTGAGAGCAAGTCAACCCCATGGGTTACCGAACCCTAGCCATAAAAGCGCCCCCTTTGGGAAAATAGGCAAATTAGGACCATGTGGAATTGTTTCCAATTCCAAATCATCCTTCACAATTAGAAGTTGCACCCTCCCTTAGTCAAAATCCGTGTCTTTTGAGTTATGACAACTTTCTGCTTTTCCTGGGTCATAAGGAAACTCTTTCTTTCCTTAAAAAACTTTCTTGCTTTTCTCTTACATCTTTTATAAGCTCCATAAGATGAAACTATGCCCTCCCCTTTGAAATAATTTGCTACTTCTACCTCTGTCTGCTTTTTCTGCTTTTAGGAAACTTCCCTTTATTCTCTTGCTTCCTTTTGTCATGGACTTTCTTATTTTTACCAAGGAAAGTTGACTAGCTTTCCCCAATGCACCCTCCTGACATGGCAGCCTTAATTCCACATAATTATTGTGCATAATAAATAAAATTAAATACATGCCTTAGAACAATTATTAGTAAAAAATTATCCTAGGAGGAATAATTAATAACAACTTGATCCCTTAGGAACTTAGCATGGTCAACACTTTTAATGGTCTATTTGAGGGAACATGACACACTACATTTGGGATGTGATAGTGAGATACAATATTTGAAATACCAAATTAAATCTTTGTAGGAGAAACCTGTGGCAGGAGCAATTTTGTATACCCCATTTGATACAGATTTGAGGGCACAAGAGCTCGAGAAGGAGGTACAACAGGTGAAGAGAAAATTAAGTGCAGTTCAATATGAGATTAAGTGTATGAAGGATGATCTTAAAAGAAAGGAAGATGAGCACTCAAAGAAGAAAAATAAAAATGTAGAGATGTCAAAGAAATGCCTAGAATATAAAGAAAGTTTGCATACAAAAGTGATAAATCTTGCAAACAAAGTGAAAGAGCAAGAAAAAAATTAAAACATATGGCTGATGAAGCTTCTATAGAAATGGAGGGTTTTGGAAAGGGAAAGAGAAGCTATAGAGATTTTTCTTATTCTAAAAGGGATGAATTGTAAAAACCTCCCAAGCAGCCTAGAGTTCTAGAATAATATGGTGTACATTTGATGTCTATGTACATACTAATATTGTTGTAATATAAATTGTCAGTATTTATTAGCAATGCATATATTTTTATATAGTTAATGTGTTTCTAATGTGTAATACAAGTGTAATGTGTAATCTATATGTGCATTTTCCCTATATCTACAAGATTTTAATGTGCAACCTATACTGCGAAGTGTGTATGAAACTACAAATGATGAAATATATTATTTGTAATATATTCTACAAATGAATTGAAATATCAAATATTCTTGAAATATATTCTATAAAGAATTGATAGATCATCATCTCCAGTGCAATACATAAACAATTCCCTTCAAAATGGGATTAAAACTAGCCCTTGAAATTTGATCACTAGAGGTTATGAAAAATTAACACTTGGTCTTCCTGACACTAAAAAAAATCTAGAGGAGAAAGTATCGGATAAAAAATTGGAAATATTAAAATGCTAAAAGGGGAGGATTAATAATAAAAAAGACTCTCCTTTTTTATTCATTGAATTTGACAAAGAAATCAGGCATGTGTGTGCATTTTACTGAAGCAAGGAAATTTTGGATAGCTTCACTTAAATACACGCCCATCCCACATTACAAAGATAAATTCACTGCTTCACCCTATTGGAATATATTAAACCCACTCACAACTTAGGATAAAATAATTAATCATCATTTGATTAATTATTCACCCACTAGCTTAATTAGTTGGCATCCACTTGCACCTTAAAGTCAATACATGCCATCTATATCCTAGGAATGATTTATTTCCAATTATGGGTTGATATTGACCACCTTTTGACAATCCAAAATTAGTATATAGGACTTTACCGCAGATTCTACTTTATTATGTTTTTTCTGCTTTTCTTGCTTTTCTATGGATAAGATAAAAGCTAGTCAACTAGGAAACTGGGAGCTTTTGTTGCCAACCCATCCTCCATTACTTTTCCTCCATTTTCTAGGATTAGAATGTTTTTCCATATCCTTGACAACTCACTCATGCTTTTTCCAACTTGTGAGGTCCTTGATATATTTGGGAAGTGCTTTAGCCACCTATGGGGGTTTGCTATATTTTTGTAAGTCATCCTTTCTGAGCTTTATGAGTTGTTTCCATACAATTCAATTTTACTATGAGGGATGTAATATTTATGTACACTATTATTCATCATTATTCAATGGAAGGATACACACCAATATTCATCTCTTCATTCATGTGATTTAGTCTCTTTTCTTCTCTCTATTTTTCTTGTATATGATTGTGAGAATTCTTAGTAGCAAGATCTATTTCCTGTGCTTCTTATTAGCATAATTTCACATAGCATTGATCTATTATTTCTACATGGTATCAGATCTACAAGGATCACAATCTTTCCATCTTCTACAGCAGCAGGTTTATCAAGTTCTACAGAGTTGAGGAGCGCATCCAGTCTCCTATCCCTCTTTGAAGAAGAGCTTGTCTATCTTACAAGATTTTATCCTAGTTTGTTTTGCAGGTTGCAGAGAGTATTTACTAGAGCATATCAACAACTTAAATATGGATTCAAAATTTCCTCTACTATATCCTTTCAACTATGCTGATTGGAAGCCAAAGATGAGTGCATAATTGAAGAGGCAATGTCTCTTTGATGTCTCCATTGGTGCATTGAGTGAACCTGAGTCTTATGAAGAGAAGATTGATTGGATAAATAATTGTGATAGATATTATGGAATTATGTGTTTGGGAATGTCTCCAAATATATATCACCTCATAGATTCTGCTGAATTTCCATTTGAGCTTTGGACAATTTTGGACAAAGCTTTTGGTTTGTAGGAAATTGAAGATGAAGCATGGAGCGAACCTAGCATCTCCTCTTGTTCTCTCTCTCAAGATTTATTGTCCTCTACATTCTCTGATGAATTTGATCATGATGAATAATTTTCTCATACAGTGCATGTTGTTTCTTCCCTCTTTGATTCGAATGCTTCCTCCTTCAATCAAGAAGCAAATATTGAAGAGCCATCTTTTTTTGTGTCTCTTGAAGGTGAATTTTCTTCTTGTGATACTATTGATGAAAACGAAGTAACATATGGAGCTTCTGCTGATATTGATTATGATTCTATAACCCATTCATTTTTCTCTAAATCTCCTATCTTAGATTCAGAGATCTATGTGCCAGATCCTTCACACTTTGTGCATACCTCTCTCCTTGATGGTGCGCAACCCAGTTATTTCCGGGATGTTTGCTTAGCCAAATCAAGCCTTATTTGTGGCATACCACTTACCTTAATTGATATCATGTGATTCATCATATCCTCCTTTGTTCTTGGCATCAATACTTAGAGCCTCCTTCAAGATTATGAACAAGTGTATTTCATTGGAGTGAAACTGAAATGTTGATTCACCCTTGAGCCAACCCTCCCTCTATTTTACTTTCCTACCTTCAAATGAAGATACCAAATACTGTGGAACAATGCTAACATGATAGTGCAACACAGGGGGGGAAACAAGGCTAAAGTGGACATGTTTCAAAAACAGGGGTAGAAAGGGAGTGGAAGAGGAAGTTGAATTATAGTTATATGGATGGGAGATGGGAGAAGATAAGAATTATAATAGTGATACACATTGCATGAGAGGTCTCACAAAAACAAAAGGGAAATGCCAATGAAATAAGAAAATAATAAGGAAGAGAGAAATGCTAAGACAAAAATGGCTTAGTGGAAAACAACATTCAATACCCATTTGGTATGGAGAAATTAATAGCTGGAATTGAAGAAATCAATCCTTCTATGCCACCGAGAGAGAATGCTCGGGTTGTTGAAGAGGGACAGGATGTTGAATTAGTGCAGGAAAGACTTCACTGAGTGATGGGAAAGGACTTCCAAATGAACATAAAAATGATAAGATGGGATGGAACTTCCACTTAAATCTATCGAACCCGGATGAGACTATCTCCAATTCTTTCCAATTCTACCCATTTCACTCATACTATCAATGAACTCAAATTTGCACACATCTGCGGCCATACTAGACAAAATTTAATGAACATAGAGAATGGAGTCAATACATAGCCTACTGATAACAATGAACCCTATTTATCAATATTCCATAAGAAGCAGCATGATTGGTAATTGACTACAACTGCTAGGAAGGAATCCATGGCATCAGTCCAAATCTAGATATATGTACTGTGTTGGCCCTTCGAATAATTGAAAGGTGGGAAAAAAGGTTAATCATGAGGAAATGCCGAGTTCATGTTTGGGTGATGAAATCATTCTCAATGTCGTTAGAATCTGGCTCAATTCAGGTTCATCAAATCATAGAATTTGATGGTATGTAGAACATGTTTTCCTTGTTAAGTGACGTATTTGACACTCAGTTAAAAATTCATAATATGACAGGTATGGAAAAGAGAAAACAACCATTTATAGGTTTATGAGATTAAATGACGTATTTGATACTCAATTAGTTCAGCACATGTTTGACAGGTTCAGGTATGGGAAAATGAAAAATCGCCCTTTAGAATTTTAGAAAATTAGATGACTAGAAAAACTGCAAATTGTAAATAAGAGTTGAGTCCCTCGAGGAAATGCACACATTGTCCTAGAAAAAAAATTCAATATTAGGGATAGAAGTTTAAAAAAATTCTAAAGGAGAAGGTATCAGGTAAAAAATTGGAAATATTAAAATGCTAAAAGAGGAATAATAATAAAAAAGACTCTCCTATTTTATTCATTGAATTTGACAAAGAAATCAGGCATGTGCGTGCATTTTACCGAAGAAAGTCAATTTTGGATCAAATGCATGCCCAACATGCATTACAAAGCCAAATGCAATGATTCAAACCACAAAGTGTTTGTTCAGGCATACAAAACCTAAATAAGGTTTGAAAGTTTAAATTTTAGACATAAAAATGGATGGTATGCAAGGAAAATCCAAATTTATGTGTTTTCCACATGGTAAAATCACGGTTGAGTGCCTTGAGGAAATGCACACATTGGCCTGCATTTCATGTTATATTGAATAAATTGGACTATAACGTAGGCATACCAAAATTTTATACAAACTCTTGTACTCACTTATGTAAATTGTATGAACTACAATAAAATCCAAGTCACCCAAAATAACAATTGATATCAATATGCCAAAAGTTCCTCTCACCCATATTTGTACTGCTCTAGGAAAATTCCCGCCGAGGAGAGAGAAAGAAGCTCCAGAAGATGAAAGTGGTCTTGATGGATTCACCTTGTTGGCCTCTACCCATTGGGTATCTCACTTTCCAATTTTGAAGAAAAAATGAAATCACGTTGGTGGCCTAGGGTTTGAAGAGAATTGGTTAAGTGCTAGAGAAAGAGTTTGAGAGGCCATTTGGAAATTCGCGCAAGGGGGTGTTTCTTTGATGATAAAATTCATCAAATGATATGGTCCTGTTCACTGTGGAAATGGTTATCTAGCCATGCTCTTGGTTTCTCTTATGGTGATGAGATAAGGAAAATATCAACTTGCCAAAATAAAAGAAAAATGTTATTTTGCATACTAAAGACAAAGGAAAAATGACTAAGTGTTGTAAATGGGCTAAGTGATTCCCACATTAAGGTTGATGCCCACACTAAGGATGATGCTGACATGGCATGGCATAAATCAAAGAAATAATTTATTTGCAAGCCTGAACAAGAGGTTTTAGATTTAGCCAGCCTTGACTGTTGAACATGACAAGTTCATAATTTAGTAGTATATAAAACAAACAAAGTTTATAATAACAATAAACGAAAAGAATGGGACATGTAGTACCTAGTCTAGTCAAAACTTAAAAATTAAATGATTAGCCTAGCTTGATTTTACTGCTAACGAATTTAATTTTCTTGAGCCCGAAACTGGAAATAAAAGTTACTTGTAAAATGACCTGTAATAAGAATCATCATTTTCACTGCATTAGCTTCAAGAGCTAAGTAAGCCTCGGGTATGAACTGGAGTTCCTTCATTTAAGAAGGAGACAAACTTTAGTACATAGTAAACCTACAGTTGTTTTCAGCTCATACTACTTCAGATCATTACTTACTAAATCAATATCTCAATACTTAATTTTGAATGCAAATAGTGAAGAATGCAATGTTAGAAATTAATAAAAGAATTTGATTTAGTTTCTAGATTAGACCCTTTAGGATGTTAACTGTTAGCAGTTAAGTTACTCTCTTTATCGATGATTTTAAACATTAATTGTCGCAAGAAAAATTTTAAATTTTTATGAAAATTTTGGGGTGTTACATATGGTATCAGAGCACATGTTAAGACACTAGGCCTGAATGCAGCTCAACCTACATAGAAAAAACAGTAGATAAAATGCATGTGTAGTGATTTATTATTTTTTTGAAATGATATTACCATAAAAAAAAATGAGATAGAATTGCAGTTATGGAAAGACTCGAGGAATATGCAAATGAAGGGTCCCCATTAAATGAACAAAGTAATTCTAGAAAAGAACCGGTTAAGGAAGAAATAACTAACAATTCTTCCGAATTATTACAAACTGTTAAAGAATTAAGAATTAAAATGGAAATAGTAAAAAAAGAGAATGAAATAATTCTAAGAGCTCAATAGGAGTTGAACCAGATACTGATGGACAAATTTCAGAGTGAAGGGAAGGATAGACAGATAGGATATGAAAATATGTCCTACCAACATAAAAGTAAAAAGTCCAAACATTCTAAAATTGAAAGTAGTTTGTCCTCTCAAATTTATGGTGATTCACACAGGAAGAATTGCCAGTACTCTAGCGATAGTAGTGAAGATAATTACCAATGTAGAAAAATAAAATATAAGCCTTATGAGGAAATTTCAGGTGAATTTAAGAAGATAAAACCTCCAACTTTCAACGGTGAAACTAAGAAAGGGGAGGGAGCCGAAGCATGGTTGTCTGGAATGAAGAAGTATTTTCAAATGTATAATTACTCCAATCAGCTAAAAGCAAGAATGACCATTTACAACTTAACTGGAAAGGAAAATATCTTGTGGCAGGATTTAAAACAAGTAAAAGGTATTAAGGAAAAGAACATTAACTGGAGCACCTTCAAAAAATACTTTAAAAATAATTTTCTCTTGGAATAGTATTAGGAAGAGCGAGCTAAAGAATTCTATGAGATGAAGTTGGGAACTATGAACATCAAAGAATTAAACAGTAAATTTTTAAGTTTACTACATTGCGTGCCTTACATTGTGGACAAGAAGCCCAAGGTGAAGCATTTTCTGAGCTATTTACCTTTTCACATTAAAGATAGAATTGAATACGATAACCCTAAAACCCTTAAGGAGGATATGAGAAAGGAGATGTTTTGCTATGAGTAGAACCAGAAAAGGGAAAGCATGCCAAACTGGAAGGCCAAGAGGTCTAATAATTTTGAACATAAAAAAGAAGGGTTTCACATCTAACTGCAATTTTGGGAATAATAACACATGTAACTTTCCTAATTAGAATTTCCAAGTAAATAAAAGTAACTCACAGTCAAACTCTAATGGCCCTAGAAATAAAGAACCTACTAATAATCACAGCAACTACGTTAAGACTAATGAACGTAAAGAACCAATAAAGTGTTGGGATTGTAATGGACCTCATTATGCATCAATCTTCCCTAACAGAAAGAAGAATGTCAGCAACATTCATACAGTGCAAGAAGAGATGACTGTTGGTGACTTAGCAAGGGAAATTCCCAGGATCAACATGGCGCTGGAAAACAGGTAGGTTGATTATCAAAATTCCATGGTGGAAGTAGAAGGTAAGCTGAATCAAACACCCATCTCTATCTTAATTGACCTAGGGGATAGCCTGAGTTATGTTTCTCCTAGTTTAGTAGAAAAATGCAATTTATCGGTAGAAACGTTTGCAAAGTCATGGCTAGTTCAACTTGCTACATGAGCAAAAATAAAAGTGATTAATTTTGTAAAATACTACACTGTATTTATGAATCAGTTTGAAACTTCTGTGACGATAAATGTACTTTCGTTAGGCTCTTATGATGTGTTAATTGATATGGACTGGTTAGAACAACATAGATTAGTTTTGAATTGTTTCGATAAAACTTTTACTTGCGTAAATAATGAAGGAGAAACAATAATTGTAACATGAATTCCTAGGAAAACAACTATCAGACAAGTCTCTTCCTTGCAATTAAAGATAGCTGTTCGGAAGTATTGTAAAGCCTTTGCTGTAATTGTAACTGATGAAGAATAGATTAATAATGAATATAAACTAAAACTAGAAGATATTCCAATCCTGAGGGGGTATTCAGATGTATTTACGGAAGAAATTATGGGACTGCCTCTGAAAAGGGAATTAGATTTTACTATTGAGTTGGTACCTAGTGCAGTGCCCAGCTCAAAATCCCCTTATTGGAAATAAATGAATTAAAATCATAGCTAAAGGAACTTATTGATAAAAAGTATATAAGACCAAGCGTGTCTCCTTGGGGGGCAACTGTCATTTTCGTTAAAAAGAAGGACGATACTCTACGCTTATGCATTGACTACCATCAACTTAATAAAATGACCATTAAAAATAGATACTCATTTCCCCGCATAGATGATCTGTTCGATCAGCTGTGTGGAGCAACTATATTCTCAAATATTGATTTACGATATAGTTACCATCAAGTTTAGACCAAAGATGAAGAAATTTTTAAGACAACTTTTTGTTGATGTATATGTAACTTCGGAATGTATTCTTCTATGTATCTTATGTATTGTAACCCGATGTTTATTCCGGGATGTTTCTATTATGTATTTGAGTCATGTGATCATGCCCTGATGTTCCGATTGGGAGGATTAATAATGTAATCAAGTAATATCAAGTCATTAGGTAAGTCCCCACAGTTTCAGGGCACTTGAGTTATTATACACTAATTAAGGTGTAGGCTCGAGTAAGTAATTGTTAGTTGGGACGACATGATTGAGTGCACTTCAAGTCAACAAAAGAATATAAATAGAGAGGGAGAGACTCTCTATTTATCACTTGTGAAATACATCACTTACTCTCTCAAGTGTGGCGCACTTTTGGAGAAGGAAATTTTGGGCCTAGACAGAAGACAGAAGACTACTGCTGTTTTGGGAGATCTCTTACTGTTTTGGTGCTGATTCTATCTTAGAGGAAGTTGCGAGGTTTTCTCCTTTATGGTTTCCCTGAGGAAAATCTCTTTGTGTCTCTTGTCTCTTGTGATGTGCTTATGTTTATTGCTATGCTTTTTATTCTCTAAGTGAAAAGATCCTAAGATCATAATGCTAGCTTAATGTGATGAAAAACTAACACGGTATCAGAGCTAACCTAAGAAGAAGACATTGTGTAGCTACAGGAACTAGGGCTTCCTATTTTGTGGATATTCCTCCACATATTTTCAGCAAAAGTATGCTAGGATGACTCTCCATTGAAGGGTGCATCTTTCTGTCGATGCGGAATTCAATTTCAAGCATTTTCAGTTTCGATGTGGAAATTAGGGCTTTCTACAGAAGAGGAATTTCTGAGTGAGACCAGCATAGGATTTTTCTCCTCATCAAAACCAAAGTTTAGAGACCTAGATCAAGAAATTTGGTTGGTGAAACTCTGGGAAAGTCAAACCCTAGTTTGACCCTGAGCTAGGAGAAACCCTAAATACTAAAACTACTAAGTTTTTGTACAGTCGCTATATTACTAGATTGGAGAAGTTTCAGAAGCTAAAACTTTCAAGGGCTGAATATAAAATCCCGATGAATCCTGTGTCCAAAAATCAGACTCAGATTCGCTGTACTCCAGGAGATATGATCTCTCCACGTTAGGGTTCCAGCCTCTTCCAGAATTCATCCCTGAACAGGACATCTGGGGAGATATGCAATATATTGAGCTACAGAGGTCCAAACGGAATTCCTAAATATGTTCCAGAAAGGGCATGGACTTTAATTTCTATGGTCTGAATATCAGACTCATAAGATGAACCAGTAACACATGGAATGCCATACAACTTCGATGTTCTGAACAGTCCTGTAACAGGTCACCTTGGGAAAAGGATCCTAAATCCAAAATGGTGAAACAAATTCTGGTGAAACCTATGGTGTTGGATCAGGGACATGCGCGGTTACCTCAATGAGAAATTTCAGCCATAGAGGATCATTAATTTTGGAGATATCATAGAAACAGTAACAGGCATTTCTGCAGAAGAAATTGGAAAATTAGGGCTTCCTGTTCTGGGAGCTTCCCTCCACTGTTTTCAGAAAAGGAGTACATTGGATAGCTCCATTTGAAGAGATCTATCTATTCATCTAATAAGATCTGAAAGATTCCATGTTTTGAAATTTAGGGTTTCTGTGACAAACCCTAGATCAGTGAACTCCGGGACAAGGATGGACACCTCAAATCGGTAAGATCTAATCCTTTGTTATTTCCATTTGAGGTTGTCATTTCAATATGATCTATCACAATAGCTTGATGATAAGCTTGGTGAAGTTGACAACTTCCAAGCATAGAAGTATTTGATCTCTCTGAAGAAACTGGATTGGACACCTACATGAGTATAGAGGTTCCAGTTTCAGAGGGAGACGAGGCCAAGAAGACATCATGCTCATGCTGCAGAGGATGATGAACCATCTAGAAAGAGATCCATATATGAAAGTGAAGATTCTTCAAGCGAGGATGAATATTTTTTGATATCAACTCTCACAGGTAACATTACTCATGGAAATGATGATTGGCTTATAGACAGTGGGGCTTCCAAACATATGACGGGATTCAAGGAATCCTTTGTAAGACTGTTAGACATGAATCACCACATAAGGTGAAACTGGGAGATGACTACCAATATCCAATAAAAGGTAGTGGGAATCTTCATACAAGCCAGACTCTGGTAAGTCTCTAACAATGAAAGAAGTATTGTTTGTTCTAGGACTCAAGAAGAACCTTCTCTCCATTTCAGCATTGATACAAAAGGAATGCGGGTTGCATTCATAGATGGTCAAGTCATCATGTGACCAAAAGGAAAGACTATCGATGATGCGGTAGTGATTGGAGAACAATAAGGAGGCTTGTACAAATTGAAGGGCTATCCAAAACAAGCCTTGATCCACAACACAGTAGATCCAAATGAGCTTTGGCATAGAAGGCTTGCACATGTGCATTACAGAGCACTACCTATTGCAAGCAAAGCTGTTGAAGGTCTTCCAGAATTTCAAGCTATTTGAAGGAAAGAACAAAATCAGAATATGACATAAAGAAACCAGTTGAAGAATGTGAAGATCCAGAATGCAGAGACCATGCAGTCATAAGAGTCTCTCAAATCAAAGAACAACTTGAAGCGGTAAAAGAAAAAGTGAAGAATGCAAAAGTGGTGATGGCCACCTTGAATGGCCTCTCAGGATCGTGGAATTCATTCATGTGAGGAATGTGTGCTAGAAGGAAGTGATTACTTTCAATAGACTCTAGAAAGAGAACTCACAAGAAGAAGAAGCTCAAGAAGAGAAGGTGGGAGAAACTGAAGATCAAGATCTTTCCATCCAAAGAAGATCCCCCAAGCAATGAGGAATATGAAGAACTCAACTCTTGAATAATTTCTTATCCAGCTTAGTTTTTGGATGATAAATGATGCTATTATGAATGAAGAAGATGATGAAGCTGAAGGCTAAAAAAGGACTATACCCTCGAAACAAATAAAGATAAGTATTCAATTGTTATTTCATGATATTGTTTTGTTATGCGTTTGTTTATATTTAGTTGATGTATTATGCATGATAGGATGTTTGCATTAATGACATCATATTACTAATACGCATGTGATGGGTAAGTAGCTCATGGTGCTATACAAATATCCATTGCTACTTATCTAGAATGAAACCAAGTTTGCTGACATATTGGATTAGTGCACAATCTCAATGTTGTCCTGGTAGAGATGGAAGGCACCTAGAAAGTTTCAGTGAGACATGGATGAATGTTGTATTGGCTAAAATAGTTGCATGATCATATATTTATGCATAAGTAGTTGCCAGTATGAATATTATTTATGAAATGTTATAACCATAAAATTGCATTTGACTTGTAGGAAAGATCACATACATAATCACCTACAAGCATAGAAGAATGAAGACTTATTCCGAAGAACAAGTGACGTCAGTTCAAAGACAAAGAATAATATGATGAGTGCAATGACATCATTGATGTAGAACCTTCCAACCACCAAGAAGAAAGGGAAGATCAGTTCAAGAAGAATGATGTCTGGGCGTAGTATCGAGACCTGAAGAGAAGTTCATAGTTCGATCATGTAGTAGATGGAAACATCGTGGGATACAAAGCAAGATTTCTAGCATGAGGCTTCTCATGAAGAGAAGGCATAGTCTACAAAGAAACATTTACAGCTAATAGAAGTGAAGTCACATGACATGCATAATCATGTGTGCAAATGAAAGAAGGCTTTGTACGAGTTCAGAAGACACCCATGTGATAACACATACATGATGAGCTTGATGAATATCTTAACCTTTGCTACAAGGTTGATAGAGGATGACAAGCTCACAGATGGGTGCAAGATGAAATTTTGAAGAAGTTCAAGATAGATGATCTTAGTATCCAGTGATCCTAGATGGATACTACTTGTCACTCTAGTATAGAATGTTTCAGTGCATAGAGTACAAAAGACAGAGGGAGTATGATGCTCCGCTTCAGAGGGAGTGATTGCAGAAGATCCTGAGGTTCGACATGGTACGACAGGATGGGAAGATTACTGATGATTCTAGGATTTACTGAGAGTAAAGTGGATTCCAACCTTTGATCCAAGGTTGAAGGTGGAAGAGCAGTGATGCTCTTGTTATGTGTCGATGCACTACTGTTCTAGGTATGGAGGTGTGGCAGAGTACAAATGGAATCTTCCTTGGATAAGGGAAGTATGCAGTAGAGATCTTGAAGAGGTTCGGGATGATGGACTGCAAGGTTATGGCTAGACCTATGGCATCAAACCTGAAGCTATTGAGTGATGCTTCATCAGAGATAGTTGATGCTATGATGTATCGTCAAATGATTGGGTCATTGATGTACCTGACGAACACGAGACCAGATATTTGCTTTGTTGTGAACACCTTGAGCCAGTATCTGACAGATCCAAGAAGTGTTCACTTGATTGCTGCAAAGCATATTCTGAGGTACCTGAAGGGTACAATTTGATTATGGGCTCAAGTATGGTGCGAATCAGAAGATTAACCTGGAGGGTTATGTTGATTCAGATTGGGTAGGCAGTGCCATCGACAGGAAGAGTACTTCAAGATGTTGCTTCAGTATGGGATCAGATGTGATCTCTTGGTTTAGTAGGAAGCAATCCTGTGTGGCACTGAGTACAGCTGAAGCAGAGTATGTCACAGCTTGTTCAGCTAGTTGTGAGGCAGTATGGCTACGGAAGCTACTGTCTGATATATTTGATCTCCCTTTGGATGCTACTTGTATACACTGTGACAACCAGAGTTCCGTGAAGTTGTCAGAGAATCCAGTGTTCCATGATAGGTCGAAGCATATCGAGATCAAGTACCACTATATCAGGGATATGGTGTAGAGAGGAGAAGTGAAGCTCCTGTATGTTGCGACAAAGGAACAGATAGCTGATGTATTGACGAAGCCATTGGCTAGGCTGAAGTTTGAGTACTTCAAAGAGAGACTTGGTGTTCTCCAGATCGAGGCTTCCTCCCAGAGAAAGTGATGAGACCCAGAGCCATTCTGACATGGTGAGAGGATTGGTTCCTTCCATGGTCAGATGTAAGGGCTGAGTCATTCCATTATGGTGAGAGGATTGGTTCCTTCCATGGTCAGATGTAAGGGCTAATTCATTCTGTTATGGTGAGAGGATTGGTTCCTTCCATGATTGATATGAGTGCTGAGATCCATAGCCATTCTGACGAGCAGGTCAGATGTAAGGGCTGAGCCATTCTATCATGGTGAGAGGGTTGCTCCCTTCCATGTCAGATATGAGTGCTGGCCATTCTGTCAAGTAGGACAGATGTAAGAGTAATTGCCATTCTAGGAATGGAGGCACCTGGTCAGTTACCAGGAACACTCAGTGTAAGAACTGAGTAGCCATTCTAATGTGATAGAGGGATGTGTTCCCACTTGATCAGATGTGAGTGTTGGCCATTCTGACGAGCAGGTCGGATGTAAGGGCAACTACCATTCTCTAGGAGAATGGAGGCACCTGGTCAGTTACCGGGTAGCTCAGTCAAGGAGGACTGGGGGCCATTCTGATATGATTGTTGGGATGTGTTCCCCTCATGATCAGATATGAGTGCATGCCCTTCCATCATTATGAGTAGGATGTGTTCCTACCTAGATGGATGTAAGTGCTGAGCCTTGTCACAGATGATAGTAGGTGTGTCCTATCATGCTGGTGAATGTAAGTACTGTGCCATTTCACAGATGATAGTAGGTGTGTCCTATCATGCTAGTGACTGTAAGTGCAGTGCCTTTTCATAGATGGTAGTAGGTGTGTCCTACCATGCTGGTGATTGTAAGTGCAAAGCCTTCTTATAGATGGTAGTAGGTGTGTCCTACCATGCTGGTGATTATAAGTGCTGAGCCTTTCCACAGATGGTAGTAGGTGTGTCCTACCATGCCGGTGGATGTGAGTGCTGTGCCTTTCCACAGATGATAGTAGGTGTGTCCTATCATGCTGGTGGTTGTAAGTGCTGAGCCATTTCACAGATGATAGTAGGTGTGTCCTATCATGCTGGTGAATGTGAGTGCTGGGCCTTTCTGATGGGATTGTAGTTTACTACATGATCAGATGTGAGTGTTGGGCGTGCCTTTCTGACAAGCAGGTCAGATGTAAGTGCTGGGTGAAGACCTACATGAGGGTAGGCCTACAACCAGCATGAAAAAGGGCTGGCTCTGTAGAACTTCCTATGACAAGAAAAATCATGAGATATCACCAGTGTTGATCCAGATCGAGTGATGATCCAGATCTAGTAATGATGATCCAGCAGTGATGATCCAGATCGAGTGATGATCCAGATCCAGTCCAGTGATGTTGATCCAGATCAAGAGATGATCCAGATCCAGTGATGATGTTTTATGTTGATCCAGATTGAGAGATGATCCAGATCCAGTGATGATGTTTTATGTTGATAAAGATCGAGAGATGATCTAGATCCAGTGATGATGTTCTATGATGATCCAGATCGAGAGATGATCCAGATCCAGTGAAGATGACTTGAAGACAAAGATGACTTGAATACGAAGATGAATTGAATACGAGATGATCCAGCTGATACAGAGAAGAAGACCAGTGCTGAAAATTGTGTCGAAAGAATACCTTCCTAGTTAAGAGGGAGTGTTGATGTATATGTAACTTTAGAATGTATTCTTCTATGTATCTTATGTATTGTAACCCGATGTTTATTTCGAGATGTTTCTATTATGTATTTGAGTCATGTGATCATGCCCCGATGTTTCGATCGGGAGGATTAATAATGTAATTAATTCATATCAAGTCATTAGGTAAGTCCCCACAGTTTCGGGGCACTTGAGTTATTATACACTAATTAAGGTGTAGGCTCGAGTAAGTAATTGTTAGTTGGGCCGACATGATTGAGTGCACTTCAAGTCAACGGAAGAATATAAATAGAGAGTGAGAGACTCTCTATTTATCACTTGTGAAATACATCACTTGCTCTCTCAAGTGTGGTGCACTTTTAGAGAAGGAAATTTTGGGCCTAGACAGATGACAGAATACTACTACTATTTTGGGAGATCTCTTACTGTTTTGGTGCTGATTCTATCTTAGAGGAAGTTGCGGGGTTTTCTCCTTTATGGTTTCCCTGAGGAAAATCTCTTTGTGTCTCTTGTCTCTTGTGATGTGCTTATGTTTATTGCTGTGCTTGTTATTATCTCCGTGAAAAGATCCTAAGATCATAATGCTAGCTTAATGTGATGAAAAACTAACACTTTTAGGACCGGATACGGTCACTATGAGTTTGTTGTCATGCCATTTGGGCTCATTAATGACCCGACTTTCTTCATGTGTTAATGAATCATGTATTGCATAAGTATCTCGATAAACTCATAGTGGTTTTCATTGATGATATTCTAAGTTATTCTAAGTCTAAAGAAGAACACGAGGAGCATTTAAAAATTAGTTTACAAGTGTTGAGGGAACATCAGCTTTATGCTAAATTTAGTAAGTGCGACTTCTTTAAAGATAAAATACAATACTTGGGCCATGTAATAACTAAATAGGGGATCTCGGTTGATCCAGAAAAGATAAAATCAATTGAAAAATGTCCAGTCCCAAAGGATGTGACTGACGTGCGATCATTCATGGGGATTATCGGTTACTATCGAAGATTCATTGAGGGGTTCTCAAGAATCACAAATCCCATAACTTATTTATAGAAGAAAGGAAATAAATTTGAGTAGAATCAAAAGTATGAAGAAAGTTTTAAGAAATTAAAAACATTATTAACTACTGCACCAATATTAAGAATTGTTAATCCTAATAAGGACTTTGTCGTATGCATTGACACATGCAACGATGGTCTAGGTGGGGTCTTAACTCAAGAAGGACACGTAGTTGCATACGAGTCTAGGAAGTTTAAAATTCATGAGAAAAGCTACGCTACCTACGATTTAGAGTTGGAATTCATCATACATTCTTTGAAGATGTGGCGCGATCACTTAATCGGAAGAAAATTTATGTTAATCACAGATAATAAGGGTTTAAAATATTTGTTCGATCAAGCAAATTTAAATGCAAGGCAAACTAGGTGGCTAGCTTTCCTTAGCGAGTACAATTTCGACATCCAACATATTAAGGGAAAATAAAATAAAGTCGTTGATGCTCTAAGTAGAAATGCAAGTTTGAAATTTGTGGTAGCAATCAACACTTACAAAACAGATTTAGAAGATTAGCTAGAGGAAGGAGTAAAATTGGATGAAAATTATCAAAAATTACAAGCTAAAGCGGTGGAAAATTTAACTGAAAGTTTAAGTACATGGTATAGTCTAAATGAAAAATGATTAATACTTTATAAAGACTGGTTGTATATACCTAATGTACCTAAAATCAAGCTACTGATTTTAAATGAAATACATAAGACTACTTACTCAAGACATCCTGGTTATCAAAATACTATAAACATGTTACCGAAATATTATTTTTGGCCAAATATGAAGAATGAACTGGAAAAATACATTTCCAAGTGCTTCGAATGTCAATAGGTTAAGACTAAACACCAACATCCAACCATTTTGTTACATCCATTACCCATCCGTAGCCAGAAATGGGAAATAATCAGTCTTGATTTTATTACAAGTCTACCTAGAAATCAGAATTAGAATGATTCGATAATGGTAGTCGTTGATAAACTCAGTAAAGCAGCTCATTTATACCCATAAAGGCCACCCACAAGGATGCTAACATTGCTGATATATTCATGAAAAAAATATTTCTTTTGCATGGAATACTGAAAGTTATAATTTCTGACAGAGATCCTAAGTTTATGGGCAACTTCTGGAAACCTCTATTTAAAGGATTGAATACTACTTTAAATTTCAGTACAACTTTTCATCCTCAGACGGATGGACATACTGAAAGAGTGAGTCAAATATTGGAATAATGTATGTTAGAGAAGAACCAATTAAATGGTAGGATTACTTACACTTGGTTGAATTTGCTTATAACAACCACTACCAAGCTTCAACAAAATACAACCCATTTGAAATTTTGTACAATAGAAAGTGCAATACTCCCATCTCATGGAGTAACCCAGTTGACAGGTTAGTACTAGAACCTGAGCTATTAAAAGATATCGAGCTAATTGTAAAGTACATGCAAGGTAATATGAAGGTTGCACAAGATAGAAAAAAAATTCAAGCAGATCTTAAACGAACTCAGAAAGAATTCCAGGTGGGTGAACATGTTTTCATAAAGGTAAGGCCTAAAAATAGTTCTTTAAAGTTAGGAAGTTGTGCTAAGTTGGCACCCCAATATTGTGGGCCTTTTGAAATATTATCCAGAATAGGACAGGTGGCATACCAGTTGGCTTTACCACCAAATCTAAAATTTCATAAGATTTTTCATATCTCCGTTTTAAAAAGATATGTGTATGATGTTACTCATGTTATAAATTGGAATGATGTGCAGGTGGAACTCGAAGGAGATTTTCTGGTGGAAACAAATTGTATCCTCAACAAGAGGGAGATCTTTCTTTGAAATTGCACCATTGGGTAGGTGAAGGTGCAATGGAAGCACCTTAGTCCAGAAGAAGCCACATGGGGATTGCAGAGTCATATGCGGGCATCATATCCAATTCTGTTCCAGGGAAAATCTGAGGACAATGAATAAAATAACATCGAGGAAGATGTTGTATTTAAGGGGATGTGTATGTCACATACCCTAAATTCCAAAAACATTCTATGTTTTAGGAGACATTATGTTTTAATTTTATTATAATGTTTGTAATTATTGACCAAGTGGGGTCAAGGATAATTGCATTTAATTGCTGAATATTTTATTAATTAATAAATAAAAGATGAGACAACAGCTTAAGGAGGTTGTTAAATGAGTGTCTATTGGCCACTTGGTGGAATAAGCTAGGTTGAGAGCAGATTGACACTTGGCAGCATCCTCAAACTACTTCTAGTTGTTGGAGGAGGCAACTTCCCTATTTTTGTAGTCATGTTCCCCAAGAAAGTGGAACAACAGAAGGTGGCTCATTAAGTGAAAAACTAACCCAAAAGACCTAGGCATGCTGGTAAAAATACCCATCAAATTCAGTAGAGGTTGCTCATTCTGTACTTGTGAAATTTCTGAGTGAAATTGGTGCACAAGAAATTCGATGGAGGGGACAAGAAGAAGTGTTTGATTGGAAAGTGCTGATTTATTGAACTAGTGTAACTGTTTTGGGCTGAGTTCTCACTGCTACAAGCAGAAGTATTACTGTTGATTACTTTGTGGAGTTGTAGGGGTTTCTAAACCTATTCTCTCACCGAGTGCTTTCAACTAGGTGGACCAGTAGACAGGCTTGGGGATCCTAAGATTTGCATCTTAGCTGTCTTTAGGAGTTGCTTGGGAGGAACATGCTCCTTAGGTTGTTGTCTCCTCTTCTATATTACTGGGTTCTAAATGTTTTTTTTTTCTTTATGCAAGCATAGGAACTGGAATGTATAAATTACGATTTGATGCATCTATATGACTGATTATTTTGTGAGTTAGTTAAATCTTTTATTATTCCAAGATTGAAATAGTGTTAGTTTTAAATTTACTGATGAATAAATTACCTCACTGTATTTTTCCACACCTCTGAAGAGGTAGTACTATAGTATCGTAGGTGAAATTAAGTTTGATGATCAAATCAAATCAAAATGTCCAGGAATATGATTATTTACTTTTAATCTTTATAGAGTTAGAAGAAGGATTCCTCTATTTCAGAAGTTTCCTTTGTTAAAATACACCTGTTTAAAACATAAAGATAAACTACCATAAAATAAGGTCGATTAGAAATTGGTACACAGTTTGTGTAACCGTGTTATTTTTAGCACAGTAAATACAATTGTGATTAAGGCTTAAACTAATATAATTACATTTAATTAGTAACTATTACAGAAATAGAAAAATAACGTAAGTAGGAACAACTTAGATTATTTAAACAGTATAATGAAATTATATTAATAACTTAGCTTTTGCAAATAACAAATAAATAATTTCAGTAATACTGTAAGTAAAACATGAGATATCAAATACATCAAAGTAAAAAAAACAACAATGAAGAGTTTTAATTTAAAATAAAAATACAAACCCTAATTAAGGAAAACTGTCAACCAAGTCTTTCCTTCTTTCCTGTAAAAAGACCTGTAACAAGAATCGTCATTTTCACTGCATTAGCTTCAAGAGCTAAGTAAGCCTCGGGCATGAACTGAAGTTCCTTCATTTAAGCAGGAGACAAACTTTTGTAAATAGTAAACCTATAATTGCTTTCAGCTCATACTACTTCAGATCATTACTTACTAAATCAATCTTTCAATACTTAATT
Source organism: Pseudotsuga menziesii (assembly GCA_001517045.1). Lineage (NCBI taxonomy): Eukaryota > Viridiplantae > Streptophyta > Pinopsida > Pinales > Pinaceae > Pseudotsuga > Pseudotsuga menziesii. Next base: position 166,142 of record LPNX010042560.1, on the reverse strand, counting down.
TTGAATGCAAAAAGTGAAGATTGCAATCTTATAAATTAATAAAGGAATTTGTTTTAGTTTCTAGATTATACCTTTAAGATGTTAACTGTTAGCAGTTAAATTACTCTCTTTATCGATGATTTTAAACATTAATTGTCGCAAGAAAAATTTTCAATTTTTAGGAAAATTTTGGGGTATTACATGTACCATACTCGTGCTCTAGTCTTGGATTTTCTACTGAATCCTCTGATTCTTCTTCTTCTTCTTCAGATATTGGCTTATATTATTCTTCTTCATCACAGGAACCTTTGTCAACATGCGATGTGAGTTGGTAGTCTTCTTCTTTGGATGTGCCACAACTCCCTCTTCCTAGTAGATTCTTTCTTCTCTTTCATGACCTAAATCATCTTTTGCTTCTTAAATAACCAGCATCTAATTTAGTTCCTCTATCTCTAGGGAACATATCAACTTAGTTTGCTCCATTTTTCACATATTTCTGCTGTGACATATCGGACCTTCTTCGCACATTTTTTGACTGTTACATTCATAGGATTCCATTTACACATACGAGCATCTTTATCCAGGTTTTCAAGGATGAAAAATATCTTTCGTGATGTCCTTGGAAATTTTTTTTCTCCACCTTACTATATGAGGTTATTGTATCCACAACAAACTTAGTAATGTATCCCTCCAAAATACTATCTACCCAAAAATCAATATCCCTCAACACAGGGTTTCTCACACTTTTCCATCATTGAATCAACTAAGGATTCCACTCCGTCAGTTCTCCTACTTGGAAATTTATTTGCTGGGTTTCCAACCTAGAAACCCACTCGTTCAACACAATGGGAAATTCGTCAAAGAAAATATCGTGAATATCTATGCAGAGGTATCGATCCAACCATTCTATTGGGTTTCACTGAGATCCTTTACTCTCCTCTTGTGAAAAATATAATGCTTTTAAATCCACCCAATCTTGGATTTCAGGCTTCGACGGATGACACAACATATCCCTCACCAAAATGATTTGGGTCCCAAAAACATAACCATTTGTTGGCCTTGTGGCATATCTGTGACCTAGGTTGGGTCCCTTTTCTCTTGCACACAACAAAGCCCAAGATATCGGCCCGACATGGCAAAGTTCAATCGACAACACTTGCGATGCATATGCAGTCTCACCCAAGATATCTTTCTATGGGTATTTGTGAGAACCAGGTTTCTGCATTTGGGCGGGGGATTCTGTGTCCATTGGAATATTTCAAAGGTACTCAACCAAATCCTGTGGATGGTTTATTTATGCTTACTATGCACAATTAGACTATGACACACTTCTTCCTTTGTAAATAATATAACAATAACCCTAGTGCAGCTTAGATGCATTCAACTTATAACAATGGGACTAATATATATAAACTCATTCATAATAAAAATACATAAGCATTCCTTCACATCAACATATACACATGTGAATTAGACACATTCAACATTCACACATATAAAATAGAATCTAAAGTGGAAACCCATATGAGAAAAAACCATGAAGGTGCTCTTCATCTGGCATGAGAAATATATGGCACCTTTTGTATATGCATCTAAGTTGCAGAATCTGCTCTAGATCTTCCTTGCTTATCTTTATAGACTTCTATCTCCTCTTGTTCTCTCTTATCTGCTGTCATTGGCCTTTCTCTACTTGAATCTACTACTGATCCACACACAACCTAGATCAACTCAGTCTATTCTACACTTCTGCGCACTCAGCTGTGTATTCTTGACTCAATGCACTTAACAAAACTAACATATGCAATTACAACAATAACCATAAGCTAACAAAGACACAAGAGGCTAAGAGATAACAATGGTCTAGAGGCTAACCAACTAAAAATCATTTCAGATGCTAACCTGTATAGAATTTGCATTCCTCCTTTTATAGACTCTTTACATGTCGCTCTCTCATCCAACTTCCTACACTTAGACAAAAAGTTATCTTTCCTATTCTAAAGACAGATGTCAATAAGAAGTAATGACCTTCCATACAAAGATACCTTCATGAATGCAACTTCTGCCAACTCGAGACGACCTCATACCCATGATCTTTCTAACCTATCTCTTTCTAACCGTTGCTTCATTCTACGCCTTCTGACATGGATCTACTCTATCGCCTTCTTTCTCTGTCACGTCATTTCCTTCTATCATGGTTTTTCTTCTATTGTGACTTCTTCTTATGTTGTGGCTTCTCTTCTTTCACGACTTCTCTTCTTCACTGCATCTTTCCTTAATCCCTTCCTCTTTATCAGCCTCTATCGCACCTCATTTTCCTTCTTTTCCTTCATCTTCTCTTCCTTCCTTATTTTCATCGATGCCTGTTTTGTAGCTCATTTCTCTTCTTTTTCCTTAGCTATTTTCATACTTAAGTAGAATTTGAAGTGAATTATACTTACCTATCCCCACGCCCAACATTGTGTATTACCTCTAAAATTCCCTTTTCTCTTGTATCACCAGATGCAAATCTTACTCAATCAGGATCTCCATATATCCAATGTTCACAAATATTGAAATTCAAAGTGCAATTAGTCATACCTTCAACCATACCTTTACTGTGTAATGCTCGAAGGCCATTTTCTCCAATATGCCCCAATCTTTGATGCCATAGCATTGTATTTCCTCTTGATGCATTCAGGGTTTTTTCATCTTTACCTCCTTACTCAGGAACACAAGAGTTTTTATATTCATCAATGATGGTGCCTCCCAATATTTTGTGCATAGTTCCATACCAAAATCCCCTCATAAATACCAATGGAACTAGAACGATTTAGAAACCACCATATCCACACACAATCTTTACACCTACACCATCCATCTCTCCTATAGTTATCAAGTTTCTTGCTAGATTTGGAATGTGTAGCACTCTAGGTAGAGTTCTAATCCTTCCATACTTGAGTTTCATATTGAATCTATCATGTCTAATGATACTGGATGGTGATTTATCTCCCAAGTACACATATCCTGCATTTAAATTTTCATATTTATAGAACCACTCCCTATGAGGGCTCATATGACATGAGGCACTTGAGTCAATCAACCATATATCACATTCTGAATGATCGCCTACAGAAGCTAGGTACACAAACCCTCCTTATTTTGAGGAGATATTTTCCTCTGTGGAAGGGGTATCCTCATATCCCTTTTCTTTCTCAACATTCTTAGATCTCCAATCCTTTTTATAGTGTGCAACTTTACCGCATTTTTAGAAATTCCTTATTCCTTTTATTAGGAATTTATATCTGCCCTTATATTTATATCACTCCCCTCTAGATCCTTTTCTTTTGTTTATCTCCTTGTGGAGACCTCTAACAGACAAGGAATCCATGCTATGATTATCCTTGGTTTTTCCCTTATCTCTTATGATAGTAGGAATGATACTATTTCATCAATTTTAAGGTCTCTTGACTAGCACTACCTATTTCAACAATTACATTGTCCTAGGAATCTGGCAAAGAAAAAAATAATGTAATACATTTATCTTCTTCAACCATTTTAATGCCACCAAAGGTTATCTGACATACTATAGCATTCTAGACATTCAGATGCTCTGTTACTCTATCGTTTTCATCCATTCTAAGATGAAATGGTTTCTTTTGCAGAAACAACTTCTTCACAAGGGATTTTGATTGATACAAACTCCCTAGTTTCCCCCAAATCTTTATCACACTATATTCATTGTATATGTTCCTATCGAAGTGGAGGGGCTTTGAACTTATGCATATTTTGAAGTGATAGAAATTGTTGATGACATTAATATGTACCCAACACTCTTGGGAATAATTTGGGCCATTGAAAATTATACCATCATCAATTTCAAGAAGAGGATCCTGTCATTCAAGCATTTAGAGATGAGAGTATTTGTGTTAGTGGATTCGTTGGAAGGAGAAGGGTACAAGGAACCTATTCGAGGAGAATATCATGAAGGGGGCATAGATAATATCTACAATATTTCTTCACGACTAGATGATTGTATTAATCCAAAATTCTATGGTAGGTTTAGTTAGAAGTGTGCCAGCTCATGTTCGTCTGTCTCAGGGGAAGAACTGGAAAATTGATAGAATTGGTTACATGAGGTTATATCGATGAAAAAGTGTGCTCAAATAACAAAGTCCCTAGGATGGGTTGGCACATAGGTATTCAATTTTACTACCTATTAAGTATTTCCTAACATTGATACATTTATTGTATATTTTGAAGTCAGGGTACCATAACAACAACGACTATTGGCCTTAGATTCTACCTTGAAGGATACTTCGGAGAGGTGGTGGGGTATCCATAAACATTCCATCACAGTATGGTAATAGTGTCAAATATTGTTAAAGATCAAATTTGGAGAAGGAATTCATTATGTTGGAAAAAAGTATAAAGCACTAACTAGTCTTGTTGATCATATCAATGCTTGTATTACGACATGGAAGACCATATCGAAACAATATTGGGTGCATATGTTCATATATACACTAGATATGATACCGATAAATTGGCACACGTCTCTTTAACAATGATGAGGAACTACATAATGAGATGATATTGCAAGTAGTTTCCAACAGACATTTAGTTATGTAGGTGAAATCCCATTGATAGATTTATCTCTTCAAGTAATCAAAGCCAAAATTTTTGAGGAAAAATCAGTGCCTGTATCGAGTTTTCCTTAGTGTACTGTGACCGTTTAGAACCTGATGGAGTGTTACAACATTTACGAAGAATCTGAGGATGATGAGCCTAGATATATAAATATTCCAGAATTAGAGGGATGTCGAGCATTGAAGGGACCTCGTATGTCACCTGACAAATTATTGAATCCATTGAATGTTAAAAAGGTAAATACTGGCTCACCTAATAACCCTAAGTTTACAAACATTGGTTATTACCGGGATGATTAGACTATTGGAAATATTATAGACTTATTGCGTAAATTCCAAGAACTGATTTATACAAAGTTTTCTGAAATGAAGGGAATTGTTGGAGAGTTGGGTGAGATGAATACCTTATTAAAAATTAAAAGTAAATGCTACACCAATAAAGTAGAACCAATACAAACTAAATTTGAGGTATAGAGAGAAATTCACAGAAGAGATCAAAAAAATGCCGGAGGTGGGTATCATCGATCATGTTGAAGAGTCTAAGTGAAAAAGTACAATGGTTGTGAAAGACAAGAAGAATGGAAAAGTTCACTTTTGTGTCGACTTAAGGAAATTGAATGAAACCTTCCTCCATGATCCATTCCCCACACAATTTAGAGATGAAGTTCTAGAGAGTGTTGGATTCCAATAGGTATATTCATTCATTCATTGTTGGATTTTAGAGATATCATCAAATAAGGAATGCTAAAGAAGTTTGACATAAATCCACTTTTTTGATAGAGTGGGGATGCTTCCAATATATAGTAATTCCTTTTGGTATTAAATATTCCCGTGCTATGTTTTCTAGGATAATGGTTGTTGCCTTTAAATAATTTATTTATATATTCCTTGAAGTGTACTTTTATGATTGGACTATGTATGGGTTGATCGAGAATCACATTGAAAGTATAAAATTAATGTTAGAACACTATAGACAGTTCTATATCTCTTTAAATTTGAAGAAATGTATTTTCTATGTACCATTTCGTATATTGTTGGATCATGTTGTCTACAAGGAAGGTGCTCATGGATCTGATGAAAATTGATATGATTGTGGAATTACTTCTACCAACTTAATTTAAGTAGTTAAGAACCACAATGTTACATATAGGCTAATATCGTAAATTTAACTGGGGTTATGCTGAAATTACAATGTCGATGGAGAAGTTGTTAAATAAATATGGGAAGTTCCAGTGGAATGAAGAGTCTCAGAAGATCCTTGACACCCTGAAAGAAAAAATAGTTTGCGCTCCCATTTGGTAGAAGGAATTTCATGTTCATGTGGATGTATTGTTAGTTGATCTTAGTGCAGTGTTGGCACAACCAGGTGAGGGGATATTGACCATCTGATTTCATTTTCTAGTAGTAAGTTGTCAACCACAAAAAAAATTACACTTTCCATGATATATGCATTACAAAAGTTTCGACACTATTTACTGGGTGGCCATTTCAAAATGTTTACAAACCATTATGCTTTGAAGTATCTAGTCAATAAGCCAGTGTTGGGGGAGTGAGATCTATCGATGGATCCTTCTCTTCCAAGAATTTTATTTTGAGATTATTGTTAAATCTGGGGGGCTTAAAGCTATACTTTATCACCTGTCATGGTTGAAAATAGGGGAATATCCAACCAACCTAGATGATAACTTTCCTAATGCAGAACTTTCTGCAGTAAATATGCTTGATGAAGACACCATACACTTTTTGACTACATGAAGAGCAGCAGATGGATACACCATAGTACAAAAGAAGCAATGTGTTTTCAAATATGCATATTTGTAGTTTATTGATGGATAGTTGTATAAAATGGGAGTTGATGATATTTTATGTCACTGTGTCTTAGAGAATGAGTGACTAGTGGTTCTAAATGAAGCTCATGATGGGGTGATAGGAAACCACTGTGTTGGGAAAGCAACTGGACATAACATATTGTGGGTCACTTTGTGGTGGCCTACACTACATTGTGATGCATATGAGTACCACAAGAGCTATGACATTTGTCAAAGGAATGGAAAGCCATCAAGTCGAGATGAAGTTCCATTGGTTCTACAAGTAATATTGCAGGAATTTGATAAGTGGGATATATATTTTGTGGGTCTCATCAACCCACCAAGAAAGAGAACAGGTGCCAAATACATAATATTTGTGATTGATTACTTGACCATGTGGGTTGAGGTTTCCCTTGTGAAAGATTGTACTACTATGATTGCTACAATTTTTCTCTTTGAGAACATGGTTACAAGGATTGGATGTCCAAGATTCCCGTTGAGTGATCAAGGTAAGCATTTTGTTAATAAAACTATTGATGAACTTACAAAAGAATTTCAAATCCATCATAGAAAAAGTACACCTTATAATCCATAGGAAATGATACTATTGAAGCCTTTAACAAAACCATAGAGAATGCTTTAACTAAGGTCTGTAATGTGAACTGTGACAATTGGGACTTAAAAATCCTTGCAATATTGTGGGATTGTCGAACCACCTCTAAGAAATTAATAGGTCAAATCCCATTCAGGTTAGTTTATGGACATGATTATGTTATCCCCATGGAATATATTGTTTCCATTATGAGGATAGTTACTCCCACCAGTATATCTGACACTGTTAGGATTATAATCCTCCCTTGTCCAAACTGGTCAATTAAGCCTAACTTAGGAGTCTTTGTAGTCATTATTGAGTCACTAGTACCATTGGGTCAACTTGGCCTAATTGGGCCACATGTATAAGTTACTAGAGTGTGGGAACATTGATTTAGGCTAACTTCCACTTACTACACTTGCATGCATTAGTTTAGGCACCTCCTAGACCAATCCCTATAATTTAGGAGCCACTGGGAGTGTCGACACAAACCTCCTTCAGTTCAGTTCAGTCCGTGACTAGTCAAACCTAGTTATGAGTCAGTTACATTCAGTTAGAGCAAGTCTTTTCATGATTGCATGTGGGAAGGCGCATTTTCTCACCTACCACGTCAGTTAGACTAGTTTAACTAATTCTAATTGATTGAGAGGTTAAATTAGACGACTAGAGTTATCTAGTTAAGCTCCGATAGTGATTTAGACACATCGAGTTATCCATGCAGTCATATTGAGTTAATCAATTTGAATTGCCTCTCATGAATTTGAATTTTCTGGATATTAATGTTAGTGTATTTTATTGTAACAATGATCCAGATTGTATCCATTTTTACTTTTTGATTAGTGAAAGAATATACAGTTGTAACCCCTTATTGCACTGTTTCATATCATATTCTGAGTATATATATTTTTTATCTTCTATAAGTTTTGTCTTGTTCCATAGATTCTTGTGAGCTCAATTTTAATATCGTGTCAGAGCCTCAACATGACAAGGAAATTCTTCTTCTACAAATTTCATGCTGGATAAAAAACTTTCAAGCAAAATTGCCCCTTCCAACTCTTCACCAGAAGTGAAGAATTTACCACATAATTCTTGGGAAAAATATTATTGTTTATCAAGCTTGATTGATTTACTAAGTCGGGTGTGAAGCAAACTCCAAAAGTGTAGGTTGTTGACCTTACTTTGTCTGTTTTTTTCATGATTTGCAGGTTTTTCAAACTCTTTCACTGCATTCGCTACAACAACATAATGGTCTCTTCTATGAATATTCTCACTTCTTTCAACTACTATCAGTGGAAGGAGGACATTGATATTCAACTTCGCTCCAAAGTAATCTACAGAGTCACCATGGATACAAAGGTAGAGCCAAATCATGTTGTAGACAAAGCCAAATACTGGAGTAAGCTTGATGAAGCATATGGATTTCTGTGCATTTTAATTTCTAAGGGTCTTCTCTTCCACATCACTTGTTAGAAGACTCCCATGGAGATTTGGGACAAACTTGATACTCTGTTTGATAAGAAATATGACATGAGAATCTATCATCTACAGAATGAGCTGATATCTCTAGACCCGGGAAACTTCGAAACCATGAATGACTTCTTCACCAAATTAAAGCACCTAATGCTCTAGTTGAAGCTATGTAAAGTTGAGAAGGAGGATGATAAACTCATCCTTGCCATCCTTTTCAAAAGTTGGCTCAGATTACTCACTTTTTGTGTCCACCTTTCATACTAGGAAGCTTATAATACCGAATTGGAAGATGCCAACCCTCAATGCATTCATCGAGTCTCTCACCAATGAGCATGACAAGATTGTCCAAATAGGGATCATCAGATCTTCCAAAGATCAAGCCTTTTTTTCTGGAGGACCCAAAGCTATGAATGGAAAGGGGAAGCAAAAGAACCAAAAGCCAAAGTATGAGCCTCTTAAGGAGAAGGAGAAGTCAGATGAGTCCTCAGGTCCTAGGAGAAATAAGAAGAAGGGAAAATAAAATATCCTTTGTTCTTACTATGAAAGGGGATTTCATCAAGAAATATCTTGTATGATGAGAACAATTGATCAAATGGCTCTTGCCCTATAGAAAAATATCATCTCTCTACCAGCTCGTGCAAGGAAGGCTAACTATGGAGAAAAGACTGAAGATCATGATGTTATATGCCATAAACTGAAGGCTAGTTGTTCAAATACACATGCTTTCCTCATTGATTCAGGAGCTTCCAATCATAGGGTTAAATCTAGAGAATCATTTACTTCATTACAGCCTATTGATGGTCCTAGCATTCACATGGGTGATGAAAGTCAAATTCAAGCTGAAGGGAAAGTTTCTATAAAGTTGGAGCATGGGAAGTTCAATGATGTACTTTGTGTTCCCTCCTTAGATGCAAGTCTATTATCTGTATACCATATGACTCACACAAGCCCACCAAAGTTAGTGATATTTGGTCCTGACACGGTGGAGATCACATATATCTCTACTGGGAACATTATAGCGAAGGGTGCTACAAATCATGCCTCCAAGGAATATGAATTCTCACACTTTCTTCCATTTCCATATCCAGTACACTCTCAACTATCACTTGAAAGGGGAGGTACAAACATTCTATCTACTCATTTTGCACATGATAAAGTTTTCCACTAGTATTTCAGAATTCGAAGTAGAAGACTCAGTTGTATCCATTTTTGAGATTGAAGTTCATAGTGATTCAGATCCAAATCCAGTCCATATTCCCAATCCTAAACCCAAATGGGAACAAAATGTTATTGGGTCAGTTGGGAAGATGATTGGAAATCCATCTTACATAAAGAGTACAAGAAATCAGTTTCAGAAAGAGAACCTTGCACTATGTCAAGCAAGCTCACCTCCTTAAGAGAGATGCAACAAACTCCCTGTGAGATGCTACATGACAAGGTTTGATCAGCTACACTTCTCTCAGAAGAAAAAAGTGGATCATGTCTCTCTTCCTCCAAAAAGAGACAAAGGTTACATTCCTCCTTCCTTCCATCATCATTTTGGGAGAAGATGGAGAAGTATACATGTGAGGCCCCAGGATACTTGTGCACAGAAGAATAAGAATGTTGCTTCGCTACACCACAGAGATGAAGGTTGGAGCAACATTTTCTCAGGTGTTTTTTTGAAAGAGGAATATTTTCTCTTGATATAAAATATCAAATCCTGATTGTACCTGCTTAGTTTGAGGGGGGTGTTTTTCCCCTGAGGTTTTTCCCCGTTTCCTTGTTTGTATTAAGCAATTACTTTTTTCATTTCATTTGTAATGGGTGACCTATGGTCTTAGTTACTAGGGCCCATGGTTTTCCAATTTAGCAATCAGGGGGGGTGTTAGGATTATAATCCTCCCTTGTCCAAATTGGTCAATTAATCCTAACTTAAGAGTATTTTTAGTCATTATTGAGTCACTAGTACCATTGGGTCCACTTGGCCTAATTGGGCCACATGTACCAATTACTAGACTGTGGGGAAAACTGATTGAGGATAACTTCCACTGACTACATTTACATGCATTAGTTTAAGCACCTCCTAGACCAATTCCTACAATTTAGGAGCCATTAGGAGAGTCAGCACCAACCTCCTTTAGTTTAGTTCAGTTGGTGACTAGTCAAACCTAGTTATGAGTCAGTTACAGTTAGTTACATCTAGTTAGAGCCAATATTTGCATGGAAGCATGTGGGAAGGCACCTTTTGTAACCTACCACATCAGTTAGACTAGTTTAATTGGTTCTACATTAGAGGAAATTTCAATTTAAAATGAGCCTTCCAAAAATAATACAAATTCCATGTCATCATGTATTAGCCAATCAAAATTCTTTAAAATTAAAAAATTAAGCATCTCTTAAACAAATTTTTAATATAAATTTGGGGATGGGTATCATAAAAAAACTACTTTTTTTCCATATTTTTGACATATCTCCCTGTGTTTTTACTCAAATTTTTGTCAGGAGAGCTTGTTGGATGTGAAATTAAATGGCACATCCAATGAGTACCCACTCGACATACTTTTGATAGGACTCGCTACCCCAAAAACAAGAAATACCTGAAAAAATGTGATGATGACATCATCATCCCATTTTTTCAGGTATTTCTTGTTTTTTGGGTAGAGGGGCCCATCAAAAGCTTGTCGAGTGGGTACTCGTTGGATGCACAATTTAATTCTTCATCCAATGACCTCTCCCAATTGAAATTTGAGTAAACACATAGGGAGATATGTTGAAAATACGAACAAAGAAGTAGTTTTTTCTTTTCTTCCTCCAAAATTAATAAATATTATTTTATTATTTTAACTATCATTTTATTAATTTTCCTTAGGAGGCCCATTTTGATTTGAAATTTACTCTAATGACTAATTGAAAGACTAAATTAGACAACCAGATTTAGCTAGTTAATCTCTGATAGTGACTTAGACACATCCAGTTATCCATGCAGTCATACTGAGTTAATCAATTTGAATTTCCTCTCATGAATTTGAACTGTCTAGATATTAATGTCAGTGTATTGCATTGTAATAATGATCCAGATTGTATCTATTTTTACTTTTTGACCAAGGAAAGCATATACAACTGCAACTCCTTATTGCATTGTTTCATATCATATTCTGAGTAAATTTGTTTATGGAATCTTCCATAATTTTTTTCTTGGTCCATAGATTCCTGTGAGCTCAATTTTAATAGATATTTGTGACCATGTCAAAGAGAGGTTGTTGCAGCGACTCTAGTTGGAAGAAGATCACTTCCTTGCAGGGTTTCACCAACAAGTTCAGAAAGAAACAACGAAGGCTTGTCATGATAAAAAAAATTAAGAAGAAACCGTTCTAGTGAGGGTACCTTGTTCTGATCTATGAAAACAAGTTTCTGAAACATCCTCAAAAGATCCGAACAAACTGGTTCGAACCATATATCGTCAACTTTATCATTCAGGGGGGTGCAGTTCAATTGGAATTCAATTAAACCATTATAAGGATATGTGGGTATCCCTTGAATGAGTCATATTTTAGTAAAAAAAAATTTTGGAAACCGCGATAGAGAATTTTCAAAACCCCATTACAACTATCAAACTATAAAATTTTGGGTTCCCTAGAGGTTTTTACGGTGAGCATCCATTTCTACCTTTAGAATCGCCATTAAAACACAATTACATTCATATTTTTCAACATAAAAATCTCTAGTTTTTCGTCAAAAGTTCCTCACATAGGCAAAATCACCCAATATTTAAACATCTCATTTTATTACAATCAATAAACATAAGTAATTAAAAATAAAAAGTCTTAAAATTTAAATCAATTGTTTTTTTCTTTTTCTTTTGTGGGACATATCTACTTCTCACTAATTTCATTTAATTTTATTTTAATAATAATTATTTGCCTTATAATAGAATCATTACTGAAACTAACATTAAGAGTTCCTTTTTCTCTTTTATTCATATTTTAAAACTATTTATTAACTAATTTTAATATTTTTCTTTAATTATTCAATTAATATTACTAAAAAAAGATTTTAATTCTTAATTTCTAGTTTCTAGGTCCTTTTTTCATTTTATTCATTATTTTCTCTCATCCTTCATTCCCTTTGTATCTTATTAATCATATTTTAAATAATTTTATTATTTTCTTTATTTTTAAATTAATATTCAATTAGTAAGGTTTTAAAATTTTATCTCTATTTCTAAATATTTTAATTTTCTAAACCTTAAAATAAGGTTCTCTTTTCATTTTAACTAATATTTTTCTCCTTAAATTAAAAACATTTCCTAACAACCATTTTTCCCTCTATTTATATCACTATTCTTACTTTTTACTCACAACAGCTTCAATTGAATTCTAAACATGGGTGGAGTGTCCACTCAAAACACATCAATCATGTTTAAAGTCTAACACAGTGCAAATCCATAAGATAAAACACAATACAAACCTTTCCTAAGATCACAAGTTAACCAGCGGGAGAAAAATACCCAAGTTGCGAAAATGATATTCCAAGTGTGGTGATTGGAACCATATGCAAATCCGACATACAAAGGTGTATCTAACAACATTTACAAATAAAGTGATAAGAATAATAACTAAACCGAAAAACAAAGAATAAAAATAAAAATAAAGAAACTAATATACTTATAAACAACATGTACATGTGTATTTTCTTAGTCATTGTTAATTAGGCATAATACCTCTTCAAATATAGCCCATTGTGAAGCTCACTCAGAACATTCCCTTCATAATCCACTAATTCATAGGATCTTTTATTGATATCATGCCTCACAATGTAAATAAAATACCATATTGGATTATAATTACCTACCTCATCTTATCTTTATCCTATTTGTCAACAAAGACTAGGCCTCCTTTAGAGAAGAACCTAGGACAAACTATCAATTGAGCTCAACCTTAACACATTTCTTACGAGGATCATTTTCCATTGTTGCATATATGCAATTCTCATTAAGTTGTTCCAAGTAAAAAAGGCCTTCTTATTCGACAAGCATGTTAGGTAGAATTTACATATCTAGTTTCAATGAGGGAATTTCACATTTAATCAATAAGATTTCCTCCATTTGATGAACTAGTTGGAAATAAGTGAAACTAGTTGTAGTCTTAACTAAGAGAGGCCCATAAATTTAGAAAGAGAATCAAATGCCCATTTTTTTACTCGTATAATTTTTTGCTCTAGAGAATATTTTTCAAATCCTTATTCATGACTTATACATGTCTATTCACTTGGGGATAGTAAGGAAATGTTAGCTATTCACCTGGGGATAGTAAGGCAATGATAGCTATTCACTTGGGGATAGCAAGGAAATGATGGAACTTGAAGGATAATCCCATCATAATTTTATTCTAAAAATGAGTGTTATGATTAGTGAAAATATATATGGGCACACCAAACCCATCAACCTAAATGAATATGAATATCATTGTTGTTTCACCATCATTAGTGAAGGTAGGCATACATTCATCCCACTTATTGAAATAGTCAACAACTACAATGATATACTTGTGGCCTTGCACCAAATCTAGGATACACATTATTAAATCCACCCCAACTTGATGAAGAGTCCAACAATAAAAATAGGATATAATAGATATAGGTGTGCACATCTCTTTCATGTAAATTTGGCATGAATGACATTTCTTCAATAATTGAACACAATCTTTGAAAATGGATGTCTAAAAGTATTTAGCTTGCAATATTTTTTGGGTGATGGATAACATAGAGAACTTTAACTGTTATAGGATCCACCATGGGAATCATTCATAACCTTCATATCCTCCTCACGGTTCAAACATTGTTTCAAATTAAGATCAATGCCACAACTATACAAAGTGTCATCGATAATAAGATAACTCTTTACATGGTGACAAGCACATCATTTGTTTTCATGAGGAAAGTGAGAGGGGGACCTTTGGGTATGGAGATACACAAGGATGCCTTTGCACCAAGGGTCACTAGAGGAAATGAGGAACAAATGTTCATTGCGGAAATAATTGACTTAAACTTCCTCTTCACCATACTAGGAAAACTATGAGATGAGCTCAATGGATGCAATAGATTTCTTCAACTTAGTTGATGCAAACTTAAAACAAAATTCCTTTAATATTCAATTCGTTTGGAATACTTTCTCTTGATAATTTATCAGTATGTGCTAAAATGGATTAGTGGCTACGATGGTGATAGTGTGTTGAAGGAGAAAGGAATGTTGAAGTCTCTACGCAAGATGGATTGCTTCCGAAGAAAACTTCTCCACATGTGAGTAATGCAATTTAGGTTTGATCAAGGCACTCTTTCTTAGATAGTATATTATGTGTTATTGACACAAAGAATCTTATTGAAATATAAACATATGAATGATAGATTCATATGATGTAAGATATAGAAGGAAATCCCTACTTTAGTTTAGTGGATTGAGTAACAAGGTTGACTTAAGGTCTTATTTTAGGTCTTCAAATGATCATTGAGTAATGCCATCCTAGATAAATCAGACTCCTTTCCTTAAAAGGAACATGCAACCTTTCGTAATCTTGACATAGTTAGTAATAAACTATGATAAAAAAATTGCATTCCATTTCAAACTATGGAGTTGTTTGATGTTACATGAGAGAGATAATTGAACTATTTCCTCCATCTTAAGGGATTAACCATGATCCCATACTTGGATACTATAAAACCAAGTAGCTTCCCAGTGACAATAGAAAAATTACAATTGTTCTAATCCATCCAAATATTATATAAATGAAATTTGTCAAACACTGCTCCAAGGTAAGATGGATGATCGATAGGATTCTACAATATGATTGATGTCATGGAAAGCATAAGGCATATCCCATTGGATCATAGCTCTACCATTTTTTAGGAAAAACAACATTTGTTGATAAATAAAAGTGGAAGTTGACTACCGAACCGACGATATGCACCGATCGGACGGCCAGCCGCGCATGACCGGTCACGTCCGACGCGGCCGGCCGTTCGATCGGTGCATATCATCGGGCAAATAGGTCCAACCATAAAAGTGCCCCAAGGACAAATAAAACATAGTTTTGTGTTGATCTTCTAGGTGAATTTGGATTTAATTATAGCTAGAAAATCCATTCATGAGAGGAAATATTTCACTTATGGAACATATAGTCATGATTTCGTTAATGAATGAGGTAGGGTAATTTTCCTTTGGAAATGCTTCTTTTAGATAATGGAAATCAATACAGAGATGAATAATATCTTGCTTATTTACTAAGATATAATTGGACACCCATTGAGTGAGAGGGACTAAGTAGATCAAGCCAACTTTCAATATATTTTCTACTGCGCCTTAATGGTTGTTTTTTTTTAGGGGTTAATTGGTATTATTTTTTGTTGAATAGTTTTCACATTATCAAAAGTATTATCTCATGTTGAACAATCCCAAGTTCAATCACTGGCATTTCTTCACAAGTCCAAGTGAAAACGTTACAAAATTATTCTAACATAGGAGTATATATTTTAATTTATTTAGGACAACAATATGATCTAATCATTACATCTTCAACGCTGGCTAGGGTCTTGAAGATCTCATTTGGCATGATTTTTGAGATATTTTCTAATTGTTGTGCTATCTTAAGAACTTCCTACATTTTGATCATGTATCACTCGGAAAATTTATGATCACCTTTATCTTATGTCTTCAAAGAATATTTCTAAAGGTATATTCATTAAAAACCATTTATATCTCAAGGAAGAAAGACATAATGTGTAATTTGAAAATGATATCTTCTTCTTTCTTTATTCTTTCATCTAGTGAAAGGTTTTCCATCACCTCTAACATGAGTGGATAGTATTATGACTTATTTTGCTAAGAAAATTATGATTATAGAGTGAAAAGACAGAAAATTGTAATCCCATGGGTATGTCTTGAATGATGACAACATTTGAAACACAAAATATTATTATGGGTATCCCACAAGGAAATTCAATGGCTTGGAATATTCTTAACTAAACTATTACATTTGTTGTGATAGATTCGATCGGAATTAAAATCTCCCAAGGATAATATTTGAGATTGTTATGTGAATGGTTAAGAGGATGAAGTCTAAGTAATGAAAGAACAATTTTTTTTGGAGTTGTCTAAAGAGGGGACTTTTTGACTTTTCAGGTTGATTTTTCATTGGAATCCGACGAATTTAATTTACAAAATCTATAATTTTTGTTGTTTGTTGAGTGATTTTAAGCTCAGAAACGAAATCAGGTGATAGGAAAACCCATAACACTCCATAGTGTGTAGAATCTAGTAGTATCTTTAAACGTTTTGAAAATTACATGAAGATTCATAGCAAAAAAACTGGTAAAAACCAGCTAGAAACTGAGGTAAAAAAACCCTTCTTTAAACAACTTGATTTTTTTTAATGTATTTATATATTTATAGAAATCCAAGTTTATAGAATTTACTATGGATGACTACTTTTATTTGAGTCATAGACATAGTGAAATGAATTAACTAAGAAACACAACCTATAGATTGTCCTTTTCCTTATTAACCTTTTCGTTATTAACCTTATAGCTCGATTTACTAGTGGTATTCCTATTAAATACCTATGACTAAGACCTAGTAATATGTTCAATGAATGCCTTATACAACTAAGAAGCAAGACTTCTAATAAAGAGAAATATACTAATTTGTTTGTCATTTACATATGTGATTTATTAAAAAAAAAAGAGATAGTATATAAGTCCATATATGCATAAACATAAATTGATAAAATTACCCATTTTATATTCAACCAATGAACATACCGACAAATGAGCGAATATTATATTTGTAAATTTATATTTAATTGCATTAATCAATAGTTGGCCATAATTAAATGCCTTATTTCTAATCTTGAAATTCCTTTCATTAAGTCATAAACAAATATTATTTTGCGGTACACACTGTCTTAGAAGTGTAACTTTCATTTTAGGAAAAAGCTTACTTGAAATTCCTTTCGTTAAGTCGTAAACAAATATTATTTTGCGGTACACACTGTCTTAGAAGTGTAACTGGCTGCATGTAACGAGGGGAAAAACAGAAAAAGAAACCCTTTCCCAAGTGTCACGAGGGGACGGGGGGCGTGCAACAACCTGGAACTCCCCACACAAAGCACTATTCTTGTTCGAAACGAGCCAATATATCCGATATGGGATGAGCAATTCCTTAAGTTAAGTCACAAACAAATATTATTTTGCATTAATAAATTGTTGGGCATTATTAAAAGATTTATTTTTTTAATCTTGTTTCAAAAAATCATATAGAGATATGAGCCTAAAGAGCATGGCCACCCCCTAATTATAGTTTTGATTATTGTTACAGTTTCTTCAAAATGTTTAATGGCGATTCTTAAAGGAAGCATTTACGCTTATGATAGCAAGCAAGCATAGATCATTGGTCCTCTTAGGTCATGGAGGATAGTTAGTTTGCATTTAGGCACTTGGTTTTATGAGAGGGACAAAATGTTATGAACAACCACCATGGAGGATAGTTAGGTTGCATTTTCTTTTAAGGATATATGCAATGGCATCTACGTGGTTCTACGTGGTAGGTAAACATGATGATGATGTCATCATCATGTTTTTTCAGGTATTTCTTGTTTTTGGGGTAGCGGGGTCCATCAAAAGTATGCTGAGTGGGTACTCGTTGGATGCGGAATTTAATTCCACATCCAACGAGCTCTCCCGATCGAAATTTGAGTAAAAACACAAGGAGATAT
Source organism: Pseudotsuga menziesii (assembly GCA_001517045.1). Classification (NCBI taxonomy): domain Eukaryota; kingdom Viridiplantae; phylum Streptophyta; class Pinopsida; order Pinales; family Pinaceae; genus Pseudotsuga; species Pseudotsuga menziesii. Next base: position 147,922 of record LPNX010042560.1, on the reverse strand, counting down.
GTCGAAAATACAAACAAAAAAATAGTTTTTTTCTTTTCTTCCTCCAAAATTAATAAATATTATATTATTATTTTAACTATTATTCTATTAATTTTTTTTAGGAGGCCCATTTTGAGTTGAAATTTCCTCTAGTGGTGAATAAATGTCCAATGCTGCGTGCTGCCCCCAAAATTGAAACCAATGAAACCAAAAAAATGATCCCAGGGTCCCATATGATCGTGATACATGAATGGTGTGAAATGTCTATGATGAGATTCCATGAACACCAAACATGTGAAAATTGAGTCCATCTCTCAAAAGGTACTCCACATAGGAAATATGAACATTGCTCTGGAAGGATGAACTCAAATAACTGAAGGTTGGTTTGTTGTCTCAAACCAATAATCGAACTGCTGCTCTGAGTGAGATGAAACAAAACAATTCCAAGATCCCATTGCTAGTATTGCACCCTTACAAACATCATGAGTACAAAATATAGATCATGAAAGTACATAAAAACATCATACAAATGTACATCAAGAAGGTACCTCATCAAAGAATCATGAAAGTGCTTGTACATCCAAGTAAGTAGATCACCATGTGGCCCATACACACAAGCATAAAGTATTATATCAGATCTTCTCCAATGACATAGGTGAGGATCACATGTCCTATAATGATGCTCCAAAAATATATAATGTATATCAATATAATTAGCCATGTGTTATTTCATCCAAGAAGTGAATGAAGAACCTCCACCAAAATATGGACCAAATAAGGAGAAAAGAAAATATGAAGACTTCAAGTGGCTCAAAGAAGTCTCATCAATACACCCATGAATATGTATATCATCATGAAATAACAAAGGATTTTTCTTCCAATAATAATTTTCTTCAATCATATATCTCTTTACCCAAGTGTGGGATGAAGTTCCTCCAACATCCAGTGGACTAGACGAGGAGCAAGGAAAAGCATGAGTCTCCAAGTGACTCAAGTGAATACCATAGGTGCATCCATGTAGATGTGCATCATCATAAAGTAACAAAGGATGCTGCTGCAAATGTGAATAATAATGTGGTCCAACCATGTCATCATAAGAAGTAAATCTTGGAGTTCCATACCCCTCATGTGGCACCATAAAAAGAACCCTTTCACCCATACTTCATTGAGACTAATGCTGCAAAACATGGAATTGTAGGATGTAGGAGAATGGACTAACTCACCCAAATTATCAAAAAGTGTAGAAGTGTCATCATGGGAAGGATCCATATGGGTAGTATCATGCATCTCCTTCAAAAGTGTGAAACCTTTGTCATAGATTGGTTCCAATGTAGAGGAATCATGCTCTTCTTTAAAAATTGCATAACCTTCATCAAGAGACAATTCAAGTTACTCTTCCACCACATCAAGTGTTTGGATATCTTAAAGTTCATCTTCAAACACATCAAGCACATTCAAATTTACACATTTCTCATGATCCACCATGTCATGAGAATCCTCCAAACAATCTACCATTTGACAATATGAAACATAGGAGGAAAAACAACTTTCTTGCAACTTTTCAAGAAGTAGCTCATTGTGAATTGTGAGCTTATGAATATCTTCATTATTCATCAAGTATGATTCATGTAACCATTCACTAAGCTCAATGAAATTTTTTCTATGAAAAAGAAAAGACATGAAATTACCTTTGATGTTTAACATTGCTCTTTGAATCTTCTCCATGTCTTCAAGAAATGACGGCCCCTCCAAGAAAGTAGCTCTCCAACAAGAATTTGATACCAATGCTGATGCAAGAGCATCCAACTTGAAGTTCATTGATTGATGAATCAGCTTAGCATCCAGCTCGAAGTTCATTTACTGATGAGTTAGCTTTCCTTGTAATCAAATTCTAGATGGATAGGGTTCGATGACAAGTATATATAATTATTTTTGAATTTGTAATAAGTGGCAATTTTTCCTTTGTTTTCCTTGAGCCCTGCATGGATTTCTCAAGAATTGATCTTTGTCGATAGGGTTTTCTTTTATCAGGTCCTCAGATCCAAATTAGTTAGATCTAACAGGTTTTCTGAGTGTTATAAATTAATTTGATTGTAATAGGTCTAGGGGAGAGAGTGTGAGAGAAGAGTGAAAGATGAGAGAATAAAGAGTGTGCACAGAAGGAGTGAATAAGTTGAATTCTCTGTGTTTGTAATTCCGATCAAGCTGAATAAAGAATAGAGGATTACTTTCTAGGTCTGTTTTGATGGATTCCTGGTTTTATGTAAATCTGTAGAGATATGAATTCATCCTGTGTTCACTCCATATAATTCTGTGTATAAATTCTTTAGTTTTTGAATTGCAGAGAAATTGATCCTCTCAGTGATCAATTTGGTGAGTTACAAAGAAAGATATTAGAGAAGATTGAACAGAGAAGAAAGATCATGATGGAAATGAACAGTTAGAATTTGTTCCGCATCTGGAGACATATCAACGACTGAGAGCTAATCCGCAAGAATTAACGGTGCGGAAGACTTCAAAATTGTGAAAGTTGGGAAACATGAAAATTTTGGGAACTCAATTTTCAATAAGTCAAGTTCCGCAACCCGCAACCCACATGCGGAATAGATTGTTGTGGCCATAAGTAGTTGCAAAAGTTTAATTTAAAAAGTTGTAAAGCCACATCTTGCAACCCATAGTGTTGTGGAAAAGGAGTTGTGTTGGGCCAGGAAAAGTGCATAAGGATAAATTAGACACGTAAGCAAAAGAGGAAAAGTGCGTGCGACAACGTAAAAACAGGTCAAGAATAGAATGAAGGAACCAACGCAAGAAGGTAAAACATTCGTGCGATGGAGACAAGGTAGGTTAAGGATTGAAATAAGTTGTGACAAGGATAGATCCGATGAGGAATGCAGATCTGAGTCGGTGGAAGAGGCATATAGAATATTTAAAGCTGGATAGGTGCAAGTCAAGGAACACTGCAGAAGGATGAACCAACGGAAGAAGGAAGGACAATTTTTGTGGCTAGTTATGACCAATACAGACAAGCTGAAAGATGTTTCCGCTGCTAGTTAAAGCTGTGGTTAATGTTTTCCAGGACTTTTACGGCTATGTATGGGCCGGAATTTATGTAACATAGATATTTTTGTAAGTTGTTGAGTCGGTAATAACCGAGTTGTATTCATTCGACCCTGCATGGTCTCGTAGATTCTATAAGTAAGAGAAACCCGCTCTGTATAAGGGTTAAGAAGGTTATGTAAGTTCAGTAAGTTGGCTGGACAGTGGAAGTAGAAGGCTGTTGAGCTGCGAATCTTGGAGCTGTGTGCATAGACCGTTAGTAGTAGAGTAATCTACAGCAAAGTGCGCAGATAGTAAAGTAGAAGATTTGATCCAGGTTGTTGTTGAGGCCTGGAAAATGTCAGGTAACAACAGAAGGGATGATCCCCAATAAGAATTCCCAATCAGCTCATTATTGTTTGGTATGGGGAATCCGTCTGGTTTTCGGTATGGCTACCATAGGTCAAGTAACGGTTAAAGCTTGTTTCACTGGTTGTGGCCCGATCCACCGTTTAAGTGTATTTTTTTAGTTTTATGTTTATGTATGATATGCAAGTGCCTAATTAAGCACAATCAATAGAGATAACGAAGAGTTTCACAATGTGATGTGCAGGTTCTTACCTCTTGTCTTACCTCTTTCGCTTCTAAATCATAAACAAAGAACAACTTATACTAATGCTAACTAATTCTATCTAACCTATCCCTCAAGAGAAATATTGTAATTAACGCTGAGTAATTTACTGTAAAATGTGCATTTAGAATATTACAGATATATGTTCATATTTCAGAATACATGAATATAAGTAGAAAGATAAACAAAGAGATAACTCATTATTAATTAAAACATTCATTACTCAAATATACTGCGAAAGTTTCACAGAAATAAACAGGAAAACATTCATAACATGAAATAATTCGTAAGTTAGAATGATCTCACAGTTCATAGAAAAAGATGAAACATAAGTAGTTCAACATTCAACCAACCTATGGAAAGCATTTGAGACTCCACAGTGCCTTCTCCAGCCGAAAATATATACTCTTTATTATAAGAGGAAGTAGTTCTTCTTACAATAACATTTCCGAAAGATAGCATGAAAAAAGTTCCTCTCCCTATCTACTTCACCTCTATTTTTACAAATATAAAAACCCTTGAGTTTCCCCTTTAGCCCTTTGGGCTTCCCTTGTCTCTTCCTTTACAAAAAATTGTCTTCTAGTGCATGCACTTAGAAAAAAGGATAAATACAAAATATTATATAATTTATCAATTTTTTAATAAGCCAACTAAGTGGGCCCAGTTTATGTTTTAATAAAAAAATCCCACACTTGTTCTTGTTCACTGATGGCTTTGTACTCTGCAGGTTCAAGCACGCTGACTGCTACCTCATGTTTGGATAGCTGGGATTCTATTTCCTTCATCTTTGGAGTACTTTGACCCAAAGCTTCTTCTAGCTTAAGATGGTGACCTGATGCTTGTATAATATAGGTCTCGATATCCTTTTCACTGACAACTTCAAGTCTTTCTAGGCTGTCCTCTTCCTTTCGTAGCCTCTCCTACAAATTCTGCAGACACTCTCCTCTGATCGGGAAAAATTGATCCGGGGCGTCCATTAGAATCAGGCACTGATGATGAACTAGTTGTATACCTTTGTAAAACTCCACACATTTTTCAAAAGTTTTTTCAATAGCAGTGTTCAACGTGACCGTTGTTTTACAACCAAAATTTAGTATGGCTATCTGCATTTTTAGACCTCCTATTGATTTTTGGGGCATGTCAGTCGGAAATTTAGGATGGGTTTCTATCCAAGCTAACTGACTATTTACCATATCCACCACATCTAACAATATTCTTTTGAATTGTGTTGAGCCGATCTTTATTTCCTTTATCTATCCTCCACTTGTTTCACCTTATACATTTCCTCTGCAAGTTTCAACAAGACCTGATTAATATCCTTTTGTAACCTTGAGGATAAATTTATGAATCGAGTAATGTCCATTTCCTTCTCTTTCACTACTTGAAATTGTTCTTTCAGTGAAAGGTTTTGGGATTTCATCTCCTCTATTCTTTTGTTTGTTGTATCCCCTTTCTACATTGCTTCTATGACCTGCTTCTCTACGTCTTTTTTCTCTCCTTCAATGGTGCTTGCTGATAATACCAAAGCATCCTTGTCTGACTGTAAAGTTTGGCATTCTGCCTTGGACTCTTCAATCTCACTAAGCATGTCTTCGTACTTTCTTTTCATATTTTTACTTTCATCTCTTTCCCTTTTTAGGGTTTCTTTCAATTGAGCAATCTTCTTCTGAAATTGTTCCAAATCCGTCATTATTTTATCAATATTGTCTTCAGTATCTAGGGCTATGGCTACAGGAGCCCTTGCCATTAATCTCATATATTTACCAGTACCATGAACCACTATCTTTTCAATCACCATAACTCCCTTATTTCCTCCAGTGTTCACTTTATTCTTCATTCTCCTAACAATTCTCTTTTTAGCTTTGTCGTAGAAAATAGTATTCAATCCCTGATGCTGAAAATGGATTTCCTCCCGCTATGCTACTGGATGGAACAGAGGGTTCTACTGGATCAACATAAGACTGAGTTTTCTCTTGATTTGCATATTCATGTTCCTCTTGTTCCTTTTGTCGTAACTCCTCAATTGATTTCTCTACATGATCCTTTTCTTTATCAGCTGCTTCTAACCTTAACCTCTCATTTTATTTCTACTTTCTCTGGGCTTCTTCTTATTCTTTTATCTTCACAACTTCTTCTTCTTCAGTTCTTTTCTTGGCCTCTTCTGTTGCCTTTCTTTTTTCTTCTTGTTCTGCTGCCAAGTACTGTTATTCTTCTTGGGCTAATCTGTGTGCTTCCTCTTGTCTTTTCTTAGCAGCCTCCTCTTATTGCTTCTTATATTGCTCAGCAACCTTTCCCTTTCCACCAAATGTAGTTATCTTTTGTTTAAACCTCCTTCTCAAAGCTGTCATATTTCGATCATTTTGGAAACATTCTTCATCTTTATCCCAAAAGTATCCATACTCGAAATGCACCGCTGCTGCAGTACAATAATCATCAACCTTTTTTTCGGAGTCATTTCTATGGAAACTCATCTCACCAAAATGAAAATATTCTAGCTCCTTAACGAATTCCTCTACACTCTTTACTTTGGAAAACTTATAACTCCCTATATAAAATGGGACTGGAGGACACACAACCTTCTTTTGTTTGAATAGGAAGTTATCCACTCCATCAATGTATAGTTGTATTACTACCTCTTTATGAATAACATAATCTATAACGTACTTTGGCATAAGAGACGGGGCCCTCAACCCACCAAACATCCTCAAATATAAGCCCTCCTCAGTCAAGTTATAATGTCCATTATCTTACACAACCTTCAAAGCCTCTTCGAACATACAATAACATTCAGTAAGGAAAATTAATATGTACGATGGCATGATGAGATCCTCACAAATACTCTTATAATGACTGTAATACTTATGAGCCCACAACAATTCGTATGTAGCATATACAGGAGACCCGTCCTTATCCCATTGGAATTTCAGCGCTAGGAATGGCTACATGCATGAAATACAATCAATCAAAATTAAGGTCATATAGAACTCTGTTTTCTTCTATGAGACTCCTCCCATTGCTGCACTTATGTAGGTACACAAACTGTTAGACACTATGTTTGCCCAATTGAATATGGTGCCTTGAGTAGCCACAAAAAATATTACTAGTACCCAACCTATCTTGGAGTTCTATCCATTGGCTCTTCTGAATATCCCGTTTAACATCAAAGCTATCAAATTGTATGGAGTATGAAGGATTGTAGTTTTATACTCCCATGAAGGCCTCGTACGAACATTATTTCCTAAGATCATCATCCTTGTTACGGTTTCCACAACATCTAGATTAAGATATTTCGACCATCCTTCAGTCAAATAGTTTTGGGGTGTCGAAAACTTGTAGGCCATGGCTACATAGGCTGGGCTATAGGTAGCATAACCCTGCCCTTCATTATTATCCAAGATCATCCTTGTCACATAAGATCTGGGAATTATCCATCCTATTACCTTCGAACAAGGGAAAATATTGGGTCGTGTGGCCACCTTCATGATTCCTAATCTTTCAATATTAGCATATATAGGTAAATCCTCAAATCCAACATCTGTAACACTATGATTTGAGAACATTCTGTATATTTCACCCCATTTGTATTTAGGATCAACACCCGTGATGGCTTTGGTGTCTTCATAGATAGCCTCGACTTGGGTTATTATTTCTATCTCCAGTTCTTCATCTGTTGTTTGCACCTTATTTTTCTGTTTCCGAGGCATGTTGCTATGTGGATGGAAATCTTGTGTTAAGCATACAACAGAGATTTAGATTAAATCTATTCACACATATAAATCAAAAACTATATACTGAATTCAAAAACCAATTCTAACCAGGACATTTACCAAATCATCATAATGCATAGTAAACAACTTTGCTTCTACCCACACAAAAATGTGCTTTATGTATATGAAGCTAAAAAACATGAAGCTTTCAAAGGTGGTTCAGATACAAATTACAGGCCAAAACCTTCCACTGGGAAAACCCTATTTTTTCACTATGACCTTACATCTACAGTAATCAATACTAATGATGGTAAAACCCTGGAAAACACCATGACAGATAACCTTCATAATGAACAAACAGTGTTTTCCCTTAAGAAGACCCCCCCCCCCTGCACCCCACATCCCACAAAAACCTTATTTCTCTCAACCAATGGCCACAAGTCTTCCATACTATGGTCAAGAAAATGAGGCAGCAGTGTAGACGACGAAACTCTTGTCTGCACCCTACCCCCTTTCCTTCAATGGCTGTTAGAGAACAAATCATGGTCGGCTGAAAATTAAAACAACAAGGGATGGCAAGTGAAAGAAAATGGAGACCATACTAAAATGACCTAGGGTAAACCCCATATAAAGAATATGACCACTGTAGTCTTGAAATAATCCCCGTGGCCCAAGAAAATGACCTAACCCTATCAAGTTGCAGTAAAAAACATTGAGCAATGGGATTTGAGAAAAAAAACCTACCTAGAAACTCCTGAGGATGACCTGGATGAGCAGGACCTTTGTTGGTAAACAAATGACTCAGACACTAACAGCCCCTTAGCTCCAATTAAAAAACAACGCGGTGAATAATGACCGTAAAACAACCTCGACAGATTTTATAAGTTTGAACATGGGTGAAAGAATAGGTTTCAGAAGGGAAAACAGAAGCACCAAGCTTGCGTTAGGTGTGAACTTACTAGTAGATGCAAACTCTTCGGACGGCTTATAAATATTGGGCGTGAGGAGATTGGGTGCAAACACTGAAACGGTTAAAGCACTCAAACAACCATCGGTCGATCAGGCAATTAACATCATCAACATCAGAAAGCGCCATGGGAAAGCATCGTATAAGCTTTGGACTCTGCATCTGCAACGTCGACCAAGAAAACCATTGAGTTCTCATAACACTCTGAAAGAAAAAACCGACACACTTGAAGATAAGTTGACATGGTTTTTGCAGATATCAGAAACAGAAAGAAGATGGGCGATCCGATGCATCGAAACAACTCTGAACTCAGCTCCCGGAGCCTTCAACAAATATTTTTCGATGCGATAGACAAGAAGACATCTGATACTTCGGAAAGAGACCTCAAAACACTCCCGATAGGAAACATTGGCTGCGTAGATCACTGTGCACCTGATACATTGGAAAGACTATCAAGAGTGCATCTAACACAAGGAAAACAACTTTCATTTTTTTCAAACTTTTAAGTCATGAAGCAAATTCTGGTGAAAATTTTAGACTTTCTAATCCTTCTAAAAAACTAAAAAGATAACCAGGGCCCCTAAAAACCAAAAAATAATTGGGGTGGAAGTTGTATCTACAAAAATTGGCGACAACTTGGCAGACAAAGATCTCTGAACAACTGACCTTTGAAACAACAACTACTTTAACGGTATCTTGTTAGATCATTTAATTAGATTTCTTTAAGATGCCTAGATTTTCTAGAATAGAAGATTTATGAACTTTTAAAAATTGATTATGGTCCAAATGGAAAAAAGGGAACCAAGATTTCATTGTCTCGATAACTCTTTTGAGGCCAAGATATGAAGTTTATTTTACCTTTTCCTTTGGATAGCTTCCAACTTAGACACCAAAGGACTGCAACAGATGGTGAACATATATATTCATTTGTTCCTCATTCCCATGCCATTTTGCATTATTTTGATGCTTCTGGACTTTTGTCCTTTTGATTCCTCCCTGATTACTTTCTTTCTAAAATTTGGTTTAGGTTCTTCTATCCATAGTGTCCTTTTGTGTGAGAGATATTTTGATTTCAACCCACGGATTGGGAAGAAATTTTGAGCAATCTTATTCAAACTGATTTTGTTCAGTATGTCTTTTGATACATGTTTTCATCCCGGAAGATTTTGACTCTTGTTAGCCTTTTGGATTTCATATGTGGCATGGGATCATTTAAATATAATTCAACTGTTTACCCTTCCTCCTCTCCATGGGTCTTTTGTTGTTAGCCTCCTAGGATAAACTTTAGTGTGAAGTGAATGGAGCCTCAAAATAGTGTCCTAGACTTTTATGACCTTAATTATTTTACAGGGATTAAACAGGACTTCAATGTGTTCATAATTTATTCATATAATATGCTAATCTTAAAGGATCCTTAAGCATTATGTATGTGCAGATAGCAAGCAGTCTTTGGTCAAATATTTTAGTTTATCTAGAGCTATGATGAACTCCAAAACCAAAAGTTGTGCTGATTTATTGAAACATAAGGTAAAGCAAACCAAAAATTACAAGAAATCAAATTTTAAGCAGGTAAAATGTAAATCCAAAGAACTAATCTAAGAAAAACTGAAAACAATCAAACCATTTATTTATGTACAAATAAAACTCAAAATCATTAAGAAAAATATGGCTTGAGAACTAAACCATTTACTAGCAAGTTTTCTTCCCACCCCTGTAAATCTTGCAATTTGTAAGTTGAGGAGCCTAACTTTTCTACAATCTAAAAAGGGCCTATCCATAATTACTGAAACTTAGTGTACTTTCCCTTCTCATCATGCGAGTGATCCCACTTAAGAACCAAATCACCTACTTCAAATTCCCTTTTTCCGGATTTGTGCTTATCAAACCATCTCTTCACTAGCTCTTGTTGATGTTTAAACCTCTCTCTTGCTTTGGATCTAGACTCCTCTAACTTTAGCAGATTATGGATTCGGATTTGTAGAACTTCATTATCAGTTCCCCTAGAGTATTGGGCTAGTTTAGAGGATGGTAACAGAATATTAGGAGGCAGGATAGCTTCTTTCTCATAGACGAGAGTGTAGGGTCACACAGCGAAGGAGTTCTTGGGTGTGACTCTATTAGTGCAGAGTGCATTAGGCAAAGCTAGATGCCAACTCCTTTGATTTTCTATGACTATTTTCTTCAAAATCCTAATGAGTTTTTTATTTGTAGATTCTGCCAAACCATTTCCTTGCGGATAGTAGTTAGCAGGAATAGTGTAGCTTAATTCCTTTTTCATTTGAAAATGTAGTCAATTTAATAGATGAAAAATATGAGGCATTATCAAAAACCTGGGAAATTGGAACCCCAAACCTGGTCATAATATGGTCTTGCAAGAAGTCCATAATTGCATCTTCATTCACTTTTCGTAATGGGATGGCTTCTACCCATCTATGAAATAGTCAATTGCTGTCGGGATGTACGTATGTTGCAATGAAGAATTTTTATTGATCTCTCTGATGATGTCAATCCCCCATTGTTCGAATGGTTCTGAAATAATAACTGGTTTCAAAGATCCTATTGCCTTTGCTTGTCTCCCATTGCTCCTTTGACAAGTATCACATTTCTTGACATGAGCGTGAGCATCTTTAAACAAAGTCAGCCAGTAATAACCAGCTCTTAAAATCTTGTGCTGTTTTATCTCCCGATAAATGACCTCCAACAGGTCCATCATGTAGTTCTACCACAACCTTATTTGCATCTTCATGTTCCAAGCATCTAAGAAAAACTCCATCGTAGTTTTTCCTAAACAACACTCCATCAATAATCTGATATAAGGCTGATTTTAGACGTAATGCTCTCCTTTGATTGGGATTCCATTGTTCTGAAAAATATCCTTCTTGAAGATAATGAATTAACTCTCTATACTAGGAGTTTGGAGCTGTGAATAAAGGACATACATCCACCATGTGTAATTCAACTTTATTATCGCAATTTTTATCTTCATTATCTTGACTCTCAGCCATCAATTTATAGAGCCCATGTCCTTTAACTATGGCTTCTAGCTTGAATTCTAGATTGTACTCTTGCAAGGCAGTTACCTAGTTACCTCTTCTTTTTCCCAACTCTTTTTGTACAAAAAGGGATCGTACTACAAGGTGCAGAACTATTACCTTGGTACGGTTCTTAAGTATATACGGTCTGAATTGCTTCATCACTTTAAAAATTGCATAAGCTTGCTTATCAACTATGGTATAGTTTAATTCAGCCCCTTGTAGACTAGTTCTCATAAACGATATGGGATACTCATCTCCCCCTTCTTTCTGTGTAAGCACTGCTACTAATGAATCATCTAAAGCAAAAGTGTACAAGATAAAATACTTTTCGAAGTTGGGACTTTTAAGTGATGGTGCATGATCTATGGATTTCTTGATCTTGTTAAATGCATCATTCTCTGAATCATTCCATTTGAATTGAACACTTTGCTTGACCATTTGTTGCAAAATTTTGACTATTTGAGCAAAGTCTGGCACAAACCTTCGCACAAAATTAATTGTCCCCATAAAAGACTACATACCTTTTTTTATTATGGGGTAAAGGGATCTGTTCTATTGCTTTAATTCTTTCTGGGTCTATTGAGATCCCTTTTTTCGAAATAACATGACCCAATAGCTTTCCTTCAGTAATAGTGAACACACATTTCTTAGGATTTAAAGAGATGCCATATTTTCTACAATGTTCGAAAATCTGTTTCAAATGAAACACATGTTCTTCTCTTTTCTTAGAAAATATCATAATGTCATCTAAATAGACCACAACACTCCGGCCAATCAGACAGCGGAAATCTATATCCATATCCCTTTGGAAAGTTGCTCCAGCATTAATGAGTCCAAAGGGCATTCTTCTATATGAAAAATTCCCGCACTTGGTTCTGAAGGTGGTCTTGAACCTGTCTTCTTCTGCTACTACTACTTGGTTATAGCCCGAGAATCCATCTAATAGAGAAAACAACTTAGAACCTGATACCATTTGTAGTATTTGTTCCATGGATGGGACAAGGTAATTATCTTTATCTGACGCACGGTTTAAATTCCTGAAATCAATACACAGTCTAATCTATCCAAACTTTTTTTGTACTAGCACCAGCTTGAGACCCATTCTGAATGTCTAACTTTGAATATGATCTTAGCATCCAGAAGCTTCTTCACCTCATTTTGAATTAGGGGTTCTAATTTGGGATGCATCTTTCTCAGAGGCTACTGATAGGGTTTGACTCCAACTTTGATTGGAATAACATTCTATATATTTTTGGTGTCATAAGTTTTGAGGTCTTCATAGGTCTAATCAAATACGTCTTTGTATTGTCTGAATAAAATGATGAATTTACTCCTCTCCCCAGGTGAACAACACTTTGAAATTTCCATTCTGGAGGTTTGCTTGATGTTCCTTGTCATCTATTATGGCTCCTTTAAATGTATCACCATTCATTAGACATTCCAGTATTTGTTGATCATCATCAAACACCCTCATATTGGTGATGTTGTGTGGAACAGAAGGCCTGAAGAATAGTTCAATTAAACATCTATTATTTGTAGCTACCAGCCATGCAGCTGAAGTAGCTAACAAGTCAGCTGCTGCATTTTTTACTCTAGAAATTGAAGAAATATTGAGTGCATGAATTTTTTTTAATAAATCCCAAAATTCATTTTGGTAAGCCTTCAAATGTGGTGATATGTAATGATTTTTGTTTTGAACTTGTTTAACAATGATTTCAGAATCTCCGTACACTTTAATATTTTTTACTTTTAATTCCATTTCTTTTTTCAGTCCCTAAACTAATGCTTCGTATTTAGTTGTGTTATTTGTACTTTCAAATTCTAATCTACATGAAAGAAAATATTTATTTTTCTCTGGATCGATCAGGACATAGCCAGCTCCTGATCCTTCCAAGGTTTTGGAACCATCAAAATAAAGAATCCAAAAACTTTCTACTCCTATTTAATTTGAACTACTAATTACATCTTAGAATAACCCTACTATATTACAATCAATCTTATCAGCCCGTGAAAACTGAAGGATGTCAAGTTGGATATCTGATATGTTACTGACTTCTTCAGCTGGGTAATTTCTCGGCTCTAGCTCAAGAAAATAGTTTCCCAACACATAATTTACTGGCTCATTCTTGCATTCCAACTGAGTTACGTTGTACTTCATTTGAGGTTCCCTTAACACCTTTATTTGGTTTTGACAACCTTTATAAGGTAACCATACATGTGACCAATCTGATGAACAATATCCCTCCAATTTTGCTGCCCAATCATGGCTCAAAACCAAACCATAGGCGTCTGGGATATCTGCTATAACAATGTCTATATACTGACAAACCCTCTCATCTGCTGATAAACAGATTAATACATCTTCCATTTCTCTTATCACTTTTACTATAGTCCTATCCAATTGGATAACATGGCCAGTTGTTGGCTTAGGTTAACCATTTATTTTCTTGCAAACTGAAAGTGGCATGACATTTACTGATGCTCCAGAGTCCACCAAACAATTATGCACATTGTAGTTGAAAAATTCAAAAGTAAGGAGGAATGGTGGTGTTCTATATTTAGACTTTCCTCCTAAACTTGCTTCACCAATCTCTTCATCAGCTTGGCTATCATTCTGGGGTTCCTTCATAGGTGTCTCCAGTGCTTTTAATATTTTTTCCTTTTGTTGGGGTAGATTACACATTTCAAACAAGGAGATATTTTCTTTAGCCTTTTTAATATCTTCTACAATGTCATATCCCATTTCATGCTCAGTAGAATTCTTCTTGACATTCTCAACTTTATTTTTGGTAGACTTTACAGGAATATTGACTTTCTTGGGACTCTAGCTTGAGATGACAAACTCAGGTATGTTAATAGTTTGAGTATTATTCTTTATTTTTCTCATGTTCTCCTGAAGTTTCTTAATCTTCGGCAGTATCATGTTATCTTCTTTCAATGAATTCTGACTCCTTGTTGTAACATTTGTCTCTGGTATTTATTCTTCCTTGGTGAGATTTTCATCCTCTACATTGAACATGGAAACAAAATCCCATAAAACCAAAGAGTCTTCTTCTTGGGTTTCTGTTGGTTCATGGTATTTCTCTTTCTCATCCACAGTTTTCGTTAACTTGGAATCCAATAACCGGTTCATCACTAAGGTCATAGAATTTATCCACTATGGGAATTTTTTTTCAGAGTGAGGCTGTTGATGGAATGTACAAAAAATGTCCATTCCCACATCTATCCAATTCATAGTCAAGGGACTATGTGAGAGAGGCTTGGGTTGACCATTATCATCTCTCTTTTTATAATAAGGTTTGTATTGTTTATGGGCCTCCTTTTCCTTTTCCATATCAGTTACTCTATTTGACAATTTCTTCATCATTTTTACCACCCCATCTAACTCTTGTGACCGCTCATCTTTAGGCTTAGTTAACAATAGAGGCTTTCTGTTCCCATAATTTTTTTCTTTTGATTGTACAAGATATTGGTCTATACTATCCATTTCTACTTCCACCTTCTTAGCTTCTTCATAAGTCTCTACCAAGGTGGGATTAACTGATCTTTTCACAAACATGGCTAAGTGAGGCCCAAGATCTAAGGTGTAATACTCAATTAGGGCGTTCTTAGTTGGTTTGTCAGTTGCATCAATGTTATTCATGTAGGCAGCAAACCTCTGAGTGAAGTTATGCACTCTTTCTTTCTTTAGATAAATCAACCCTTTCATTAAAGCAGCGTGAGTTTTTTGTATTCCATATTTGTTTCTTGAAACAATCTCTCAAAAGTATTCCAATTTGTATTTGAATTTTCCTGCAGGGAAAAATACCATGAGGCTACTTTTCCCTTAAGAGTATGCGGGAACAATCTACAGACTACATCTTCATGTTCAGGTGCTTATAATGCTTCTAAAGCCAGATAAAAACTCTGCAAATGATCATCCACAAGAATTCCTTCATTTGGTTCAAATTTGGGAAATTACTTGTCAAAATTCGGAGGCATAGCATGCAATGGAGGGGTTAGTTTTAAAGGAGATCTATCCCTCCAAGCATGTGGTGGAAGTGGTTGATTTGCATTCACATTGGCCATGATTTTGAGTGGATATTGAGGAGGAGACTGGATAGGGGTTCGAAAAGGTGAGTAGTGAGGGTAATCTTGTCCCAACTGATTTAGAGGTTGCACAAATTCTTGCAAGGTTGTTTCTACCAGTTCTTCAAGGTCTTCCACTAATACTGAATCCCCAAAGTAAGGAGGGTCCTTCTTACGCAACTCTCTTCTAGGTAAAGCAGGAATAATGGGTAATCCTCCAATATTCTTTGCATATGCCTTGGTAATTATCCTTAAATACTCAACCACTTCGTTATCAATGGGATAGAGATACCTTATGCCTTTTTCTTCAGGAGTAGGTATTTGAGGGATACTGGTCTCGGAACTATTATTGGTGGAGTATTCTTGAGAAGATGAATCTCCTTGGACATCCATGCACTGGAGGCCCTCCTTCTAGCACTAAAACTATTGAGGCTTGGAGAATATCATGTAACAATAGTAGGGATTCTCCCCAATAAGTGTTCCCAATTAGATCGTTATTGTTTGGTATGGGGAATCCATCCGGTTTTCGATCAGGCTACCATAGGTCAAGTAACAGTTAAAGCTTGTTTTATCGATTGCATCCCAGTCCACCGTTTAAGTGTATTTTTTTAGTTTTATGTTTATGTATGATATGAAAGTTCCTAATTAAGTGCAATCGATAGAGACAACGAAGAGTTTCACAATGTGATGTGCAGGTTCTTACCTCTCGTCTTACCTCTTTCGCTTATAAATAATAAACAAAGAACAACTTATACTAATTCTAACTATTTCTATCTAACCTATCCCTAGGGAGAAATATTGTAATTAATGGTGAGTAATCTACTATAAAACACGCATTTAGAATATTACAGATAGCTGTTCATATTTCAGAATACATGAATATAAGTAGAAATATAAACAAAGAGATAGCTCATTGTCAATTAAAACATTCATTACTCAAATATACTATGGAAGTTTCATAAAAATAAATAGGAAAACATTCATAACATGAAATAATTCGTAAGTTAGAATGATCTCACAGTTCATAGAAAAAGCTGAAATAGAAGTAGTTCAACATTCAACCAATCTATGGCAAGCATTTGAGGCTCCACAATGCCTTCTCCAACCAAAAATATATACTCTTTATTATAAGAGGAAGTAGTTCTTCTTACAATAACATTTTTGAAAGATAGCATGAAAACAGGTCCTCTCCCTATCTACTTCACATCTATTTATACAAACAGAAAAACCCTTGAGGTGCCCCTTTATCCCTTTGGGCTTCCCCGTCTCTTCCTTTACAAAAAATTGTCTTCTAGTGCATCCACTTAGAAAAAAGGATAAATACAAAATATTACATAATTTATCAATTTTTTAATAAGCCTACTAAGTGGGCCCATTTTGTGTTTTAATAAAAACATCCCACTCGTGTGCCTGTTCACTGATGGCTTTGTACTCTACAAGTTCCAGCACGTGAACTACTACCTCATGTTTGGACAGCTGGGATTCTATTTCCTTCATCTTTGGAGTACTTTGACCCAAAGCTTCTTTTAGCTTAAGCTGGTGACCTGATGCTTGTATAATCCAGGGCTTGATATCCTTTTCATTGACAACTTCAAGTATTTCTAGGCTGTCCTCTTCCTTTTGTAGCCTCTCCTGCAAATTCTGTAGATGCTCTCCTCTGATCGGGAAAACTTGATCTGGGGAGTCCCTTAGAAGAAGGCACTGATGATGAACTAGTTGTATACCTTTGTAAAACTCCGTGCATTTTTCAAGATTTTTTTCAATAGCAATGTTCAACCTGACTGCTGTTTTACAACCAAAATTTAGTATGGATATCTCCATTTTTATACCTCCTACTGATTTCTGGGGCATGTCAGCTAGAAATTTTGAATGGGTTTCTATCCAAGATAATCGATTCTTTACCAGCTCCACCACATCTGACAATCTTATTCTGAGTTGTGTTGAGCCAAGCTTTATTTCCTTTAATCACTCCTCTACTTGTTTCACCTTATACATTTCCTCCCCAAGTTTCAGCAAGACCTGGTTAATATCCTTTTGTAACCTCGAGGATAAATTTCTAAATGGAGTAATGTCCATTTGCTTATCTTCCACTACTTGCAATTGTTCTTTTAGTGAAAGTTTATGGGCTTCCAGCTCTTCTATTTTTTGTTTTCCATATCCCCTTTCTGCATTATTTCTATGATCAACTTCGCTAGGTCTTTTTTCTCTCCTTCAATGATGCTTGCTGATAATACCAAAGCATCCTTGTTTGACTGTAAGGTTTGGCATTCTTCCTTGGAATCCTCAATCTCACTAAGCATGTCTTCGTACTTTCTTTTCATATTTTCACTTTCACCTCTTTCCCTTTTTAGGGTTTCTTTCAATTGAGCAATATTCTTCTGAGATTGTTCCAAATCCGTCATTATTTTATCAACATTGTCTTCGATAGCTAGGGTTGTGGCTACACCAACCCTTGCCGTTAATATCAGATCCTTATCAGTACCATGAACCACTGTCTTTCCAATCACCATAACTCCCTTCTTTCCTCCAGTGTTCACTTTATTCTCTGTTCTCCTAACAATTCTATTTTAAGCTTTGTCATAGATAATAGTATTTAGATCAAGCACCTCATTTTCTTCCATTGGAATATAAGGGGTTAATTCAATCCTTGATGCTGAAAGGATTTCCTATCGCTATGCTACTGGATAGAACAAAGGGTTCTACTAGATCAACATAAGACTGAGTTTTCTCTTGATTTTCACAGTCCTGTTCCTCTTGCTCCTTTTTTCGTAAATCCTCAGCCGCTTTCTCTACATGATCCTTTTCTTTATCAACTGCTTCTAACCTTAATCTCTTATTTTCTTTCTTCTTTCTCTGGGATTCTTCTTTTCTCTTCGCAATTTATTCTTCTTCTGTTCTTTCCTTGGCCTCTTCTGTTTCTTTTCTTTTTTCTTCTTCTTTTGTTCCCAACCACTGTTTTTTTTCTTGGGCTAATCTATGTGCTTACTCTTGTCTTTTCTTAGTAGCCTCCTCTTTAACTACATGAGTGGTTTTCAATATTGGAAAGAAGGCAGACAAATTTCCAGATAAGAGAAGCCATCGAATGGAGTGATCAGTTGGTTGGAAAAGTAACCAATGTAAGTAACACCATCTCTAGAGTTGTTGATTTTTGGGTTGGCAGTATTTTGCAAGGATATATTAATGAGTTTGCAGTAAAGGCTATAACCTCATATAGTGAGGCTGAAAGAAATTTTTTCCAAGGAACCCGAAGAATATATCTATTATCTATCAGTACATGGATCAAGATGCTTGTGTATGAGAAGGGTATCATGTGTTGAGTAGTTGAGTCACATCCCATGGGGGAAGGCTATGTCACAAACGACCTGTCAAGAAAATGGGAAACGGTGAGTTGAGATGTTCCCGGGAAGTATAAAACCTGAACTAGAAGCTGGATTCCTAAGGAGTGGAAGGAGATTCATATCTGGGAAGAGGACAAAGACAGAGGAAGGTCGACGAACTCCTAGTTTTTTTGAGGAAATCGAACACAAAATTCAGTCGCAAGTAGACGAAGGATCTTGCAGCAAAGATGAAGACTATAGCCCAATTTCAGAAGGACTAGAAGACTCTGAAGAGTCTACTGATACACCAAGGTCAGGATGCACCTACATCACACCAGAAGTATCGCTAGAGGTAAGGTCTAGAGCCTCATCTCCTGAAAGAGTTATTAATACTGATAGTTCAGTCACAGGTAGACGAAGGATCTTGCGATGAAGAGGAGGACTATAACCTGATTTCAGAAGGACCAGAAGACTCTAAAGAGTTTGTTGAGACACCAAGGTCAGGATGCCACTACATCACACCAGAAGTATCATTGGAGGTAAGGTCTAGATCCTCATCTCCTGAAAGAGTTATTAAAACTGATAGTGATAGTACTGTGACTCAGCATGCAAGAGGGAACACCTCCATTAAATCCTTCATCAGATAACCTCGATGCCAACTCAATGGCTGGGGCAGATATTCGGTTACCCACCTTCAATGGAAATGGATCAGAGGATCCAGAGCAGCATTGGCTCATTTGTGAAGCTGTATGGATGGTTCGTTTAGTTCAGAATGCAGACTTAAAGAAAGAATAGATGATCATGACTCTAAAGGGTCGTGCGCTCGACTGGTTTATGAGGTAATGCATAGTACCATTAGGAGCACCACAAAAGAACCTTGAAGAGATACAAGTCATGATGATAACCGAGTTTAGGAAACTTAAATCTGAGTCATAGTGTATCACTAAGATAAAGGATATAAAACAAGAATTGGAAAAGACAGTATGGGACTTGGACCAAAGATTTAAAACTTTGATGGTCAAAGTAAGTTTCGAGATGTCAGATGTTCAACGTAAAGAGTGGTTCATTTCTATGTTGTTACCACATATCCGAGGTCCATTGATTCAACAAAATATTGAGTCACAGACAGAGGTGTTACAATTGGAAATGAAGTTGGAAGCGTCATTTATTGGTGATGGTGCCACAGGCATGGTACAGATTCAGTCACAGTTGGCTAATATAGCGATACAACTTCAAGACATCAAGAAGGGAAAAGAAGCTCATGAAGACTTATGGTGCAAAAAATGAAGAACAGATGGACACACTAAGGATATTTGTCCGACCTTCCTGAATTATATCTCATCTGGTGTGC
Source organism: Pseudotsuga menziesii (assembly GCA_001517045.1). Lineage (NCBI taxonomy): Eukaryota > Viridiplantae > Streptophyta > Pinopsida > Pinales > Pinaceae > Pseudotsuga > Pseudotsuga menziesii. The sequence goes on along the minus strand of LPNX010042560.1, from coordinate 127,831 downwards.
CAAACCCACTAAATGGCCATGGACTACCATGGTGTCTCATATGCCAGTCTAGAGGGAATCACAACTAGGAGTGTTTATACTTACAAAAAGTTGTAAGTACCCCGACAAACCTATTCTGTAAATTTTGCAAGTCAATAGGCCATGAAGAGAAGGATGTCCAAGCATACCCTCTCCTGAAGGAAGAGACGGTTGACACTTACATGATTAAGAATGAGGGGCAAGCTCAGGATGAACTGGTGCAACCATCGTATCAGCCTACACAGTTCCCACCCAATCAGTATCAGAACTAGTATCAGCCTTAGTATGCACCGCAACACCCATATGCACAGCAAAATCACTATCAGTTGTAATATCGGCAGAACCAGTACCCCCTGTAGCAACCACACCTGCAAGGAAGGGGTGGTGGAAATTTTAGAAGTAGAGGAGGAGGAGGATTTGGTATAGGAAGAGGTTAAGTTACATGCTATAATTGTGGATAACTAGGTCACTATGCCAAAGATTTCCTAGAACTTGCAAAGACATGTCCATACTGTAAGGTACAGGACCATAACGTCGAGCAATGTCCCTAGTTGATCGTAAAGTGGCAGGATAGAACCATCATAGGTCCTAACCCTACGTAGAATCCAAACCCAAACTTGAATCTAAACTTGAATTTTCAGATGATTAATGTTGATCCAAGAGATCTAAATGTCGCTATCATAACATGAGGAGGTGCTGCGACTAGAGTTGATTAGGATAAAACACAAGAACAACTGTAGCCACAGGTACGAACCACGACATAGAAGAAGGTACCATTCGATGTCTAGAAATAGAAGCAAGTATTCATGGACGTGTGACGTGAGTTTGCGAATCCAGAAGAACCATCGACATCAGAAGAATTCAGGGAGATTCCTGAACAATTTCAGCAAATATTTCAAAAAAGGACTCCGCAAAAGGTTAGTAAGATCAAGTCCTTCTTGTAAAGTTGCTTAGCACTAATACACGATAAAGATGCTATTGTAGAATTACACACATTGATAGAAGAAACACTAGTAGAGCCACAACCTTAAAAGAAAGTGAACTAGGCTGCAAAGAAATTCAAGACACGATGCGAGTTAAGAATGACTGTGCAGATAGGGGATTATGACATGGATTACATCATCTTAGACTTGGATTCCAATGTAAATATTTTGACACGAAAAAATTGGGAAAGTATGGTCAAGCCACACCTAGACTGGTCTCCTGTCCAGTTGCGACTTTCTAATCATGCGAAGGTCCTCCCGATTGGTAGATTGAGTCAAGTCCCTGTCGAAATCAAACGGTTTCGCACATTTGCATATTTTGAAGTAATTAACATTGTTGATGACACGAACCCATATCCCGTGCTGCTAGGAATATATTGGGTCGTAGACAATCAAACCATTATCAACTTCAAGAAAAGGATACTCTCATTTGAGGATAATGAGATGAGTTTAGTGTTTCCCATTGATCCTTTGGAGGGACAAAGATACGTTGAACCTGTCTAAAATTAGGGACAGGGTGACCAGATCTACAATGTCACTACCATGCAAGAAGATTACATCAATCCAATAGTAGATGGAAACCTGTGCTAGAAGAGTGCTAGTTCCTGCACATCTGACTCAGGGGAGGCTTTGGAAAACTGGAAAAGCCAGTTAGATGAAGTCTCTATGAGGAGATGCACAAGTATTACGAGATTTGTGCGACGGGTGGAAAATAAGTTAAGAGAGATACCCACCTACGAAGGTTTACCTAACCTTGCAGCCTTCCTAAGTGAGTTTGAAGAACTTGTCATCGAGTCCCAGTGCTTGTTTGCATTGGATCATGTGCTAAAGGCTACGCCTACCAAAAGGTGGGGTACACACAAGTAGTTTATAATAGAGTGGCCACAATGTAGAAGGTGGATGGAGGTTAGGTTCAGTGAAGAATTCACCACCGTCAGCCATAAGTAAATAGGGTTGTCAAGCCCTACTGTGCACATAAATCAGTGTTCCACTATATTTGCAACATACCCACGAAAAGATTGGGTTCATCATTTCATACATACATTGGAAATTCCACCTAGTATATGGTATGCATCTATGGAGTTGTGACAAGGAACCCCAGATTGGGAAGAGCTCACTAAGTAGTTGACATGCACATTTGAACTTGTTGATGAGAAACCTATAGTTGATGTTGCTCTTGAAATGATAAAGGATAATATATTTGCTAAAATACCTGTCGAGGAGGCCAATGCTCACCAATGCAGTGCAAACATTCAACAATGGATGGCTTGCTACAATTTAGATCGAGACCTAGATGATCATTAGACTAACAAAAACATACTAGAATCAAAAGGTACACACGAAGTTGAAGGAACCGATATTTCAAGTGACTAGTTCCTTAAGCCATTGAAGATCAGGAAAGTAAACATTGGGTCACCAGAGAACCCAAAGTTCACTAATATAGGAGATTATTGGGATGAATATATAGTCGCGAAGATCACAGAATTGTTGCATGAGTACTAGGACCTATTCCCTACCAATGTTTCAGAGATGAAGGGGATAGTAGGAGATCTAGGGGAGATGAAAATACCCCTGCGACCAGATGCTAAACCCAGTAAGCAGCAACCTTATAGGATGAATCCAAGGTATAAAGAGAAGGTAAAAGTAGAATTGAATTGAACTTGTTGAGGAATCAGAATGCCCAATAGTGATCCAGGATAAGAAAACAACCGGAGAAGTTAGAATCCATGTCGACCTAAGGAAGTTGAACGATGCATGCTTACATAATCCATTCCCAACACCATTTACAGACGAAGTGCTTGAAAGCGCCGGAGGAAAAGAAATGTATTCATTTACTAATGGCTTCTCTAGCTACCATCAAGTTAGAATCACGAAGGAGGATTGCCCTAAAATGACCTTCATCACAGAACGAGGATGCTACCAGTATATGGTAATGCCCTTTGGACTCAAGAATGCACCTACTATTTTTTCTACAATAGTAGTCTCTGCTTTTAAATATTTTATTCATAAATTTCTTGAATTATATTTTGATGATTGGACTATGTTTGGTCTAGTAAGATACCATATTGAGAGTTTGTGCATGATGTTGGACCATTGTCTCCAGTATCAGATGGCACTTAATTCCAAGAAATGTATATTCTATGCACCGTTTGGTGTGCTGTTGGGTCACGTTGTGTGTCGAGATAGTATTTTGGTTGACCCAGTAAAGATTGCGATTATTCTTGACTTAACACCACCTACATCAGTCACGCAACTTAGATCAGTGTTGGGACATACAGGCTACTGCCGGAAGTTCATCAGAGGATATGAATCGATCACTGCACCTATGGAGAAACTACTGAAGAAAGACACAAATTTTCAATGGACAACAACATGCGAGGAAAGCTTAGATAAATTGAAGAGCACAATGGCCATTGCACCAATACTTGTGTTTCCTGACTGAAAGAAGGAGTTCAATGTGCATGTTGACGCATCCTCTATTACGCTCGGCATAGTCTTGACATAGCCAAGAGAGGGTGCACTAGACCACCCTATTTCCTTTACCAGCAAAAAAATATCAACAACAGAAAAGAACTACACAATGATGGAAAGAGAAGGACTTGCTATGGTCTATGCGCTTNGGGGGGGGGGGGGGGGGGGGGAGATCTGTAGATGGCTTTTCCTGTTTCAAGAATTTTAATTTGAGGTCATAGTTAAACCTGGTCGACTGAATGTTGGGCCAAACCACCTGTCACAGATTGAAAGTGGTGAAGAGCCAGCCACCCTAGAAGGTAATTTTCCCGACGTGCAACTGTTTGCAATCCACATGCTGGACGATTGGAACCATGAGTCTAACACCATGATTCACTTTTTGAGAAAAGGCTATGCACCTGAAGGAATGTGAACTAATCAAAAGAAACATTTGGTTGTCAAAGCTGTTGACTATACATTGATCGCAGTACATCTGTACAAGCTAAGCGTGGAAGAAATACTTCACCACTACATTTTTTAGTATGAACAACCTTGGGTAATTAGCGAAGCACATGCTGGTGTTGTAGGAGGAAACTATGCTGGAAAAGAAATAGTGCACAAGATATTGCAAGCCAGACTATGGTGGCCAACCATACACATGGAAACTAAAAACTTCTGCAGGCACTGTGATATATGCCAGAGAATAGGAAAACCATCGTGTCACGACGAGATGCCACTTGCGCCACATATAACCCTTCAGGAATTTGACAAGTGGGTAGTTGATTTTGTGGGATCGATCGGTCCACCAGGGAAGAGAACTAGTGCACGCTACATTATCATTGTGATAGACTATTTAACTAGATGGGTTGAAGCTATGCTTGTTAAATATTGTACCATTGCGACTGTGCCAAATTTTTATTTGAAAATGTAGTCACCAGATTTGGTTGTCAAAAGATACTACTAATTGACCAAGGTACACATTTTTTTAACAAATTGATTATTGAGCTGACCGCATATTTTCATATCCATCATAAGAAGATGAAACGCTATCATCCTCAGGTGAATGGAACGGTCGAAGCCTTCAACAATATCCTGGAGAATGCATTGACCAAGGTATGCAACATGTGTCAAGATGATTGGGATCAGAAAGTATCATTTGTGCTATGGTGTATCACACAACTTGCAAACCGCTAACAAGTCACACCCCATTTAGACTAGTGTATGGATAGGAAGCTGTCGTGCAAATGGAGTACATTGTGCTGAGCCTACGGATTACTGTGCTCACAGAGATGACCAATGGGAATTCTGTCAAATAGAGGTTAACACAGCTCATTCAAATGGAAGAGGAATGCTTCATCGCAGGATTTCATCAAAAATTTGAGAAGCAGTGACATAAATCATGGCATGATCCCCATATTCGAGTTAATCCATTTGAAGTCAGAGGACTTGTGTTGATGTATGACAAGAAGTTTTTCAAACACCCGGGCAAGCTAAAGACACATTGGTTAGGGCCATATAAGATTGCGCACATCATTGATGCTGGCACACTAAAACTACAGAGACTAAATGGAACATATGTTGTAGGTATGGTGAATGGAAGTCTCCTGAAACCATACTAGGATGGTCATAACATCCCTAGCTAGAATCACGCTGCACATGAAAAAAAAAAGGGAGGTTGAAAGACGTAAATTTTTCTATCACATGTCTATGACAGAACCAACAAGAAGCACAGGAAAAAGTTGAAACTGCAAGGGAAAGCAAAGATGACAAGATGGATAGCATTTGACATTAAAGAAAATATCTATCAAATATTGAGGTGGTTATGATAGCTAAGAGTCATAAATTTGATGAGATACGAGGAGAATGACAGTGTGACTTTTGGTCCCGCCAGCCATCCTCAGCATAACTACAATAACTGTGCTGACAGGTACAACCCACAGATCGAGTAGCAGAGTTAATAAAGGAACGTGTCGACCGAGAATCCCATGTGATTGATTGGACATTGACCTCCCATTACATGATGACTACAGACCATCTAGGCACGTATAAATATCAGGCTTCACCATCAAGCATCCTTTTACACACATAGAGAGAAACAGAGCTAAGTGTTTACAGAGCTGAAGCCTGTCAAAAACTAAGCCGACACCCGTGGTAATAGAGATCCCCAATGAGAGTGAGATATCTGACACAACTGTTATCTCAGTTTTCCCAATCGGGAAAGAGAATTGCCTAAGGTACAACAAACAAAGAAGCAACCATATCTTGACCCGATGGTAAGAACCAGAAAGAAACCTACTTCTGTGGTCACCCCTACCAATATTCCAACCCCTGGTTCATGCCCTGTGTCGAGCCCAACTCAAAGACTACCAGCTGCAGTGACAACTGTGCAACCACTGAGAGAGCCAAGACAGGCTAGAGAGAGAGCACCTGGAGAGTCATCCTAGCCTGAGATGACAAGGAAATGGAAGGCTAAGGCCGTTCCAGACAATACCGGAAAAGCGCCGATGGAGGAAGGCGCGCTGGAGGAAGAAGCCAGGGAGGAGGCCTCCCCACCATTCAAAGGCTAGGGTGATGATGAGGAAGATGAAAAATTCTTGCATTATGTTTGACCAAGGAGAGATGATGCGGAGGAAGTGGTGCTCCCAAAGAAAGCCACCATAGTCTTACTAGCACTTTGGATCCCTGAGAATGTACCTCTACTAATGGACATAATGCCGAAGCTCACCAAGTTAAACTTTGAGGAATTCAACACTTGATAGTAGGAAGGTTTTAAAAGAGCGAACTGTATGGTCACGGCTCAAACTGGCTCAATTGGGCCTCAGGTGCTAAAGCCAATGCAATGGGCTGAGGGTGTCGACTAAGCAGGGTTGATGAACCTGCTATTCATGCCGCATTTTGGCCACAACCTCCAGACCAATACATATGTAAAGTAGCTCTTGGTATACTTCCATAGAGGGTACTTATGGCTCGATCAACCATACCTTATCAAGGTTGAGCTCATCTCGGAGATCACCGAGCTTTCGAAGAAAGGACATGACCCCGCGCCATATTTGCGACAGAACATGGATACCACCAAGATAAAGTTGAAGTATAACCTTCAACGCATGAAAAGGGAATTCCTTATTGGCCTTATTGACAACGCAAGCATGTGGTTCACCGTAAGGATCCTCTCTTGTAATATGCTAAACAAGATGAGGCTGACCCAATGTACCATGGAAACAATAGATCTTGCAGAGCGGTGCACACAAGGTATGGTTTTCAACTGGTCACAGTTCTTGCTTAATGAACTGATTAACAATGCAGCGCCCAAAAGGACCCTAACTATAAATTTCACTACTCTTGGCTACTCATCTTGATCTCGTTCACCTTTTGGGCCAATCCACCCGATTATGAGCAAATGGATGTCCCACTACCTTGCCATGGCACAAAGTACCACAACTTGTGAGAAGAAAAGAAAAACAAGACCTACTAGAAGGATAGTAACATCACATTCTTTCTGCACGTTGAGGTGTTGTGCGATGTTATCAGGCAATTTCACTGAGTCCAGGTTGCGACGATGTGTAGGTACGTTGAATTCATCAATTTCTAGGTTGGTGTGCATAACATGATTTTGGAGCCAAAGAAGGACCCAACGAAACAAGTGCACAATGCAGGGTTCATGATCACTAACAATGATGTGGATGCAATCGTCCCAGAATGGCCGAATGAATGGCACAGCCCACTAGTAGAGTTTCTACCCAAAGAACAAAACCAAGAGGACCCACCAGTGGACCAAGGAAATGGTGAAGGAAATGAGGAAGGTGACGATTAGGACAATTAGTCGCAAGAACATGAAGAAGAAGATAATGATGGTGGTGATGGTGGCTCTGATCATGATGATTCAAAGAGAACACCTAGTTAGGAGAACATCTTGACCCAACAACAAACGCAACAACAAGGACGGGAACCCCCGTGAAAGAAAAGGAAAGCTAGCAAGATAGATAACATGGATACCTTGACTGAAGACGATATCCGCACTCTAGTCGAAGCTGTAGTTGAGGTCGCTAAGGACAGCCTTGTCATTCTGAAGACACAGCATGTAAGAATAGTTGATCGAGTTGGGAACCACCTTAATAAGTTGGTAGATGCCATTAATAAGGTCAAAGCCACTGTTGAGGCCGAGACATATGGTGTGGATCCTAATGTTCCATTAGTTGTACTAGTGCTAGTGATGCTGATTAAAGTACAAATCCATAGGTGTGCACTAGAAACATGGATGAAGAAGAGTGGATTTGATGATGTTTTCAAGGATTTTCACACACTACAGATCAACTTCTCCAAGCTATCATTGGGTGAAGTCTATGACTTACACTAGGAAGCCATGACAGAGGTATGGATTAGGGAGAATGGCATTTCCTATCAGGAAACAAAACATGAAAGGAATGCCAAAGCATGTAAGGCCCTCCTTAGGGAAAAAGAGCAATAAATTGAGGCGCGTGAGAACAGTTGTGTTGCATTAGTTGAGACCATTAAGGGCACAGTCATAGAGTTCCCACTAGAAGCGGCCCAGGAAGATTAAGATTCAATAGCTAAGGTTTCTTGGCTATCATGGATTGCAATGGAGCTGAAGAAGTAGGTTGAGGAGCTTCACGCTAGGTAGGTACTGAGCACACCTCCTGAGGTGCTCGAGGAGAGAAGAAGAGCAACATCTGAGGCTGCTAGGAAGATCACCAAGGGAGAAACACTCTGTACAAAGGCAGTAGAAATTGTTTCCATGATTTGGGAAGCACTTCTAGAATATGAGACTGTAGAAAACATAAGGGAAAGTGCGCGATAGACAGATGAGAAAATCAGCACTGCAAAGACAGAGATGAATATGCTACCCTTTCAGGAGAAGGTTACAATTATGGTAGAAATCAAACAACTATAGCAGGAATTGTAGGCTCTTTGTGACTGAGAGCAGACTAGGGAAGCCAAGGTGGAGACACAATAGTCAAAATCCATGCAACTCATAGGCCTTATTCATCTTGTGCAGCAAAAGCTTAAGCAAATAGCACAATCACTAGAGGAAGAACTGTCAAAACATATCAATTTCTATCGTGTAGAGAAGTTTACCACATAGGAAGAGGAAGTGATAGTGGAAGTTTCTATAGCGCAACAGATGGTGAAGGAATTCCAGGACAAGGTTGGTCCTCCCACACAGTTTGAGCCTATGATAGAAACCTAAGTTTTGAGGAAAAACATGAAGTTTTGTGACATACTATTTTTGCAGAGAAGTCCCTTTTTTCTTAGTGGCTCAGGATGAGCCACATGTGAGTGTTGAGGGCCTATTGGGCGAGGAAAAGGGACAATTAAAGTGCACAAGGATAAATCAGACGTGCAAGCAAAAGAGGAAAAGTGTGCACACGGTAGCATAAAAACATGTCAAGAAGAGAATGAAGGAACCAACACAAGAAGGTAAAACATGCACACGATGGAGAAAAGGTAGGTTAAGGATGGAAAGAAGTTGCGATGAGGAAGGAAGATTCAAGTTGGAGGAAGAGGCAGATAGAAGAGTTAAAGCTAGATAGGTTAGAGAGAAGGAAGACTACATAAGGACAAACCAATGGAAGAAGGAAGGATAGTTTTTGCGGCTAGTTATGACCAGTGCACACGAGCTGAAAGACATTTCTGCGGCTAGTTAAAACTATGGTTAATGTCTTCCAAGACCTTCACAGCTAGCTATGGGCCGACATTAATGTAACAGAGATATTTTTGCAAGTTGTTGAATCGATAATAACTGAGTTGTACTCAGTCGACCCTGTGTGGTCTCGTAGATGCTATAAGTAAGAGAAACCCGCTCTGTATAAGGGTTCAAAATTTTATGTAAGTTCATTAAGTTGGCTAGACAGTAGAAGTAGAAGGCTGTTGAGATGTGTATCTTGCAACTGTGTGGACAGACTGCTAGTAGTAGAGTAATATGCAGCTGAGTGTGCACATAGTAAAGTAGAAAAGTTGATCCAGGCTGTGTGCGGATCAGTAGGAGTAGATAGAAGAATAAACCAGAGAGCATGAGAGAAAGAAGATTGAATCAGAAAGACATATCTCAAGAATAGTCTGGAAGGTGCTATATCCATTTCTCTCGCCAGATGAATAGCACCTTGGTGGTTTTTCTAAGATGGATTTCCACGTTATTTCTAAGTGTTACATGGATGAATGTTGTTGAATGGTGAATGTTTATATGGATGTTTTCTTATCATGTATTATTACAGTTATAGTTATGTTATATGAATGTCACAGTGTGAATGTATAAATGCTCAAAATTATTGTTGAACTGTTATGTATAAGTTCATGGTTAGACTGTTAAGTAAAAGTGTAGTCGCAAACTGTGTGTTGAGTATAAGGAATCAACTACGTCGCATCGTCGCACCAGCTATAGGGTCATACGGATGAGGTTGTGTTGAGAGAAAGTCTCTATGCCTCACTGTGTTGTTGTCATCCAGTATTAAAAATCCATCCTGTCACCCTTTTCAAGCACCTTGGACATGTGCTAAGGGATTATAATCCCTCACCAACTGTGGAAACATGGTTTTGGTAGTTACCCATTAAGATATCTCAGGTGAGACTGCGTCTTCTTCGCAGGTGTTTCCAACTAAGCTTGGTCTTTTGGGCCGATGTCTTTTTGTTTCATGTTGGTATTGTGTTGTTGTTGAACTGCGAGTCGAGACAGGAAGTATAAATAGGCCAACAAGTTGTGGGAAATGTCTTGCAGAATTTCGTTTGCAAAAACATTGAGCTGCAGAAAGGTGGAAACTGCACAAGAAGGATCTTGCATAAGGGAAAGATATTTGAGTTGAAGGTTGGAAAGATGATTTCAACTAGGAATTCAATGTCTAAATTGAATTCGTGGATCTAGTTTGGTCCTTGAGTCCATCATTTTTAGTATCAGAGCAGGAAAAATATTCTACATAGTAGCTCAGTTGATCAATTGGGTCTGTAAAGAAAGATGCCACCAAGAAGGGGAAGCATACATGGAGTTCCTGTAGGATGTGCTCGAGGAAGGCAACCTACAAAACCAGAAATGAAAAGAAACATGAGAATACTGGAAGAAAGGTGTTGATACTGGATTTGTTACCATTTTGGGCAGATAAATTACTCATTTAACCACATATTTTATAATCTTTTGTATATTTTATGACACAAAGATCATGATTCAACCTCAGGTATGATTGTTTTTAAGGTTTATATAAATTATTTTATTATTATCATTTTTATGGTTTAATTAATTAAAAATAACATTATTAAAATGCATTTGATGTATTAATTGGTTTCCTTTACCTTTTATCGATCAAGTATTAGATACTCTGTGAGGTAAACATTATTTTTCCTTTCTTGACGGGTATAGTGGTTACAACCAGATTTTAATAGCACCAGAAGATCAATACAAAACCACGTCTACATACCCTTTGGGAACATATGCTTATCGATTTTTTCCATTTGGCTTATGTAATGCACCTACCACTTTCCAGCGAGCAGTCTTAGGAATCATTTCCAATCTTATACATGACTGTGTGGAGGTATACATGGATGACTTTGCGACCTATGGTAATACTTTTCAAGAAGCTCTTGACAACCTCGAGAAGGTCTTTATCCGATGTCAAGAAACAAATTTATCCCTTAGTCACAAAAAATGTAAAATGTTATTGACAGAAGGTATAGTTTTGGGACACCATGTTTCTTCCCAAGGAATTAAGGTAGACCCTGCAAAGATTGAAGTAATTGTTGGCCTTCCCTCTCCCAAAAATCAGAAAGAGGAAAGAAGCTTCCTTGGTCATGTAGGATATTACCACTGCTTTATTGAAAATTTTACTAAAATAGCTACACCAATGTTTAAGTTACATACAAAGGACTTAGAATTCTAGTGTACGGAATCTTGTCAAAATGCTTTTGAGATCTTAAAAGCTAAGCTATCAGTGGCACCAATACTTAGGGGTCCTGATTGGTCCTTTCCTTTTCACATATCTACTGATGCCTCTCATACGGCCATAGGAGGAGTCCTCAGCCAAAAAGAAGGACAAGCACCTTATGCCATCTATTTTATTAGCAAAAATATGACCCCTGTTGAATTAAATTATACTGTTACTGAAAAAGAATTTTTGGCAGTAGTTTATTCTATTATAAAATTTCATCATTATATCACAGGTTATGAATTTTTTGTGCATACCGATCACTCTTCAATTAGATTTCTAATGAATAAACCAATTACCAATGGTAGAGTGACCCAGTGGCTTCTTTTATTGCAAGAATTTAACATTACCGTCATTAACCGACCTGGTAAAGAAAATCTCGTAGCAGATTTCATTTCCCATATTCAACATGAAGACAGTACTAAACCAGTTGACAACACTTTTCTTGATGAACATTTATTTGTTGTATCTATTCAAACCCCTTGGTTTGCAGATATTTCCAATTATCTAGCAACTAGGAAAATACCAAGCCATTTGTATCCGCATGAGAAGCATCATATTATAGTTCAGAGTTATAATTATTATTGGGTTGATAATGATCTCTTCCACACTGGTTCCAATCTTATTATTCGACAATGTGTGCGGGAGGATGAAACAATAGACTTCCTCCATGCATGCCATGACGGACCATGTGGAGGACATTTTTCTAATAAGAGGACAACATATAAAGTCTTACATTCTGGTTATTATTGGCCAAGCATTTTTAAGGATGCTTCCAAATATGTTAAAGGATGTGATAGTTTCCAAAGAATGGGTAGACCTACGTCATCTAATGAAATTCCTTTACAACCCCAAGTTATGATTGAACCTTTTGAGAAATAGGCTCTTGATTTTGTAGGACCGATTTCTCCCATATCTCATAAAAGGAAATATATTTTAGTTTGTACGGATTATGTCACCAAGTGGGTAGAAGATAAAGCTTTATTTAGCGACCACATAGAAATTGATGGTAGAATTTATATATGAAGAAATATTCACTTGGTTTGGTGTACCTACAGAAATTGTCACATATCAAGGTACCTAGTTTACTTCTAAACTAATGAAAGAACTTACTACAAAATATGGCATCCGACATCGCAAATATTCAGCTTACCACCCTACGGCTAATGGTCAAGTGGAATCAACTAATAAAGTATTAGAAGCTATTTTAACTAATACCATTCACTCACATCATAAGGATTAGGAAGATAGACTCCCAGAGGCTTTATGGGACTATAGGATAACATGGAGAAACACTACCGAACATACCCCCTATGAGTTAGTGTATGGAAAACAAGTCCTTTTACCTATTGAGTTCATAGTTAAAAATTTTTGTATGTCAACAAAATTAGGCATGAATTTGGATGAAGCATAGAAACAACGAATATTGAAGATCAATGAGTTAGACAAAATTAGACAAGATGCACTTCAAATAACGATGCTAATACAGAATCAATGAAAAACATGGCATGACAAATTTATTAAGCAAAAGCAGTTTAATATTGGACATTGGGCACTACTATTCGATTCATGGTTTAAAAATTTTAAAGGTAAATTAACTACCCATTGGATGGGTCCATACGAAGTAGTTACAGCTTTTGAAAATGGATCAATAAAAATTAAAACAATTAATGGCTTAGAAATTTCCTTTGTAGTAAATGGACATAGACTTAGGCTCTACAACCAACCGACATCTAAAAAGGATTTCATACAAAATATTTTGCAGCAAAATGAAATGGAATTAGTTGAAGGGGAAGCTATTCCTCCCCTTCTCGATCCTTGAAAAATATTTTGGGTTATTATCACATGTATATATGTAAATATGTGCTTGTTGCTTTGAATAAATAAGAGTCATTTCTAATAGGTTGTTTAGACATGACTCTTTTTCTTTTTTTTGTCTTTATGAATAAATCGAATCATTTAACAAGTGGTTTTGCAGTTTGATTACAAGTATATTATCTCTATGAGCAGCTAACGGAATATTACTTGGACAAGGAAAGTATGCTAAATACTCATCAGATATTTTAATATTTCTAGGGTACTTTTGAAATTTGCAGCTTATAGGGATAAGTTTATATATCAATCCTTTGTATATCATACTTAAACAATTTTGTTATGATTCATATAGTTTTTGGTATTTTGATTCAGATAGGTATATTTCTGATTTATTCTTTTAAACATTTTCTCGATAAGACCTAGTTTCATTATCATATTTTTCACATTCTTATTTTTACCTATGGATTACTAGTTCATCCTGTACTTGTTATCAAAACTTGTCTCTTGAGTATTTTGGTGATAACTCGAAAGTAAGTGGAATTTTTATCTATGGGGCACATTACTTTACTTTATAAAGAAAAAGGACTATTAGGTTAAAGAACAACTTTCAGTTATTCTCTTTTGACATGTTTTATGAGTCTAGCCATTATGAAATTACTTATAACTTTATCTTGAAAAAAATTTGAATTATGTGTTTATTAGTACTTAACATGCTCTAGTACCAATCGGGTTCCATATCTTTAATATCATTATACAAGGTAAACCCGCTAGGGTACTGAACAGGCCTGCTTGTAGCAAGTCAATGCTAGGTAAAAACCTTACAACAGAAAGCTCGATAAATGCAAGTAAACCCATCGAGGTACTGAACATGATCCCTGGCAGTGGGGCTATGCTTGCATGGTACCAAGATAAAACAATCAGAGTATTGAACAGGCCTGCTGGCGGCAGGGCAATATCTGGTAAATGTGATTTGGTTAATATACCACTATACACATAGGTCGTCAAATAGTGATAATATATGAAATTTTTTTCAAAAAGATGTATGCCATGGCCAATTGTTTATAATGTCATTCGAGAATGGCTCTAATTTTACTTTGCCTCGACCGTCAAATTTTGCATATATCTAAGATGTCCTTATCTTAGAAATGTGACCCATAGTTGTAAATCTCACACACTCCGGGGTACACTTGAAATACTTGATGATGACAGGATATGTTTACAATGAGGCATGGATGGCTAGTTTTTCCCTAGGGTATTCTTTTAATTATATTATTCTCATTTCACATGGTCTTTCTAAGCACTATTTTATTTTTCATAAATATAAATTTCTTCACCATTTCCATTTACTAGTTAGTTTCCTTACAACAAATTAACAACATGCTAGCATTCTTTCTATTTTTTCGTAACAATCACTTCTTCTCTCTGTATGGCTTGAGGACATGCCATCTCTTTGGTTTGGGGGAAGATGGATTTGATTTGAAAAATTAGATTATTTTTATTTTATGACAAATCTATTTATCTCTAACAAATGATAAGTATTTTTAGGAATGTAAAGAGTGGAATTTGGTTATAGATTGAAGCATATTTTGCAACAAAATTCAATATGGTCTTACCATATGAAGAATAAAATGAAGGAAAATGAAATATCAAATAGCAATCTGAAAAAAAATGGTGATATTATAGTACTTAGGATTAAATTTGCTAACCAAATTTTGTTTTTGGGAAAAAACTTTTTACTTCCATTTCACTATTAATAATTCTATTCTCTTACCCACTCATGCATGAAAATGATTAATCTTTTTGTTATTTAAAATACAATCTATGTTTTTGTGTTATATATTCAGCCTACCCAAAGTTTTACTTTGGACATGGTTGAATTAATTTTAAACTTTGTAAATGATAAAATTATTTTGAACTCGAGAACTGTTGAAAATCCAATAAAGTCATTTTTAATTTTCTTACAATGTGTGACATGAAATATATGTTATTTTCACGTTACAGGTTAATAGAGTGAAGTTTAGATTACCTTCTTCATCTGCCAAGTTGAAGGCTGTTGCTAGTTCACCTTCTTCCTAAATTATTTTTCTTTCTTTTTGCTTAGTGGGACCTAGCATTTCTTCGGTTTGGGGGAATGTTGATCCTAGATTTGTTACCATTTTTGGCAGAAAAATTACTCATTTAACCACATATTTTATTATCTTTTGTATATTTTATGACACAGATCATTATTCAACCTTAGGTATGAGTGTTTTTAAGGTTTATATAAATTATTTTATTATTATCATTTTTATGGTTTAATTAATTAAAAATAGCATTATTAAAATGCATTTGATGTATTAATTGGTTTGTATAATGGTTTGCAGGTTTTATAATCTTTTTGGGCCAAGTTAATACGCAAAATGCATTCATCCTATTTTTCACATAGCATGTCTAGCTCGGCGTCCAGCTTGTCATTCGTCGCATTTCATGAAACTCGCTGGTGGTTTGCCAGATGTCAAAATGAGTTGCTGTAGACTCCAGTCCTGAATTGTGCTAGTAGATAGACACTCCATTCACCTTATATTGATGCCCAACGTATCTAGCTTACGTCCCATCCTTCCATTCGGCACTCCTTCCAGATCACCCATCAGACTACACGTCGTTGAGAATTAATTTCGGGCATTTAAAACGTGAAATGGCTGCAAACCGTTTTGTTTTCCATGTGCCTAGGTGATAACATGATCATCAGTATAGAAGGATCGTTGGTGCGTTGATTTTTCCCAAGACCAAGTTGTTCACTTCCCACACATTCAAAGTATGGAGCGTCTTCAGTCTAGAAGGATCGCTCGTGGCCTCCTCTGCTTGACTCCAAACTACCACCAGTTTGCATGTTTAAAGAATAGAATGACCTGCGTTCTAGAAGACCCACCATGTACATTTCCCTTTCTTGCCACAATTCCACAATCGCGTTGAAGAAGGAGTCATGTGCCACATTTGAATACCTGCTATGCTGGAAAAGGAACCTCTATTTACGCTATCCAGTGAAAAGAACCAGACTCACACTGAAGAAGGAAGATGCTTATGCCTTGGTTTGTGATCAGTTAAATGCCATTATAGTTGACTAAATTTAGAGAGCAGTCGACCACTAAAGGTTCGACTTGCTCATCCCTGAAATCATTATATAAAGGAGCCTCTATGAGATAGCTGAGCTAGCTAGAAAATCAGTTAGTTAGCAGAGTTAGGAGAAGAGTTCTTGCTGTGATTTACTCTTGAACTTTGTATTTCTATTCCACCATCTAAATAAAGAGCTATATGCATTGTTGTTTAAGATTTTGTTTAAGTAGAAGTTATCTAGGCATCACCCCTAATTGTTGGGAGGGCCCCTCATCAACCAGAGGTTCATTTGCTTTGTTTAGCTTAGTTTCTTTTCTATTTTAGCTAGTGTAGTTTAACTTCTAGTTTGCTTCCATTAGATTATACTAAATGCTATTCTATTTGTTTTCTGTAATACATTAACTTAGTTTTATTTTGAAAGTTAATTAGTTAGATGTGCGCATAGCTTGCTTTAATTTATTTGCTTTCAATCATTTGGTTTCCAATTATTTTCATTTCCAACATTACTTTCAGTCTTTTTTTCCAATACTATAGAATAATTTGTTTTCATGAATCTAGAATAGATTCAATTATGTTATTTATTTTCTAATTTTGAATTTATGCAAGTTAATTCTGAGTTCATTTATTAGTTTAATATGTAATTATTCCTTTTGTTCATGAATTAGTTTAAGGTTAATTTGTTGTTAAATAGGTTTATTTACTGTTCCGATGCATTAGAATTACATCTGCATGGTTTCACCTGAAGATTAGTTCATTTAGGTTAGTTTTTACTATTTTAACTTGTAGCCTGTCATTCGGACATCTTGTTCAGCCTATTATTCAGCCACCCCTTTCAGACCCATAGTCCAGTCTGTCATTCAAACCTTAGTTCTATTTTTAGTGTTTTTTATGTGTTTTAAGATTGTTTTTAGTTTTGCTTTGTGAATGTCTGAATTATGTTTTGACTGTAATAGTTAGATGACAGTTTTGTTTAACATTAAAGTTAAAGTTTGTTTGTTTTAAATTATTTATTTAAGTTTTATAATTTTCTTTACTTCTTTTACCTTGAACGAAGTTTAAGTTATTCTTAAGTTTTTTTGTTTGTTTGTTTGTTTTTTTTTTGTATGGTTTTGTGTTTATTCTTTTTGAATTGATTTATTTGTTTGTATGCAAGATTTAGTGTGATATGTTTTTTCCTTAATATGTTTCTAGGTTGTCTCTTTTATGTTGTGTTATTATGGAAAGAACTTGTAGGATAGAACCTAAAGTTTTCTTTATTAAGTTTTGTACTTGCTTATTTTTATGTTTTCTTAATTAAGTTTTCTACTTGCTTCTTTTATTAAGTTTTCTAGTTTCTTATAAGTTAAGTTCTCCTTGTACCCTAGTTTTCCATTTGAATAGTTAATTGTCGATTGGATTTTAGTTTAAAGCTTATTTTCAATTGTTTAGTTTATTGGTCTACCTCAGTTTAATTAATTTAATAGTTTCATTTTTGGAGTTTGACTTGGTTTTTCATTTTGAAAGATCTTTTGATCTTTTGTTTGTTAAAATATTTACATGACACCCTCTACCTTCGCATATATTTTGTGTCAACTCTAAGCTTACCAACCTCGGTTGATAATTAAATAATAGGTGAATTAATTTAGACATAATAATACACCCAACACTTTTGGCGTCGTTGTCGGGGAGTTGTTCTGGAAGGTAGAATATAATTCTTAGTCATATCTTGGTAGCGGGGGAGCGGAAAGATGAGAGGTGAGAACCTACGCATCTATTATAACAGGAACCCCCAAATCCAACAACAGTAATATCATAGGTTTTCTTTAGTTTAAAATTCTTTCATGTGTAGAATTAGAGATCCTTAGGGTAGATTTGTCAAGATCGGAAAAGTTACTATAGTATCTAATAACTACCGTAGGGGACGTAATTACCCAACTACTAACTCCACAGAAAGGTATAGAAAGACACGTGTAGGAAATAATTCTACCTTGAAACCTAAAGAAATTCCCTTAGAGGATCTTACTCGAGAAGCCATAGAACGAGAAGGAACCTTGGAAAAAGGTCCTAAGGACCCCGTTCCTGAGGAAGTTCAGGAAGATCAGCCATTAGAAACCCCTAGCCCTCCACTAGTTCCAAATCCAATTAACACAAATTTTTCACTAGTAGGAGATCCAAATTTTGTTGACTTTGTTGATCCTGCTCAAGTAAAATCTCTCTTTGGAATCTAAGTAGATCTAGTTATTTCACAAATTGAAACTTCTACAGTAGAACCTACTATCCCTCTAGGATTAAAAAAAAACATGGTTGATCAGAGTAATATCTCTCCCGAAAAAGAACGTTGGGACGCTCCATTATCACCTCGAAAGGAGCCTCCTATGTATATTTACATTAAGAATCCAGCTTATATGAAGAGACAGGGAGAAAATGAAGATCATGATGAAGTTAGGAATGAAGAAGGAGAAGGGGAAATTTGAACCGAGGCTACCTTTGGGTTCCCTATCTTAGATACAATGCAGGGTGTAACCATAAAAAACATCCCTCCTTCCTCCTTACCTACTTTCTATGGAAAACGTAATGAGGACCCGGACACATTCCTATTTGAGTTCGATGTCCTTTGTAGGATCTACAATTATCTACAAGACGCTCACAAACTAAAACTCTTTCCTGCTACATTCAAGGATTCCGCCTTGAGATAGGTCATGGGATTAGGAGAATCCACTATTAGGACTTGGGATGATAAGAAAATATCATTCTTATGAAAATATCAAGAATACTACAAACCTAAGGACTCTCGAAATGATATATTCAAAATACAACAAATTGAAGATGAGATCCTGGAGGATTATCTCGAGAGGTTCATTTATACATTACATATGTCTAAATATAATGACCTTCGAGAAGATGCAATACATTTACTTTTCCTTAAGGGAATATCCGAGGACTTGTTAGAAAGTCTCAATCTCATGGAAGCTGGCGATATTTCCCGTAAAACTTTTGCACAAATCGGTGAGATGTGTAAAAATTATTCTAGTAGTACGAGGAAAGTTACGAAAAAATTTCGAGAGCCTTTTAGTAGAAATATAAGAGGAAATGTTCCTAGTTCAGGAGGAATTACAAGAGTAGACATAGGAAACCTGTTGGGGAATTTTAAGACTGATATATTAGGAGCAATGGGTTCCCAACTAGATGATTTAAAAGCCCAGAAGAGGCAAGATAAAGAACGAGAATAAATGAGTATTTTCTATCCAAGATGTAGAACTAAACATCCCCAAAGGGAATGCCCATTAAACAACATCTTTGTATGTCACATCTGTACAGAAGAGCATCCAACAGATAACTGCCCATCCTTTCCTACGTTGCAAGCCATCTATAAGAGTGGGGATGTAGCTGAAACATCTAGAAGGCCTCCTTGGAAACCTAGAGACCAACCAACATATCTAAACTTTCCACCACAACCTCCACTCTATTATCCTATGTATCAACCACCTCAATAATGGAACAATTCATGCTGGTAGAATTGGACACCTTAGTATCCTCCTCCTCAATTTCCACAATAACAATATTTGTCACAAGGATGAAGAGGACAACCATATCCTCAACCACAATTTTTCCCTACACCTAATCATGTCTATCCTTAGAATCAAACAAATTTACAGCAAATTATGAATGGATTTGTACCTCCAGTTCCTTTTATCACACAACAACCTCATTACTTTCAGAACACAAATCCTCCTCGACCGACATTATTACCTGCACAGCTAATACCTAACCCTAATAATAAACCAACTCAAGCTCTTAATAGCATTGAGTTGCAAACTCTTCCCTCATACCTTATCTCGATTGTACATGTACATGAAATTCAATCACAATCAGGAAGAGTTGTGAATAATAAACCCAAGTCATCAGTCATGATCCAGGAACTAAATGACGAAGAAAAAGATTCAAGTGAACCTATGAATGAGGCTATCTTGGAGGATGTGAACATTCCAAAGGTTCTAGTACACACCCATCCTCCATAAGAGACTATTCAAGAGAAAATAATTCCTCCATTTCTAGAAAGATTAATAATAGAAAAACCTGTAGTTCATCCGGAGTATAACATTTTGAATGAATTAAAGAACATTTGTATTAAAATATTTCTATTACAAGCTATCAAACTTTATACCAATCTATAGTAAGGTAATAAAAGAGCTCTGTATTAAACATCCAGGAAAGAAGCAAAAGGACCCTCTTACAATTCATGTTATACGAGAAATGTCTGAATGTATGATAGGCCAGTCCCGGATTGCAAAATGTACAAATCCAGGAGCCCCAGTAGTGACTGTAATTATAAACAACACCGCAATATAAAATACATTAATCGATTTAGGTTTCACTATTAACATGATGACCACCGCAGTTTAAGAAGTTTTATAGTTAGGACAATTCCTCCAACCTACTCCTTCCATCCTAGAACTAGCAGACCGCACTACTGTAAAACCTGCTGGATTCCTGGATGACATTGTTGTATCAATAGCTTCATGGGAATACCCTGTCGACTTTATGGTCATAGAATCAAAGGATCCTTCTAAAGGCCATCCTATTATCTTGGGAATACCATGGTTAGCTACTGCAAATGCTTTTATAGGGTGTAGGGATGGGGAAATGACTATTTCCAATGGGTTGTCCACACAAAGACTTATTTTATACCCCCTAACACAACCAATAAATGAAAATTGATGGTGGTTAAATTGTCCTTTTGGGGATGAATACTTTGATGATCTCTCCCTTCCTAGTGATTTTTCTTTAGCACTTCAGAAGTAGACCACTGAGAATGTATTAAACCATTTTGTTTCTTCGACAACCTATACAGATTTCCCTCATTCATTTCTCGACTCGATCAAGTTTTTGGAGATGAGTTTCAAGAGAATATGGCTCTCTCAGTGTTTATAGAAACACTTTGTGTCTTCACAATTAAAGAGCATACATGACCGTATACCATACCTTGTGAGGCTGGCCCTGAAAAATTCTCACATATAAACGATGGATTAAGTGAAAACCAACAAGCACAACTGCTTAAAGTTCTTAAGAAACAAGCTGGAGAATTTACATGGGAATACACTGATATGAAGGGTATACACCCAGATACCTTTATTCACCATATTTATATGGATCCAAGAATGTCACCTGTAAGGCAGCCATAGAGGAGGATGAATCCTACTCTAAAGGATATAGTAAAAGAAGAATTACAAAAACTCCTCACTACTGGTTTCATCTATCCTATTTCCGATAGTAAATTGGTATCTCATTCAGTAGTAGTTCTGAAGTAAGTTCCAGGGAAATGGCATATTTGTGTTGATTTTAGAGAGTTAAACAAAGCTACACTTAAATACTACTTTCCTTTACCTTTTATCAATCAAGTATTAGATACTCTGCTAGGTAAACTGTATTTTTCCTTTCTTGACGGGTATAGTGGTTACAACCATATTTTAATAGCACCAGAAGATCAAGACAAAACCACTTTTACATTCCCTTGGTGAACATATGCTTATTGAGTTTTGTGATTTGGCTTATGTAATGCACCTACCACTTTCCATCGAGCAGTCTTAGGAATGTTTTCCAATATTATACATGACTATGTGGAGGTATACATGGATGAGTTTACGGTATATGGTAGTAATTTTCAAGAAGCCCTTGAAAACCTCGAGAAGGTCTTGATCTGATGTCAAGAAATGAATTTATCGCTTAGTCACGAAAAATGTAAAATGTTACTGACATAAGGTATCATTTTGGGATACCATGTTTCTTCCCAAGGAATTAAGGTAGACCCTGCAAAGATCGAAGTAATTGTTGGCCTTCCCTCTCCCAAAACTCAGAAAGAGGTAAGAATATTCCTTGGTCATGCAAGCTATTACTGCTGCTTTATTGAAAATTTTACTAAAATAGCTGCACCAATGTTTATGTTACTTACAAAGGACTAAGAATTCCAGTGGATAGAATCTTATCAAAATGCTTTTGAGATATTAAAAGATAAACTATCAGTGGCACCAATACTTAGGGGTCTTGATTGGTCCCTCCCTTTTCACATATCTATTGATGCCTCTCATATGGCCATAGGAAGATTTCTCGGCCAAAAACAAGGACAAGCACCTTATGCCATCTATTTTACTAGCAAAAATTTGACCCCTGCAGAAGTAAATTATATTGTTATTGAAAAAGAATTTTTGGCAGTAGTTTATTCTATTAATAAATTTTGTCATTATATCATAGGTTATGAATTTTTTGTGCATACCGATCACTCTACCATTATATTTCTAATGAATAAACCAATTACCAATGGTAGAGTGACCCGGTGGCTTCTTTTATTGCAAGAATTTAACATTACCGTCATTGAATGACCTGGTAAATAAAATCTCATAGAAGATTTCCTTTCCCGTATTCAACATGAAGATGGTACTAAACCAATTGATGACACTTTTCCTGATGAACATCTATTTGTTGTATCTATTAAAACCCCTTGGTTTGTGGATATTGCCAATTATCTAGCAACTGGGAAAATACCAAGCCATTTGTCTCCACATGAGAAACGTCGTATTATAGTTCAGAGGTCTAATTATTCTTGGGTTGATAACTATCTCTTCCCCACTGGTCCCAGTCTTCATAATTGACAATGTGTGCGAGAGGATGAAATGACAGACATCCTCTATGCATGCCATGACAGACCATGTGGAGGACATTTTTTTGATAAGAGGACAACATATAAAGTCTTACATTCTGGTTATTATTGGCCAAGAATTTTTAAGGATGTTGCCAAATATGTTAAAGGATGTGATAGTTTCCAAATAATGGGTAGACCTATGTCATATTATCAAATTCCTTTACAACCCCAAGTTATGATAGAACCTTTTGAGAAATGGACTCTTGATTTTGTAGGACCAATTTCTCCCATATCTTGTAAAAAGAAATATATTTTAGTTTGTATGGACTATGTCACCAAGTGGGTAGAAGATAAAGGTTTATTTAGAGCCACAGATAAATCAGAGGTAGAATTTATATATGAAGAAATTGTTAACACTCCGTTTTTAACAGTTGATCGAGGGCTTGACAGAGATTCGGTAAGGGTCCCATCCCCTCGAATCTCATGTGACCATCCTTCAACGAGGAAAGCGGCATGTGTATTGAAACATTGGGAACAATCCCTATTCAAGGGCTGCTATTGATCGAAGGAGGATCAACGATTCTAAACCACTTTGTGTGAGCAAACATGCACGATCAAAGTTTCTGTCCCGGAGTGCGAAACATGTTAAAGACTGGCGGCTTTCGACAGTTGAGATGAAGCCTGGGGCAGATCTACGACCTATAATAATTTTGCATTTCATACTTGTGAGGAGAAATACTCAATCTCAAATCATGAAAAGGGGTAGAGGTGACAAAGATCAATGGCCGCGATGAGTAAGAGGACAAATCCAGGACTAGGGTTCATTTGGCAAGGCAAAATAGCAGGGGCGAATATTTGAGTTCTCTGTTGCAAAAAAGGGTGAGGCCCACTCTGATCAACGGCTGTAGGAGGGTCAATCTTGATTGACAGCTCTAGATGTATCACGATCCAAACTTCCCATGGTGTTCAAAAGAGAAAGGTTGGTGGCAGGACGAATGGAATGTAGATGGTGGATGTTAAGGATTCCTTCAATCAGACGGTTGAGAAGACTACTGAAGTACAAATCTCCCATCCAGTGTGGAAATGAAAATGGAGGGCACATTCACACATGTAATATTCCTCATCGTAGATTGGCTGATTCCTCCGACGCCATTCGGGATATGCCTGGGGTGGAAGTCTTGTCCAGTGGCACATTTTTCTCTGTTTGCATGTATGGCACGTGGTTTGTTTCAGAGGAAGCCATGAGAGAGATAGAGGTTTGATTTTATAACATGATAGACCTAGAATTTACACAAGACTGAGCAATGCTACGAACTAGAATAGCTTGATGCCACCATCAAGGTAATTGAAAGGGCGAGGGATAGTCAAATTCATAGCCCTTGGAACCATCGTGATAGCCTTGCGTAAACGGTGTGGAGTATGAACCATACCGGATGAGATGATTGAACATCAGGAAGGAATATCTCTGCCCTAGCATCGCACATGTTGCCATTGTATCTACTTTAAAGATATAGCCCTTCCCGAGCCGTCCTGCTCACAATATATAATGCCATCTTCCGAAGATCTTTGAGACATGGAACTGTGTAGATGATAAGAGATATAGGGTTGAATTCCAAGAAGTGTCGAAGCCTTTCATAGACAACCATGATTATGTGGTTCGAGAAATTAGTTCGACAAGGGGTACTCTTGGTAGGTAGGCATGAAATCTGTGTTCTGGTTATCCACACTAGAAAATCACCAACCACTGGGGTACAGATGTGAAATACTAATGGGGATTCACCTGTTTCTACACAACCCAGTCTCTGGATGTGTGGTGCATGGGTTTGGATATCCTAGCTACATCCCTTTGACACTCTCGGTTGTAGTAATGATCTCTAAAGTCCCAACTGACAGTGGTGGCAGTGTTGTTGGAGAAAATGCTCGTACTAGGATCAGATGGGTCTGGAGCCTTCAACACCGTTCCTGGGGTCTCCACTTGGCAGCTTGGTCGTGGAAGAGGAGAAGGTCAAATGCACACCTGGATACATGGATCATGGAAAGATCCTCCTCATAGGAGGAGGAAGATAGTACAAGGATGATAAGCTTCTTAATTTTCTTATCGTCACCAAGCATTTGGCCACCCTTTCTCTAGCCTCCTCCTATAGCAGTGTTATCCGATGGAGGATGAGGTAAGGAGAATGGTGGGGAAAAGGATTTGGGCCTTCTTGTCAGCCTTTGATCAGCATCCCCTGGCTGGAAAAGGAGACCCAAAATGGGTCCCTAGCCACCTGTGTGGGCAATAGACCATCAACATGCTGCATGGGAATCATTTTCACGAAGTAGAATGGTGGGAGGCTCTGCGCTGTCGGCCTGCATTATCATGTGATGCATCTCCATAATTTTTGTTTCTATTTGTAAAACATGGCGATAGTACACTCTTTGCACTATTAGTGCCTTGATGGTGACTTGTAATGGTTTTATATTCAGTAGTGTTAGCAATAGGATTGTATAAAAACACTCCCGATAGAGGGAGAAAGGGGTTAGTGAATTGGATTGGGAAACAATCCCGGGATGAGGCTCCCATTTGTAAATCTTGATACCTGTGTATGAATAAATTGCAGTGGAAGACTGTCATTCATAGTAGAGATTTATCTGTTGTTGTTTTTCCCAATAAGTACTTTCTTTTACGTGTAAATGTGTTTCCTGTTTCCACTCTATTTTGTTTATTGCTTTTCATGTCTGCGACATAGGGTATAGTGGTTCGGAATTCATAATTGTTATGCTCTGACTGTTGTTCCAGGCATTAACAATGGTTCTTATAAAGTTACATGGAATTCATCTCACCTATGCTCCATGTGATGGACTATCCCTCCTTGTCCTCTAAAACGCCTGCTAAAATCTTTTGATTGGAAAATTAGCAGCTATCTTGCCTTCAGTTGCTACCTCTCGTCATTCTCTCATCTGTAATTGTTTCTTGTGCGGGTTTTGACTCCATTTCTCCCATGCACCTTCCTCAACATACTTTTCCCCATTCAAGATCCTAGCCCCCTTGATTATGCTAATTGAAAATCCTTTGTGGAGTAGACTCTGGTGACACACAAGACCGACAACCTTATGTGGAGCTACTTCGATGACGAACGAGAGATTGCTCTTTGACTGTGCAGGGCCAAAGGCGTAGCCTAAAGTGGTTCTTCTGTTACCTGAAAGTGATTCCTTCCACAACCTTTGTTCAATTCTGGTGCTAACAAACTAGCACCGTTGTTTGGGATGAGTTGAAGATCATCCCTAGGAAGAACGACAAATATTTATATCTAACTGTTGATGGTGAACAATCTGTCAGACACCAAGAAGGTTGAGCACTTTTCACCTGGCGACTCCACTCTTGAAGGATTCAGACTTCAGCGACTTCACTGGTGGTATAATCTAGAAAATCTAATGACCGAGGAAGGTTGGTCGATCTCGCCTAGAAAATGGACCCCTCACAAAGTTCAAAAATGCACGATGGAAGGTCCAGGAACTCGAGTCCATGCTTCTTCCAGGATGCCTTATCCTACCTTGTAAGTTTGCTCTTGTCTTTCCTGAAATTTATCAAAACAAATTTCTCTATCCTAGTTCATCCTAACCAGAACCATGGAAATATTCCTGTATATCCTTCTTTACGAACAAAAGGCGTTGCGTCATCTTGTACATCTGATTTCAGCCTAGATTTTCATCCCGGGACTCTCGATATCAGAGGACACCCCTATGAAATTCATGAAACCTCAGGCGATAGTTTGGATATCATACCTAACCTTGTCTCCCCAACTTCTCCAAGACAATATAAACCGCTGCAATTACCTCCTGTTCTCCACGATTTTCTTGCAAAATATTACAAGTACCTCCCCAAGTTCGATGGAGAATCTGAAAACTTAACTGCTGAGAAACATGTACAAGCCTTTGAGCATTTCTCTGATCTGTTTGAGATAGAACATGAGGATGTCTACATGCAGATGTTCTCTATATCCTTGCAAGGGGATGCCAAAGTCTACTTTAAACACTTGCATCCTAAGTCCATCAACACTTGAGAAGAGCTTTCTTGCACGTTCTTGAGCTTTTGGGGAAGGAGCCGACCATTGGAGCAGATGCTTTCAGAGTTTTATTCTTTGAGGAGACATGAAGGTGAGGCCATATCCAGGTTTAATAGAATATTCAAAAGCTTTTATTATAACATGCCTAAGGAGGTCCAACCTCTTGAGAATGTTGCTAAGATCTATTATGCGGCCGCTTTTCCTCCTTACCTGTCCTTGCTTCTTTTGGAGAGAAAATCGACTACCCTACAGCAGATGTTTGCTGATTTCTTGGAGGTTGAGCAAAACCTTAAGATGTCTAGGAAGTTATCAGATTAGGACAATGGTGGTGAAATAACAGATGCATACAAATTTGTTGGGCCCTACAAGAAAAATAAGGAAGCCTATAGCCCATCAAAGACCTCTCATGTTATACAAAAAGATGACCAGGCTGAGGATGAAATAAATGGTCCCACAGGACTATTCTATGAAGATGGCGACCTGCCCTGCTCTTGGTAAACTAAAGACAATTTTGAGAAGGAGCTTGGTGCACCTGTGTATGACGAATATGAAGAAGAGTACTTGCAGAACAAGTCAGTTGTTGAAACGACACCTTCTGATGAAAGAAGTCAAAGTGCAATGCAAAATCAGGAGGTCAAAGTGATAAAAGATGATGAGGGAACTGGAGGTGATAGTTTACCCTTATGCTATGCCTCTTTTGAATTGATAAGGAATATAATCAAGGCCTCCAAGCAAAAGCAAAAAGAAACGGGGGTGGTGCAGGTTGAAAACTTGTACAAAAATGGAGGTGGAATGCAACAGCTTATAGATAAACACTTTTTCTAATACTCTGTTTTCAGGGACGTCACCCCACTCGGAAGAAGTATGTCTACTCGGTTCCAACGGAGAAGCTGAGGACCTCCCTCTCAAAGCACATCAAACCTTTGCTGCAGAAATTTCATACAAAGAGAGGGATATTCTGTTAGAGAAAGATTCTGAGGGTCCTCGTCTGCAATCTCCCAAGTGTTAGCCTAATGACTCCCTAGAAGTGGGAAGGTCTGGGCAGCTTTCCCATGAGCAGGTGACAAAATGTGGTGGAGGTTACCATGAATTCTATGACCCCGTGGCCAAGTACATGGAGGGTCTGGGTGAAGGCAATGATTGGTCATGTCTCTTCCTTGAACATCAGTTTGTTTATCATTCCCTTCTCCCATTATCTATTTAATTTTTGTCCATCGAGCACCATGCAAGAACAAGAATATTAGGCAAGTTGCTTGATTGGATTCACTGGAAATTCAACTTCACTTAGTTGGACTTATGTACAAAGTTAGGTAAAGTAGGTAGGAGAAAATAAGCTCATACATTATCGAGCATTTCCTTCATTACAGTTTTCATTTTGTTTCCATTTTCAGTTACTAGCACAGGTTTACAGTTGCCAGCATGATTTGCAAGAGTGGCACAAATTCCCTGGAGCAGTAGCATGAAGTAGAATGGAGGTGTCCAAGAAAAACTGAAGGTGGCCCAATGGATTCGACACTTGGTCTATGGGGGTTCTTTGCTACCTCGCTGGGAGAATAGCATCCCTCATGGAGCCGGTTGTTAACACTCCATTTTTAACAGTTGATTTGAGGTCTTGACAGAGGTTTGGTAAGGGTCCTAGCCCCTCGAATCTCATGTGACCATCCTTCAATGAGGAAAGTAGTAGATGTATTGAAACATTCAGCATGATCCCTATTCAAGGGCTGCGATTGATTGAAATAGGATCAACAGTTCTGAACCACTTTGCGCGAGAAAACATGCGTGATCAAAGTTTTTGTCCCGGAGTGTGAAACATGTTAAAGACTGGTGGCTTTCGATGGTTGAGATGAATCCTAGGGAAGATCTATGGCCTACAATAATTTCGAATTCCATACATGTACATACAAAGCCGCAATCTCAAATCACGAAAAGGGGTAGAGGTCCCAAAGGTTAACGGCCATGATGAAGAAGAGGATAGATCCACGGCTAGGGTTCATTTCACAAGGCGAACTAGCACGAACGAATATTTGATTTCTTCGTTGTGAAAAAGGGTGGGGCCCACTCTGATTGATGGCTGTAGGAGGGTCAATCTCAATCGACGGATCTGGATGTATCACGATCCAAACTTCCCACGGTGTTCAGAAGAGAAAGGTTGGCAGCAGGATGAATGGAACGTGGACAGTGGAAGTTAAGGATTCCTTCAATCAGACGGCTGAGAAGATTCCCAAAGTACAGATCTCCCATCCAGTGTGGAAATGATAGCGGAGGGGGAATTCACATGTGTAATCTGCCTCGTCGGAGATTGGTTGATTCCTCTGACACCATTCGGGATATACCTGGGGTGGAAGTCTTGTCCAGTGGCACAGTTTTGTCAGTTTGCAAGTATGGCATGTGGTTTGTTTTAGAGGAATCTGTGAGAGAGATAGAGGTTTGATCTGCTGAGGTGACAGACCTAGCATTTACATGAGGCCGAGCGATGCTATGAACTAGAACATCCTGATGCCACCATCGAGGTAATTGAAAGGGTGAGGGATAGTCAATTCCACATCCCTTGGAACCATCTTGATAACCCCGCATAAACGGTGTGGAATCTGAACCATACCAAATGAGATGATTGAACATCAGGAAGGAATATCTCCGGCCTGGCATCGCACATGCTGCCATTGCAGCTACTTTAAAAATATAGCCCTTCCCGAGCCGTCCTGCTCACAATATATAATACCATCTTTCGAAGATCTTTGAGACATGGAACTATGTAGATGATAAGAGATATAGGGTTGAATTCCAAAAAGTGTTGAAGCCTTTCATAGACAACCATGACTGTGTGGTTCGAGAAATTAGTTTGACAAGGGGTACTCTTGGTAGGCAGGCATGAAATCTATGTTCTGGTTATCCACACCAGAAAATCACTAACCACCGGGGCACAGATGTGAAATACCAAGGGGGATTCACCCACTTCTACACAACCCAGTCTTTGGATGTGTGGTGCATGGGTTTGGACATCCCAACAATGTCCCTATGGCACTCCCAGATGTAGTCACGACCTCTGAAGTCCAAGTTGACAGTGGTGGCAGTGCTGTTGGAGTGAATGCTCATACTGGGATCATATGTGTCTGGAGCCTTCAACACCATTCCTGGGGTCTCCACTTGGCGGCTTGTTCATGGACGAGGAGAAGGTCAAATGCACACCTGGCTACATGGCTCGCGAAAATATCCTCCTCATAGGAGGAGGAAGATAGTACAAGGATGATAAGCTTCTTAAGTCACTTATCGTCACCAAGCATTTGGCCACCCTTTCTCCAACCTCCTCCTATAGCAGTGTTATCCGATGGAGGATGAGGTAAGGAGAATGGTGGGGAAAAGGATTTGGGCCTTCTTGTCAGCCTTTGATCGGCATCCCCCGGCTGGACAAGGAGACCCAAAATGGGTCCCTAGCTGCCTATGTGGGTAATAAACCATCAGCATTCTGCATGGGAATCATTTTAACAAAGCAGAATGGTGGGAGGCTCTACGCTGTCGGCTCGCATTATCATGTGTTGCATCTATATAATGTTTGTTTCTATTTGTAAAACATGGCGATAGTCCAGTCTTTGCACTATTACTGCCTTGATGGTGACTTGTAACATATTTTTATTTGGTAGTCTTAGTGATAGGATTGTATAAAATCGCTCCTGATAGAGGGAGAAAGGGGTTAGTGAATTGGATTGGGAAACAATCCCGGGATGAGGCTCCCATTTGTAAAGCTTGAGACCTATGTATGAATAAATTGCAGTGGAAGACTTTCATTCATAGTAGAGATTCCCGTGTTGTTGTTTTTCCCAATAAGTACTTTCTTTTACGTGTAAATGTGTTTCCTGTTTCCACTCCATTTTGTTTATTGCTTTTCATGCCTGCTACATAGGGTATAGTGGTTCAGAATTCATACTTGTGATGATTTGAATGTTGTTCTAGGAATTAACAATGGTTCTTCTAAAGTTACATGGAATTCATCTCGCCGATGTTCCATGTGATGGACTTTCCCTCCTTGTCCTCTAAAACACCCGCTAAAATCTCCTGATTGGGAAATCAACAGCTATCTTGCCTCCGCTTGCTACCTTTCGTCATTCTTTCATTTGTAATCATTTCTTGTGCAGGTTTCGAATCCATTTTCCCATGGTCCCTTATTCCCTGATAATCCTGCCATGCACCTTCCTCAACATACTTTGCCCCATTCAGGATCCTAGCCCCTTAATTATGCTGATTGAAAATCCTTTACGGAGTAGACTCTGGTGACAGACAAGATTGACAAACTTATGTGGAGCTACTCTGGTGACGAACAATAGATCCCTCTCTAACTGTGCAGGGCCAGAGGTACAGCCTAAAGTGGTTCTGCTGTTACCCAGAAGTGAGCCCTTCCGCAACCTTTGGTTCAATTCTGGTGCTAACATAAATATTCACCCAGTTTTGTGTACCTAGAGAAATTGTCACAGATCAAGGTACCCAGTTTACTTCTAAATTAATGAAAGAACTTACTATGAAATATGGCATTTGACATTGAAAATATTCACCTTACCACCCTCAGGCTAATGGTCTAGTAGAATCAACTAATAAAGTATTAGAAGCTATTTTAACTAATACCATTCACTTACATCATAAGGATTGGGCATATAGACTCCCAGAGGCTTTATGGACCTATAGGATAACATGGAGAAACATTGTCGGACATACCCCCTATAAGTTAGTGTATGGAAAACAAGTCCTTTTACCTATTGAGTTCCAAGTTAAAACGTTTCATATGGGAGCACAAGTAGGCATGAATTTGGATGAAGCACAGAAACAACGAATATTGCAGATCAATGAGTTAGACGAAATTAGACAAGATGCACTTCAAAGAACGATGTTAATACAGAATCAACGAAAAACATGGCATGATAAATTTGTTAACCAAAATCAGTTTAATAATGGAGATTGGGCACTACTATTCGATTCACGGTTTAAAATTTTTAAAGGGAAATTAACTACCTGTTGGATGGGTCCATACGAAGTAGTTACAGCTTTTGAAAATGGATCAGTAAAAATTAAAACAATTGATAGCTCAGAAATTTCCTTTGTAGTAAATGGACATAGACTTAGGCTTTATCACCAACCAACATCTAAACAGGATTTCATACAAAATGTTTTGCAACAAAATGAAATGGAATTAGGTGAAGGGGAAGCTATTGCTCCTCCTCCTAATCCTTGAAAAATATTGTGGGTTATTATCACTTGTATATATGTAAATATGTGCTTGTTGCTTTGAATAAATAAGAGTTGTTTCTAATAGGTTGTTTACACATGACTCTTTTTCTTTTTTTGGTCTTTATGAATAAATTGAATCATCTAACAAGCAGTTTTGCAGTTTGATTACAAGTATATTATCTCTATGAGCAGCTAACAGAATATTACTTGGACAAGGAAAGTATGCTAAATAATCATCGAGTATTTTAATCTTTCTAGGGTATTTTCGACATTTGCAGCTTATACAAATAAATTTATATATCAATCATTTGTATATCATACTTAACCAATTATGTTATGATTCATATAGTTTCTGGTATTTTGATTTAGACGGGTATATTTTTTATTTTTTATTTTAAATAGTTGCTTGATAAGACCTATTTTCATTATCATATTTTTCACATCCTTATTTTTACTTGTGGATTACTAGTTCATCCTATACTTGTTATCAAAACTTGTCTCTTGAGTATTTTGGTTATAACTCGAAAGTAAGTGGAATTTTTATCTGTGGGGCACATTACTTTACTTTATAAAGAAAAAGGATTGTTAGGTTAAAGAACAACTTTCACTTATTCTCTTTTGATATGTTTTATGACTCTAGTCATTATGAAATTACTTATAACTTTATCTTGAAAAAAAAATGAATTATGTGTTTAGCAGGACTTAACACGCTCTAGTACCAATCGAATTCCATATATTTAATATCATTAGACAAGGTAAACCCATCGGGGTACTAAACAGACCTACTGGCAGCGGGCCAATGCTAAGTAAAAACCTACTACAGGAAGCTCGATAAATGCAAGTAAACCCATCGGGGTACTGAACAGGCGCTGGCAGCGTGGCTATGCTTGCATGGTACCAAGATAAATCCGTCGGGGTACTAAACATACCTGCTAGCAGTGGGGCAATATCTGGTAAATGAGATCTAATTGATACACCACTATACACATAGTTCGTCAAATAGTGATAATAGATGAAAAAAATTTCAAAAAAAATTATTTCATGGCCAATTGTTTATAATGTCATTCGAGAATGGCTCTAAGTTTACTTTGCCCCGGCTGTCTAATTTCGCATATATCTAAGATGTCCTTATCTTAGAAATGGGGCCCATAGCTGTAAATCTCACACACTCCGGGGTACACTTGAAATACTTGATGATGACATGATATGTTTACAATGAGGCATGGATGGCTAGTTTTTCCCTATGGTATTATTTTAATTATATTATTCTCATTTTACATGGTCTTTCTAAGCAATGTTTTTTCTTCTTCATAAATATGCATTTCTGAACCATTTCCATTTACTAGTTAGTTTCCTTACAACAAATTAATAGCATGCTAGCATTCTTTCTATTTTTTTGGAACAATCACTTCTTCTCTCTGTATGGATTGAGGACATGCCATCTCTTTGGTTTGGGGGAATATGGATTTGATTTGAAAAATTAGATTATTTTTATTTTATGACAAATCTATTTATCTCTAACAAATGATAAGTATTTTCAGGAATGTAAATAGTGGAATTTGGTTATAGCTTGAAGCATATTTTACAGCGAAATTCAATATGGTCTTACCATATGAAGAATCGAATGAAGGAAAATGAAATATCAAATAGCGATCTGAAAAAAATGGTGATATTATAGTACTTATGATTAAATTTGCTAACCAAATTTTGTTTTTGAACAAAACGTTTTTACTTCCATTTCACTGTTAATAATTCTATTCTCTTACCCAGTCATGCATGAAAATGATCAATATTTTTGCTATTTAAAATACAATCTATGTTTTTTTGTTATATATTCAACCTGCCCAAAGTTTTACTTTGGACATGGTTGAATTAATTTTAAACTTTATAAATGATAAAATCATTTTGAACTCGAGAACTGTTGAAAATCCAATAAAGTCATTTTTAATTTTCATACAATGTGTGACATGAAATATATGTTATTTTTAAGTTACAGGTTAACAAAGTGAAGTTTAAATTACCTTCTTCATCTGTCAAGTTGAAGGCAAATCCTAGTTTACCTTCCTAAATTGTTTTTCTCTCTTTTTGCTCAGTGAGACCTGGCATTTCTCCGGTTTGGTGGAATGTTGATCCTAAATTTGTTACCATTTTTGGTAGATAAATTACTCATTTAACCACATATTTTATTATCTTTTGTATAGTTTATGACACACGGATCATTATTCAACCTCAGGTATGGGTGTTTTTAAGGTTTATATAAATTATTTTATTATTATCATTTTTATGGTTTAATTAATTAAAAATAACATTATTAAAACACATTTGATGTATTAATTGGTTTGTATAATTGTTTATAGGTTTTATAATCTTTTTGGGCCAAGTTAATATGCAAAATGCATTCATCCTGGTTTTTGCAAGACATGTCCAACTCGGTGTCCAGCTCGTCATTCAGCCCGTTGCATGAAACTCGCTGGTGGTTTGCCAGATGTTGAAATGTGTTGTTGTAGACTCCAGTCCTAAAGTATGCTAGAAGATAGACACTCCATTCTCCCTATATCGATGCCCAGCATATCCAACTCACATCCTAGCCTTCCGTTTAGCATTCCATCAAGATATCCCATCATACTACGCGCTGCTGAGAATTAATTCCGGGCATTTAAAATGTGAAACAATTTCAAACCATTTTGTTTTCCACGTGCCCAGGTGATAGCATGATCATCAGTCTAGAAGGATCGTCGGTGCATTGATTTCTCCCAACACCAAGCTATTAACTTCCCACGCATTCAAAGGACAGAGCGTCTTCAGTCTAGAAGGATCGCTCGTGGCTTCCTCTTCTTGTCTCCAAACTACCACCATTCTGTGTGTTTAAAGAATAGAACGACCTGCATTCTAGAAGACCCACCATGTACATTGCCCTTGCTCACTATCATTCCACTATTGCATTGAAGAAGGAGTCGTACAGCACATCTAAAGACCTCTTGCGCTGGAAAAGGAACCTCTGTGTATGTTGTCCAGTGAAAAGAACTAGACTCACGCTGAAGAAGGAAGATGCTTATGTGCGGGACTATGATTAGTTAAACACCATTATAGTCAACTAAATTTAGAGAGTAGGAGACCACTAAAGGGTCGAGTTGCTCATCCCTGTAAATAATTATATAAAGAAGCCTCGATGAGAGAGCTGAGCTAGCTAGAAAATTTGTCAGTTAGTAGAGTTAGGAGAAGAGTTCTTGCTGTGATTTACTCTTGAACTTTGTATTTATGTTCCACCATCTAAATAAATAGTTGTATGCATTGTTGTTGAAGATTGCGTTTAAGTAGAAGTTAGACAGGCATCACACCTGATTGCTGAGAGGGCCCCTCATCAACTAGAGGTTCATTTTCTTTGTTTAGCTTAATTTCTTTTCTATTTTAGCTAGTGTAGTTTAATTTCTAGTTTGCTTCCATTTGATTGTAGTAAATGCTATTCTGTTTGTTTTATGTAATACATTAACTTAGTTTTATTTCGAAAGTTAATTAGTTCGATGTGTGCATAGCTTGCTTTCAGTCATTTGGTTTCCAGTTATTTTCATTTCCAGCATTACTTTCAATCTTTGTTTCCAAGAATATAGAATAAGTTGTTTTCATGAATTTAGAATAGATTCAATTCTGTTATTTCTTTTCCTGTTTTGAATTGATACAAGTTAATTCTCAGTTTATTTATTAGTTTAATATGCAATGATTACTTTTGTTCATGAATTAGTTTAAGGTTAATTTGCTGTTAAATAGGTTTATTTACTGTTCTGATGCATTATAATTACATATGCATGGATTCAGCTAAAGATTAGTTCATTTAGGTTAGTTTTTACTATTTTAACTGTGCATCCTGTCATTCAGACAGCCTATTCAGTTTGTTATTCAGCCTCCCCTTTCAGAGCCACAGTTAAGTCTGTCATTCAGCCCTTAGTTCTATTTTTAGTGTTTTTTATGTGTTTTAAGATTGATTTTAGTTTTGTTTTGTGAATGTCTGAATTACGTTTTGACTTAGTTAGATGATAGTTTTGTTTAACATTAAAGTTAAAGTTTAGTTGTTTTAAATTATTTATTTAAGTTTTATCATTTTCCTTACTTCTTTTACCTTGAACGAAGTTTAAGTTATTCTTATGTTTTGTTTTTTATTTTGTTTTATTGTTGTATGGTTTTGTGTTTATTCCTTTTGAATTGATTTATTTGTTTGTATGCAAGATTTAGTGTGATATGCATTTTCCTTAATATGTTTCTCGGTTGTCTCTTTTATGTTGTGTTATTATTGAAAGAACTTGTAGGATAGAACCTAAAGTTTTCTTTATTAAGTTTTCTACTTTCTTCTTTTTAAGTTTTCTTTATTAAGTTTTCTACTTGCTTCTTTTATTAATTTTTCTAGTTGCTTATAAGTTAAGTTCTCCTTGTACCCTATTTTTATGTTTCAATAGTTAATTGTCGATTGTATTTTAGTTTAAATCTTATTTTCAATTGCTTAGTTTATTAGTCTACGTTAGTTTAATTACTTTAATAGTTGCATTTTTGGAGTTTGACTCGGATTTTCATTTTGAAAGATTTTTTGATCTTTTGTTTGTTAAAATATTTACACGACACCCTGTACCTTTGCATATATTTTGTGTGAACTCTAAGCTTACGAACCCCGGTTGATAATTAAAGAATTGGTGGATTAATTTGGACATAATAATACACCCAACAAAAGGTTAGAAGATATGGAAAGAAAGAAACATTCAGACAATTCAGATGACACTGATGAAGAAGCCGAATCTGAATCCTCTGAGGAAGAATAAGAAGATCCTGATGAAGTTAAAATCTTGAGGATGTTTGTGAAAACTAGTGGCAGGCCAAGAATAGAAGTACCTATGTATTTAGGTAACTTAAACATTGAATAACTCATGGATTGGATTAATGCTCTAAGTAAATACTTAGATTTTGAAGAGATAGAAGACAAGAAGAAAGTAAGATATGCAACTACCTAATTGAAGGGACATGCAAGTATCTGGTGAGATGAGCTCCAGATCCATCGAGAAAGAAGGGGTAAGAAAAAAAATAACTCTTGGGATAAGATCTGCATAAGATTAAAAGTCAATTTATGCCTAAGGAATATCAGTTAAATCTTCTTAGATAATTACAGAACCTTAGACAGAAGGCTATGACAGTAAAAGAATATACATAAGAGTTTTTTAGATTGAAGATTTGATCTGGACACAGAGAGGGAGGTCTAGAAATAGTAGCTAGGTATATCAATGGGTTGAGATATGATATATAGGATGAAATCAGTCTATTAAATTTGAAAACTGTAGAAGATGCATATCAGGTATCTTTAAAGGTAGAAGAGAAATTGCTAAGAAAGCAAAACCAGAGGAACAGAGGAAAGAACATGGTAAGAGGCAGAGGTGTTCCAAATAGAAGAGGCAGAACTTCTAAAGATGAAACTAAAAGTTCTAGAAGTAGCAGTCACTAATTCCAGAGAGGAGGGAGTCAGAGGAGGTAGAGGAAGAGGTATAAATAGAGAATTAAGATGTTATACTTGTGGAGAGATTGGACATATGTCTTGGGATTGTCCAAGAAATAAATCTACAGGTCAGAAAAATGTGAATGTTACAGAGGATCAGGAAGAACCCAAAGAAGAAACAGAGGTGAATAATCCTACAGAGGATGGAGAGGCTCTTATGTTGAAGAGAGTCTTGGTTAAGATAGAGAAACAGGTACATGAACCACTTCAAAGGAAAATTTTGTTCAAAAAAAGGTGTAAGTCACAAGCTAAGTGTTGTAAAATGGTTATTGATAGTGGTATTATTGATAATTTGGTTTCCACATAGATGGTAGAGAAGCAGGGATTGAACAGGATGAATAATCCCAATCCTTACAAAGTGTCCTAGTTACAGAAAGGACATCATCTCTTGGTGAATGAGAAGTGTAAAGTGGAGTTCTAGATTGGTACTTACAAGGATGAAATATTGTGTGACATAATTCCTATGGATGTGTGCCATATACTCTTAGGGAGGCCATGGCAGTATGACAAGAAATATGTTCATGATGGGAGGAAGAATACTTATTCTCTGGAGAAAGCTGGGAAGAGACATACCTTGTCACCCTTAGAAGATGAAGCAGTTCAAGGAAGTTCAGGATCAAGAATATTGTTGATGTCTAGAAAAGAACTGTTACATGAGGTTCAGAAATAAAAGGATCTACATTTTTCTCTTATTGGTAAGGAAAAGGTAATTTCAACTTCTACAAATTTAGATGATTTTCCAGATGAAGTTAAAACTTTGCTTGATGAGTATGCTAACAATATTGTGGATTAATTGCCAAATGAATTACCTCATGTAAGAAGTATCAGTCATTACATTGACTTAATACTTGGTGCAAGTTTACCTAACAAAGAAGCATACAGATTAACCCCTCTAGAAAATGAAGAAAGCAAACAACAAGTACAGGAGTTGTTGGAGAAGGGATTGGTGAAAGAGAGCTTGAGTCCTTGTGTCGTACCTAGTATGCTAAGTCCAAACAAATATGGTGGATGGAGAATGTGTACTGACTCCAGTTAAATCAACAAGATCACTATCAGTCAGAATAGAGAAGAGCATTTAAGGAACCTTAAGTTGGTATTGAGGACTTTGCAGAAGGAGGAGCTGCTGATAAATTTGAAAAAGTGTAGCTTCCTAAAAAAATAATTGGTCTACTTGGGGTTCGTGGTTTTAGAATAAGGACTAAAAATGGATTCTCATAAAGTGCAAACAATTTTAAATGGACCAGTTCCAAGGATTGCTTATGAGGTAAGAAGTTTTCATGCACTTGCTAGTTTCTATAGGAAGTTCATTAATAATTTCAGTCTAATTTGTGCACCTTTAATAGATACTTTTAGGGGAAGTAAAAAACCTTTCAAATGGACTAACGTAGCTAATAGAAATTTTAATTTGTCAAAGAAGAAAATAACTGAGAAGCCTATTTTGTCTTTTCCCAGTTTTGATAAAGTGTTTCAAGTGGAGACAGATGCCAGTGGAATAGGAGTAGGAGCAGTCTTAAGTCAAGAACAGAGGCCAGTGGCATATTTCAGTGAAAAGTTGAATGAAACAAAACTACTCTTCGTATGATAAAGAATTATATGATGTTGTGTAGGCTCTTAAAAAGTGGAGATATTATTTAATGTCCTAGGGAATTTGTTTTGATTTCTAACAATCATGCTTTGCAGTTCATCAATAGCTAGCCTAAGTTAAATCAAAGGCATGCTAAATGGGTAGAAATTTTGTAGAACTTTAGCTTTGTTATCAAACATACAAGTGG
This sequence comes from Pseudotsuga menziesii, assembly GCA_001517045.1. Taxonomy (NCBI): domain Eukaryota; kingdom Viridiplantae; phylum Streptophyta; class Pinopsida; order Pinales; family Pinaceae; genus Pseudotsuga; species Pseudotsuga menziesii. The sequence goes on along the minus strand of LPNX010042560.1, from coordinate 88,368 downwards.
TAAGTCTAATAAAGTTGTTGATGCTTTGAGCGGGATAATTTTGGTAATGCAGGAAGTTAAGGTTGGTACATTGGGATTTGAAAATTTGATTTCTATGTATAAAGAGGATGTATATTTCAAGGATATTTATGCTTCCTATGAAATTCCAGTTACCCATAACAGAAGCCAGTGGTTAGATTATATGATATATGAAGTATTTTTGTTCAAAGACAGTAAGTTATGTAATCTAAGATGTTTAATGAGGGAAAATTTATTTCAATAAAAGCATAGTGGAGGTCTTTCAAGACATTTTGGGCAAGACAATACTTTTGCTCTGGTGAGTAATTTTTATTTTTGGCCAAATATGCAGCATGATGTGAATAAATTTGTTGAAGGATGTAGATTCTGTCAACATGCAAAAGGGATAAGTTAGAACATAGGATTGTATCAACCATTACCTACAACTCAAAGATGTCAAAGAGTTCATGATTCAATTTATGTTGAAGTAGATAGATTTTCCAAAATGGCTCATTTCATTGCATGCAAAAAGACTAATTCTGCAACAAACATTGCTAATCTATTCTTTTCATAAATTGTAAAGTTGAATGGTTTTCCTTTGAGTATTGTGTTTGACAGAGATACAAAATTTGTTGGTCATTTTTGGAGAACTCTATGGAAGAAATTGGGGACTAATCTCAGTTTTAGTTCTTCTTATCACCCTCAAACTGATGCATAGGCTGAAGCGGTAAATAAGAGCTTGGGAAATATACTAAGAATTATGGTGTATGAACATCCAAAAAAGTGGGACTTAGATTTAGCTCGGGCTAAGTTCACAGACAATGATTCACCCAATAGAAGTACAGGTATGAGTCCTTTTCAAATTGTCTATGGGATGCATCCAAGAGGTGTATATGAACTTGGAGATTTGGGAAAACAGGAAAAGAGAAGTGCATAGGGTGAATAATTTGCAGTTAGTATGCATGAGCTACAAGAAAACATCAAGAAGAGATTACAGGAAAGTGCGGAGAAGTATAAACAGAGCGAAGACCTAAAGAGGAGAGAGTGAATTTTCAAATTGGAGATTTAGTGATGGCCTATATTAAAAAGGAAAGGTTCCATAAAGGAACTTATAATAAGTTGAAGCTTAAAAATATTGGACCTTGTAAATTTTTAAGAAAGTTCTATAAAAATTCTTATGAAATTGAGCTTCCTTCTGACCTTCATATTTCACCAATTTTTAATGTTTCAGATTTGTATCCTTTTAGAGATGCAGGTATCCAACCAGATGGTGTAAATTCAGATAGAGATGATCCAACTATGGATTGGAAAGGAAAAATTCCACAAAAAGAACAACCACAGATTGAAGCCATCCTTGACAAAAGAATCTTAAGGAATATTGGAAACAAAATGTTCTTTCAATACCTAGTCAAATGGAAAAAACCATCCTACTTAAGATGCATCCTAGATGACAGAGTAATAAATTTCCTAGTACAATGTACTTCCTGAAGACTTAATGAAAAAATCATTTCTTCCCCAGGAGTATGATGCAGGAGCATCCAACTCGAAGTTCGTTGACTGATGAATTAGCTTAGCATCTAGCTCAAAGTTCATTTACTGATGAGTCAGCTTTCCTTGTAATCAAATTATAGATGGATAGGGTTTGATGACAAGTAGATATAATTAGTTTTAAATTTGTAATAAGTGGCATTTTTTCCTTTTTTCTCCTTGATCCTTGCGTGGATTTCTCAAGGATTGATCTTTGTTGATAGGGTTTTCTTTTATCAGGTCCTTCGATCCAACCTAGTTGGATCTGACAGGTTTTTTGAGTGTTATAAATTAATTTGATTGTAATAGGTCTAGGGGAGAGAGTGTGAGAGAAAAGTGAAAGATGAGAGAGTAAAGAGTGCACACAGAAGGAGTGAATAAGTTGAATTCTCTGTGTTTGTCATTCCGATAAAGTTGAATAAAGAACAATGGATTACTTACTATGTGTTTTGATGGATCCCTGGTGTTATGTAAATCTATAGAGATATGAATTCATCATGTGTTCACTCCATATAATTCTGTGTATAAATTCTTTATTTTTCGAATTGCAGAGAAATTGATCCTCTTAGTTATCAATTTGGCGAGTTACAAAGAAAGATCTCATAGAAGATTGAACGATGAAGAAAGATCACGACGGAAATCAACGGTTAGAATCGGTTCTGCATCTAGAGACAAACCAATGAATGAGAGCTACTCTGCAAGAATCGACGGTGTGGAAGACTTTGAAATTGTGGAAGTCGATAAACATGAAAATTATGGGAACTCAATTTTCGATAAGTCAAGTTCTGCAACCCGCATGTGGAATAGACTGTTGCGGCTGCAAGTAGTTGTGGAAGTTGAATTTAAAAAGTTGTAAAGTTGAACCCGCAGTGTTGCAGAAAAGGAGTTGCAGGAAATGTCTTGCGAAACGACGTTTGTGGAAAATCTAAGTTGCAGAAAGGTGGAGATTGCGGAAAGGTGGAAATTGTAGAAGACAGATATTATGGAAGGGAAAGATATTTGATTTAAAGGTTGGAAAGAAGGCTTCAATCAGGAATTCAGCCTGTAAATTGAAGTCTTGGATCTGGTTTGGTCCTTGAGGCCATCAAATTCTTGAGTGTCATGGAGTATGCTAAGGGACCCTTTGATCTTCTTTTCATTCATATTTAAGGACCATTCAAGAAAATGAGGCTCTTGCAAATGAACCTCCTCATCTTCTTTCTTCTTTCTTGGACCAAGTTCATTAACATCAAGTGGTGATGGGAAATTTGATCTTGTTTATTCTTCAACTGCTACAAGGTATTCATTTTCATGTTTAATGGAAGTTTGGTTTGCAGCAATGCTTTCAAAAGTGATCTCTATGTCACCAACATAGAGGTGTGAGCACCCATAAGTAGGTACTCCTTCATAGTTCAATGATCGATCAATAGTTTCTCTTTGATTTTCACAACCCCCATTGGTAAGGATTATGTGAGGGTGTTCACTTTCCTCTTTATGTTCTTCTTTGCAATCACCTTGAAGTAATTGATTCTCCACTTCATGATCCTCTATTTATTTTTGTAATGGTGTATCTAGGCTCTTTTCACAAATAGGATGATTTTTTCTCATTTCATGCTCCTCCAAACTTATGGATTGCTGAGTGTCTCTTAATGAATTCACATTTCCCTTATTGTTCCTAAATCCATTATTGACAAGATATTCAGGGAAAGAATACCACTCATGAATATCCCCTCTCAATTTTTGATACTCCTGGAGACATGCTCCAATATCTATGGTTGTAATTTTTGTAATTGTTGGTCAGGGAAGAAGGAAAGGGGGATTTGTGGTTCTATTGTGAAGCCAAGACATGTATGAATTTTTTTATTAAAAGTATGGTATTAATGAATAGGTTCCAATACCATTCTCTGATACCACTTTTAATTTCCATTTTCGAAATTTTATTAAATGACCAATTTTTTCACTTTTTCCCCAATTTCGACCTTAACTAGTTTTGATGTCTAGACCTCCAAATTGGCCCAAACACTCCCATATTTTCTCATAACATATATGAATGATATTAGAACTTAAATATGAATTTTTTGGATGTTTTATGACCCACAAATTACTTCTACAAACTTTTTTAATGTTCTGTTCAAAGTAGGAGTCTTTACTAGCAAATTGGGGCTCCAATTTCCCTTGGGTAATTGTCAAAAATGGATTCTCAAATGGTCCCAAAGTCACTCAAATTTCAGAACAAAGGAAGGGTATGTGTAAGGTATATTTTATAAGTCTCATATACATCATGTTTCAGTTTTTTAAGGATTTTATGACTCTTTCCAAAACAGCTCCCAAATCACAATTTCGATCCTTGGGGAAAATGCACCAAATCTTCTCCCAATGCAATAAAAATGAGTAAAATTGATTCCAATGCTTAAGCACTGAACATGAGACATTAAATACACATTAGTTAAATTCTATTCATTATACATTTATCAGAGATGCATTCCTCCATTCGAAATGATAATCATTACTATAGCATATATCAAAACAGAGTGGAAATGGTCATTGTTTTCTCATTAAAAGTACTTTTGACATACAAATATTGGGTATTTAGACTTGAAACTTTATAAGAATTAATAACAGAGATTATTTAACTAATTAAAATAATAAATTTATCATGAATATCTCTCCCAAGAGTACATGATCTCACCCAAGGAACATTCCCTCCATGAGCATGAATATGCAAGGAAAACTGGAAATGGTTCGTAGAGAGTGCTGCAATAGAATAATCCACGTGATTTCCTATATATTACACCTGAAAATAATACTCCATTAATGCTCCTTTAAATACCTTAGTTTCCTCTCCAAACACCAACTTGGATGGGAATATTTTACCCTCGAAATTGGCTAAGGAAAGAAAACTAGTCATCCACTAGCTCTCACAATTCACAAATGACAATTTATCAAATGATCAAAAGCCATTATCTTGGTTTATTACTATATTTTATAAACATCCTTAGTATTCTAATTTTACCAATCCATCCAAAAACTCAATCTAATTCGAATTAGGGCATGTGCTCATGATTTTCCATGTGTCCTCCCTTTCCTAGCCTTCCACCTTCCCCAAATTTGAGTTGGACCCCATTGAGCTTCCTCAACTCACATGAGATCTCTCTTGGATGATATATTTCAATCTGACATGTTAGATATTTCAGATGTAAGCCTTAATATATTATTTGTGTCATAGTTGTCATAGCATCTTCATCATTGTTGTCATAGAGCTAGGGAATCTGGTCCAAGTGTCCCACTAGCTCCAAATTGACTCTTCCTCTCCCATGTAAGTTACATTTCTTCTCAAATTTGAACTAGTATCCATATCGCCAAATGTATTAGCCTTTTAACTCATCCAATATTCTTTAGGCTTCCCATGGATTCGAAATTGCAAGAGGAGGATGCCCTGTGGCACAAAATTCCAAGCTTCTGTGGGCCCCATAGTTTCCATGTGTCTCCATGCTCCATTTCCACTTCAATTTTCTCTTGTATTTATTTAATAAGCTCCATNTGTCTGAACATAATTTATTAGCTCCCTTATTAAAATTCCAAATGTATCCATCCAACCTAGGGAACTAGTAGGATTGATGGAATTGTCCTGCTATGCAATTATTAAAAATGGGGACATTGCAATCCTCCCCATCCAATATTTCTTGTCCTCAAGAAATTTAAGATTTGTATGCTGCAATATTCTTTCATATTCCCAAGTGGAATCATCATTTGGTACTCCTTCCTTTGCACCAAGTGCTCTGTTATGGTTCTGCTCATTAATTTTCTTTAGCCGTAGTTTTAGTAGTGGCACTCATGTACTACAGTTTTATGTTCCCAAAAGTAAAGAGATGTGTATTGTGCATATTGATATATCTTGTAACATCACGACTAATACCAAAAGGATTAATCAAATCCATAAAAACCAAATTTCTGCAAATAATCTTTACCTCCATATTTTGGAAACATTTTCTGAACTTTCACCCCTTTTCCCCTCTGTATAATTCTTCGAACTTGGTACTGAGTTACCAAACTTTGAATTGCTTAAGATTCCAATAAAATATTAGAGAGGAACCACCATTCTTGTTGCTGCACTACTCTGATTACAGTCATCTTCTCAACTAGTGAATAAATATCCAATGTTACTTGATGCCTCCAAAATTGAAACCAATGAGACCAAAAAAATGATCCCAAGGTCCCATTTGATCCTGATACATGAATGGTGTGAAATTTCGATGATGAAATGCCATGACCACCAAACATGTGAAAATTGAATCCATCTCTCAAAAGGTACCCCACATAGTAAATATGAACACTGCTCTACAAGGATGAACTCAAATAACTGAAGGTTGGTTTGATGGCTCAAACCAACAATCAAACTGCTGCTCCAAGTAAGATGAAACAAATCAATTCCAGGATCCCATTTCTAGTATTGTGTCCTTCCAAACCTCACGAGTACAAAATATAGATCACGAAAGTACATAAAAAAATCATACAAATGTACATCAAGAGGTACCTCATCAAAGAATCATGAAAGTGCTTGTACATCTGAGTGAGTAGATCACCATGTAGCCCATACACACAAGCATAAACTATTATATTATATTTTCTCCAATGACATAGGTGAGGATCCCATGTCCTATAATGTTGCTCCAAAAATATATAATGTATATCAATATAATAAGCCATGTGTTCTTTCATCGAAGTGAATGAAGAACCTCCACCAAAATATGGACCAAATAAGGAGCAAAGAAAACATGAAGACTTCAAGTGGCTCAAAGAATTCTCATCAATACACCCATGAATATGTATATTATCATGAAATAACAAAGGATTTTTCTTCCAATAATAATTTTCTTCAATCATATATCTATTTAGCCAAGTGTGCGATGAAGTTCCTCCAACATCCAATGGACTAGACAAGGAGCAAGGAAAATCATGAGTCCCATATGACTCAAGTGAATACCATAGGTGCATCCATGTAGATGTGCATCATCATAAAGTAACAAAGGATGTTGTTGCAAATGTGAATAATAATGTGCTCCAACCATGTCATCATAAAAAGTAAATCTTGGAGTTCCATACCCCTCATGTGGCACCATAAAAAAGAACCCTTTCACCGATACTTCATTGAGACTAATGCTATAAAACATGGAATTGTAGGATGTAGGAGAACGAACTAACTCACCCAAATGATCAAAAAGTGCAGAAGTGTCATCATGGGAAGGATCCATATGGGTAGTATCATGCAGCTCCTTCAAAAGTGTGAAACCTTTGTCATAGATTGGTTCCAATATAGAGGAATCATGCTCTTCTTTAAAAATTTCATAACCTTCATCAAGAGACAATTCAAGGTCCTCTTCCACCACATCAAGTGTTTAGATCTCTTCAAGTTCATATTCAAACACATCAAGCACATTCAAATTTCCACATTTCTCATGATCCACCATGTCATGAGAATCCTCCAAACAATATACCATTTGATAATATGAAACATAGGAGGAAAAACAAGTGTCTTACAACTTTTCAAGAAGTTGCTCATTGTGAATTGTAAGCTTATGAATTACTTCATTATTATTCAAGTAGGATTCATCTAACCATTCACTAAGATCAATGAGTAAAATGGCTTCCAATGCTTAAGTACTGAACATGAGACTTGAAATACACATTAATGACAGTCCATTCATCATAAAATTATCAGAGATACATTCCTGCATTTGAAATTATAAGTATTACCTTAACATATATCAAAATAGAGGGGAACTGGTCACTGTTTGCTCATTAAAAGTCATTTTGACATACAAATCTTGGGTATTTTGACTTGAAACTGTTTGAGAATTAATAAAAAAGAATATTTAACTAATTACAATCATAAATAGATCGGGAAGAGCTCTCTCAAAGAGTGCATGATCTCACCCAAGGCGCAATCCCTCCATGACCATGAATATGCAAAGAAAACTAGAAAAGGTTTGTCGAGAGTGCTGCAATAGAAGAATCCACATGCTTTCCTGTAGGTTACACCTACAAATAAGACTCCATTAATGCTCCTTGAAATACCTGAGTGGCCTCTCCAAACACCAACTTGGATGGGAATCTTTCACCCTCGAAATTCTCTAAGGCAAGAAAACTAGTCATCCACTAGCACTCACAATTCACAAATGACAATTTCTCAAATGATCAAAAGCCATTCTCTTGGTTGCTTCCTATATTTTATAAACAACCTTAGTATTCTAAGGTTACCAATCCATACAAAAAATCAAACCAATTCAAATTAGGGTGTGTGCTCATGATTTTTCATGTGTCCTCCCTTTCCTAGCCTTCCACATTCCCCAAATTTGAGTTGGATCCCATTGAGCTTCCATAAATCACATGAGAGATCTCTTGGATGCTCTATTTCGACGTGACATGTCATATATATCAGATGTCAGCCTTCATATTTGATTTGTGTCATAGGTGTCATAGCATCTTCATCATTGTTGTCATAGAGCTAGGGAATCTAGTCCAAGTGTCCCACTAGCTCCAAAATGACTCTTTCTCTCCCATGTAAGTTACATTTCTTCCCAAATTTGACCTAGGATGCATATGGCCAAGTGTATTATCCTTCTAACTCATCGAATAACCTTTAGGCTTCCCATGGATTCAAAATTGCAAGAGGAGGATGCCATGTGGCACAAAATTCCTAGCTTGTGTGGGCCCCATAGTCTCCATGTGTCTCCATGCTCCATTGCCACTTCAATTTTCTCTTGTATTTATTTTATAAGATCCATTATTAAATATTTATTCCATTCTAATGTCTAAACATCGTTTCTTAGCTCCCTTATTAAAATTCCAAATGTATCCATCCAACCTAGGGAACTAGTAGGATTGATGGAATTGTCCTGCTATGCAATTATTAAAAGTGGGGACATTACAAACCTTGAGTAAAGGACAATATAAATCATTTCGAATTAGAGAGGAATAATACCACCAAGGCCAAGCAATCCACACTCAAACAAAATCTCTCTTTCCAACCTCCTTATTATTTCCTTTGTGGAAATATTGTGCAAATGAATTGAGTCGTAAAGGTTGGATTTATTCTCTCATTCTCTCATCCGCTCACCAATTTCCACATGTTTGTTACTTTCATGAGCTATTCAATGTACACCAAGTTCAATAGATGTGACTGAGGATCAAGTCTCCTCCTCTCTCCCCCTCTTAAACATAACATTCATTCTTTTGTACTCCAAGATCGACTAACTAATTTGTTTTCTATTGCGAGACCATATGACTTGAAAGTATGCAATAGATTTAAGTTGCAAGCCCAAATCTAAGGTTTCATTGAATTATTCTTTTTAATGTCTCTAATTCAAGGAAAGAAATATTGAGGAGGAACCTCAATACAATAAATGAGTCCCCAATAATGGTAATTAGCTTGATTTTAGGAGTCTTCACTTTCACTTTAATTAGACCTTGATACACAATTTGAGACTTAACTTTATTATTTTTGTAAAATCCTAACCATTATATCACTCAATGGATTTCCTCTGGAGGGAATAATGTTAATAAAAACCTTCACAAACCTTCAATTATGATGCATATTCTCTGGAGGTATTGAACCTTCACAAACCTTCATTTATGAGTTAATTTATTAATTTATAAGGTGCATTCTATAATGTCAATTCCTTTCATCTCTAATTTTGACTTGCATATATCTAATGTCTAAAATTAACAATATAATAATAATAAATCTAATATATGTTAAATAATACTAAAATGTATATATACATTTAAAAAAAACCCTATAAACTATTAAAAATAAATACATAAAACAATTCACATTGTAAAACTAAAATCATATTAATTATTTAAAAAAATCTTAAACCATTATATTTGGCACCATTGTAGTTTGCTTGATATTAATCAACGCATACATATTTGCATCCCAATCGTTTTCGAGATCCTTTTCAAGCGTTTAATAAAACTAGAGACCATCGATATACATTAAAAAAAGACTTACCATATGACTTCAGGTCCCCTTTCAAGTGTTTAATAAATATAATATAAAGATAAATCTAAATTACATAAATTCATGAACGTATATTAAGAATCACTTTTACCATAGGGTTGATTCTTCATAATCCCTTTCTAAAGGCTTAATAAATCTAGCGCAACTATTATTCTACATTAGATAAATTCATGAACGTGCATTAACAATCACATTTGCTATATGTTTTTTATAATAATTAAACTTGCGCCCTTTGCCCTATCACGGAGACTAGTGATAGTGTGGGCTTCCATATTGTCTTCGAGTCTATTTATATGGGGAATCTACATGAACAGCATGATGGAATTTTGATTAATAAATAATAAAAAAAAAAATTTAAGAAAAAGAAAGTGATAGTTAACCAATAACTTTTACTATTTGACTTTTTTTTAATTATTTTGACTTTTTTAATAATTAGCTCACTCGGTGTGACTTTTTTTAATAATTAGCTCTTTCGGTGTACATTAGTTAGAGTTATCCAATCAAAAGCCGTATAACCTTATCCAAAGAAAACTATTTTGTTACTATCATGATTTTTTTAATTCAATTTTTTTTCAATTTAATAAAATTTTAATTTAATTTAAATTTAAAAAAGATCATCTTTTAAATTTTATTAACATTAATTCACCGTATAAAAAAGATCATCTTTTAAATTTTATTAACATTAATTCACCGTATAAAAAAGATCGTCTGCCTAAAGCGCTGGACATCTCGGGTTCAAGATCATTATTTATCATGTACCATAAATAGAAGGCTCCACGCCTTTATTGGGTCATGTACAACTCATTCGTCGTTGAACTTTCCTCATCATAATTAGAAATTATAGAAATGGATTTATTCTGTTAGAATGAGAGCTGTGAACTTAATAAAAATTGTATGGAGTACAAGTGAGTGGTTAGTGTTAGTAGGGTTTATTTGCAGAGTATTGAATGCTTTATAGTTTTAAATAACATTAAATTTTATAATTTATAATATATTTAGTATATTTTCATCCATTCATTCAGTGGTAGAGCTTTAAATGATGGGTAAGTCATTGAATTTACAACAACTTTTTTTTTAATACTATTTATTTAACTTTGGCCTATTTACTGGTAGACCTTTAAATAATGCTTGGGATCATTGAACAGGGGTAGTCTAAAAATTCAACTATTTAAGCCAGAATAATTCAATTATTTAAGCTGGAATAGATGAATATTGAAGCAATAAAGCTATAGTTTTTTGAAATCTAGATTACTACTGTAAAATTACGAAATTTTAAGTTTTCTAAAGGTTTATAAGGATGTTAAATCCATTTATATCATCAAAATCATGAGAAAATATAGCTAAAATTCTGATTTTGCAAAATAAAAAAACATAAGATTGTTGCTAAAAATGACCATCCTATCCATATAGTCCAATTTTTAGACATCTCATTAAATCTAAAGCAATTGTTTTTTAACATTGTCCATCCTTGAAATATGAAGTAGTTTAGATCCCACAACTTACTCACCAGCCTCACCCATCATTTAATGCTGCACAATTGGGTAGAACAGCCACCTCACCCATCATTTAATACTGCACAATTGGGTAGAACAGCCACCTCACCCATCATTTAATGCTGCACAATTGGGTAGAACAGCCCATGCCCAGTGGCCTGAATATGAAGAAACTTTTTTCTAACACTATCCAATATGTTGTAGAGCAGTAAAGCATCAATGCACTACAGCAGTGTGACTAGCTTTAGCTTTTGCCTATTCACTCTTAACAAAACTTATTTTACAGATACAGTTCTAGTGTTCTCCAGGGATATGTAGAAGAGTCATTAAATAAGAACATTCAATGACCTTCCACACTTGCCTGGAAGGTCCAAGAGGTCTCTGAGATGCGCAATGGTATCTAGGAATATGGGATATGTAGAAGAGTCATTAAATAAGAACATTCAATGACCTTCCACCCTTGCCTTGTGGAAAACCCAAGAGGTCTCTGAGATGCGCAATGGTATCTAGGAATATGTGGGAAGGCCATTAGATAAGAATATCCAATGATCCTCCCACAATTACCTAAAAATTAAAAAGTGTAAAGTACGCAATGTTCAGAGCTTTAAATAATGTCCAAGTCAAACAACTTAAAATCAGTTATGTGATAATATTAACTGCTGTGTAAAATGGCGTGGTCTGTCTGCCATTGAATATGAAACGACTTAAAATCAGCAATGTACACATCGCCCTCCTCATAGCATTTAATGCTGCACCAACATGGCTGAACAACCCCGTCACAACCAGTTGTAATTGCATCAGTGGGATAGCAATCCTGAGTTCAATTGTACGCAGTGTTCTGTATAAGTTCATCCTCTAATCCAACCATGGATAATCTTTTTACATAAAAACAAACAAGTTCGGACACTTTTCTGCGATTTAACTACATAGATTTAAATGACCTGCAATAGACTAGTTATTTATTGTTCTATCATCCTGAATTCAATAGGCACTGTTCTATAAAAGATTCATCCTCTAATCCATGGCACTGTTCTATAAAAGATTCATCCTCTAATCCAACCATGGATAATCTTTCTTACATAGAAACCAAGAAAATTAATAGGCACTGTTCTATAAAAGATTCATCCACTAATCCAACCATGGATAATCTTTCTTACATAGAAACCAACAGATTCGGACAAGTTTCTGCGATTTGATTGCACAGATTTAAGAAAGCAATGATCTCGTTTATTTTAACTAATTTTCCTCGGATTCCTATCGTACACAATGTCTGACAATTAAAAGGAGAGTTTCAACTGATAACAACTGCCCTCGTTTTTACTATGAATATTCAGCAGAAAATCTAGGAAATGATTACAGGTGCACTATGGGACATAATTATTACATGTTTCATCAACCGGATGCGTATTTTGAGAAGGTATAACGTTCCTGAGAGGCTGAGATAATCCGTACGATCCTATGATAAAATATTTCAATAATGTTTAAAGGTTGTTTTCAATCTTTGGCAAGAAATTATGTCTTCGTGCATTTGATTGATCGGGATTTTAATAAAAAATTATGTGATCGAAACGGTGCGGTACGGTTTATATTTAAACTGTTTTCATTTTTTTAAAAGATTTTTAATGCTATTTTAGTTTTTTTTAATGAATCCAAAAACTTTATTTATAGAAAAAAAATTTAGTCATGTATAAATGTTTATATTTTAGAATCTGAAGTGGATGGATATCTATATTTCTTTTAAATTGTATGAGAATGAAACAAATGTAATGTTAAATTGATTTTATGGTAATAGTTCTATATTAAAAATCAACAATTATATATACATATATATAATAACTGGTAGTTAATGTATGGATAATTTTTAACTAATACATGTATAATAACAAACATTCAGTTTATATATAATAAAAAAACTTAATTATAAATTATTTGTGACACTTAATTTATGGCTTATCCTTATAAGTAAATGTGCTAGTTAAATATAAATGTACTAGTCAAATATAACTTTCATTACACCTGAAAAATTGATGGATTTGTAAGTGTAAGTTCATTCAAAAAAAAATAAAGACTCTCTTAGAGTTTGAACCCAATAAAAGTATATTGAAATTTAAGTATCAAAATTAAATATATGTGAAACCTAAGTTTTAAAGAAAATGTGTCTCTTTTAGTTTGTCACCAAAATGTGTTTTTTTTTTTTCTATATTAGATTCAAAACAAAAATAAAATAAAGTCATTTCAATTTTTTTTTAATAAAAATAGTCAAATCTTAACTTTTTATTATTATTTAAATTTATTTTTTATTATAAAACTAAATTTATCACTCTCTAATATTCCTATTATATTCTTATATTCTGATTATGCAGTAATCAGAATAATAACCTAAAACCAAACTAGAAAAATAATCAAATCATCCATTGTTTAAACTACTCTAAACAAAAAACAAAAGTTAAAATGGCAAACCAAGTGGCTGTGTGTTGGTTCAATTTGGAATACAGATGGAGAAAGACAAAAGGATTGCTGTTACCTGTCTACTTAATTATTTAATTAATCAAACCTGTTTTCCTAAAATAAAAACGGTGAAGAAGGCAGGAGTGGGCAGAGCACGATTCCCAACTTATTAGGGATCATGATGTTAAAGGGAGCATAATTATTTAGATGGAGAAGATAAAACAAGAATACGGAATGGCTTGAAATCTTAGAAACAATATGGAGGAGATAAAATGATTTGTGGAAAAGATGAATGTTAAATAATTTTGTAAGATAAGGACGATGGATGATTTTGTTTTTTTTCTCTCTCTTGTTTGTTTGTTGAGAATGAATGCTCAAGGATTTAGGTGTCATGTTTATGCTTTATTTTTTTTATAATTTTTATGTATTTTAATGTTGTTTTTAATATATTTTTATTAAATTTATTATTTTAATAATTCAAAGATTTAGGTGTCATGTTTATGTTTTATTTTTTTTATAATTTTTATGTATTCTAATGTTGTTTTTAATTTATTTTTATTAAATTTATTATTTTAAAAAATATATTAAAAATATTTTGTAAATTTAAAATTTTATAGTTCAATTTTTGTTTCCCAATAGTATAAAATGGAATTTCAAGCTCTAAGTTTTTTCGAGAATGAATATAGAAAACACATTCTTATGTTAGTAACAACTATTAGCACCATTTTATTTATAAAAACTTATTTTGATATTAGCACCATTTTATTTATAAACACTTATTTTGATTGTATGTTTTTAATTTTTTAATTTATATCTTAATATTATTTTTATTCCATTCTCAATTTAGTTTAAATTAATTATATTAGAGAAATATGGCCATAACTTTGTCCAAAGCATGGTCCATAACTATGTAATGATCGTAATGTCATTGGGAACAAAATTATTTAGATTGGGAAGATAAAAGAAGAATATGGAATGGCTTGAAATTCTAAAATTTAGAAAAAATATGGAAGTGATAAAATTATTTGTTTAAGTTTATAGAAAAGAAAAATATGAATTTGAAATAATTTTATAATATAGAGTGATGGATAATTTCATTTTTAGAGAGTGATGGTTTAAATGATCATTCAATGTTGTAGAAATGGTTTAATGTTTAATGTCTTATTTTTATTTAGAATTTTTGAAGCATGGTAAAGGTTTTTTAAATGTATTTAAAAAAATATTAAAATTAATTAACAAAGTCTTTTGTAATAAATTAAAAAATTCTAAAATGAAGTAATTTATAAAATTTATGGGCACACAAGACTTAATTTTTGTTGTCCATCTCAACCTCACACTTAAATTTAACATCATATTAGGAATAATATTGTTGCATTTCTATTTTTGTTTTTCCTTGAGGATATTACATTATTATAAAATGGAATTTCAACATCTTTTTATGATTTTTTTTAGAATGAATGTAGAAGACACACTCCCATCATAAAGACAACTATCATTGTATCACTCTATTTTTTTCTATCTTAATATTATTTTCTTTTCATTCTCAACATTGAGCAATACCACCTTGATTGTTTTTTTTGTACATTTCCCTTATGAGGTCATGCACAATGAGTTTGGCATTTCTAGAAAAAATAAAAGACAAAAAAGGAGGAGGACCAATCAAGATGTTGCTAAAAGGATCTAGCCTCACATGGTGGACCAAAGAAAGACATCAACGTAGGAGATCATATAAATTTGTTTCTTTAGGAATCCTTGAGCCACATAGGAATGAGATGATGTTTCATTACAACTAAATCATTGTGTGACTTTCAACAATAAGGGAGGCACTTATAATGATCAATGGCTACCCTTCAAGGTAAGTTAATTTAACAATCCCTATGTTTGAAGGGATGGTATATGCAAACGATTTGGAGAGATAGTTAGGATATATAAATGGTTAATTCTATGTGTATAGCTTTTCTAACAGTGATAATATTACACATCCATAGTTTATGGAAGTAGTTCCAAATAACTGGGGTGAAGTTATTGACAAAGCAATATAAGAGAATAACTACAAATTCCAATTTCAATCTAGTAAAAAAGCCTCCTTGTTACAACTTGTTCCTTCATGAAAATAGGTCTTTTGCATGTCCAATTCCTTACAAACCCGCGAACAAGTAACCAAGGAACCTTGCTCAAACGCTTTCAAACAACTAGAAAGACAATTAATACAAATATGGATTCTTAGCTAATTGAAAATAACTATCAACATGAAAAAAATTCCACCTCCAATCAAATAAATTTATGAAAATGTAAATTGAAGCATAGTTTGGGGGTTTTGGTGGGGAGTGAGGTGGTGAGGAAAGGGTGTGGAAAAAGAGATACCTATGTGTTATTAATAATCAAATAAACAATAAAACTTAGTAATATACATGATCTTCATTGTTTGCATCTTCTTCACCAAATTCTAAATTCCCCTAGCCTAGACCACTCAAGATAGATGCTTCACTTTGGCCTCTTAATCATAAAGGAATGGGATAATCTAAGGGAATTAAGAACCCAATTCTAGAACAAGGAA
The DNA here is from genome assembly GCA_001517045.1 of Pseudotsuga menziesii. Lineage (NCBI taxonomy): Eukaryota > Viridiplantae > Streptophyta > Pinopsida > Pinales > Pinaceae > Pseudotsuga > Pseudotsuga menziesii. Next base: position 72,344 of record LPNX010042560.1, on the reverse strand, counting down.
GAAAAAATTAGGAGTTCTACAGTTTCTTATGGGAGAATAGGACCATAAAAGTATTAGAAAAATATTTCTCAACCCTCTAGCATAATGTTACTTGAGAGTTGTGGTTCCCCTTCTCTAGAAATGGCCTTCTTAATAGTCTCAACATTTAGTTCAAGTAGTTGGTATGGGTTTCATACGGTGTATATGTGTACGAACCTTGAAAATATTGCTCAAGAGAATGCATTAATACTATGCATTTATATTTATTTTGTACTTTCTAGAACACTCCTCTCCCTTTCTTTAAGAAAATGCATGTGTCTCTTTGTGTTTATTAAAGTAAAGGTGTGGGGACCAATAATTTTTTGTTTTTGTTTTCGGAGGGATGTTCAGTGATTCAAAGGGTAAATAGGAAAAATAACTATTACCTGTAGAGGGTGGCTTGATAATTCTTTAACAAGTACCCCTAATGTATGAGGTAAGAAGGGAAGCTAATGGCCAAAACATATTATAAAATGGTGTAGGAATATGATGAGTTGACCTAGGTGGAGTGCACAAAAAAATTGATTAGAAAATACCTATGACCAAACCAAGATATAAAATTACTCTCTTATCCAAAGTGATCATACACATCTGAGAGTGATAAATAAAGCATGGGAATTGAATCAAGTATGTTACAGATCCATTTAAAATGGAAAATTATGGCCATGAAAAACATAGACAGTGGATCAATTTCAAATATAGATCATATCCATGAATGGATGCAAAGTGAACCAATGTATCAGTGTACACCAATATAATGTCTAATAAAAAATGTAATTGGAAGTTGATTCTACAATAAAGTACTAATGTTATTTAGGTGTGTGGTATTGCTTGCACAAATTGAGTAGAAACATAAAGAGAAGATGCTACTATTTCCCAAGGTCTTCAGTCCAAATTTATCAATTATACGATCTACACCATGTGAATAAATGAATTGAATTTTAACATGGGAGGAATCATTTAATCACTAGTCATTATGGTATACCATTAATAAACATGAGACAACCCACCAATAATGGTAATGGGTGTTAAGGTACACAGTACATTGCAGTAAGTGTAAATAGTTGTGATACCATATAACACTCATAGAATCTCTCAAGTAAACTCCATTGATGAATTCCCATTATTAATAGCAAGGGAACCTACCACTACTAAATGCAATCCCTTGTGTACTAGAAAATAATGTAAATCTCACTCCTAGGTAAAAAAAATTGATGTCAATAGGATGAGATCTATTAGAAGGATAGAATTAAGGAATTCCACATAAACCAACATGAGAAAGTATTATGAATGTGATTTGATTTATTGGTCATAGAAAAAATGTTGAATGAACACGCCATTAATTGTGACTCTCACATGCACCTAATTATGTAAAGATGACATGAAAAAGACCCTCTAAGAAACAAATAATAATGGAAGTAATTTACAAGTACATTGATGTCCCAATAAACATATTAGCCTCAGACACCCACTAATAGAGTAATTGAAAAGAACAATCATGGCCCAATCATCATCTTAGCCTTTGTCAACCCACCAATAGAGTTCTTTTCAATTACATTCATAATAAGAATAGATTTCTTGATATAAATTACCACCACACAGTTTAATCCTCATTTTAACCTAAGACAACCCACCAATCATATTCTCAAAATAGATTGTTTGGAATAATTTTCCCAACTTATGGCATGGGTAACCCGAAAAGGAGGAGGACAAGGGAGTAATATCCTTATGATCCAAGAGCACATTAATTGTTATTGTACTCTTCACACACAAAAACAAATTACATATCAAGTCCACATTGAAATGATATTGGATCTTAGCCTGAAAATCATCATCTGAAATATTGCATGGATGATTTAATGTCCCCATTTTGGTGACATGTGGATCATCCTATTAGCCATTCAATCCCTATGGTTTTAGGAGAAAAGTTCATTAAATGTTGAAATTAATTTTGGATAAGGAATTATTTAGCTAGGAAATTTAATAACTCTAATGTTCAAATGATTCATAGTTATTCTTATTTTGGTAAATAAATTGCTATTTGGATAAGTATTGATGATTATGTGGCCAGGAGGGCACATAAGAGATAAGACTTTGTCCATAAGAAGATTCCAAAAAAGAGGAATTTAGGAGAAAGCACTAATACAAAAGCGCGGATTTTTCCACGTTTCATACTTTTTGATGTAAAATCATGTGCAAAATGAACTTGCCGTCGCTGTATCGACGCTTACTCGTCGCTGTATCGACGCCATCTTCCTCCAACGTCGCTATATCGACGGCATCTTCCTCCAACGTCACTATATCCACGGTTCTACGTCGCTATAGCGACGACAGTGTCATTTGACTTAGGGCAATAACATTTTTTGGCTTTTTAGGGTTCTTATCTCTTAGTCCTTGTATCATGCCATCCTTCTTACCCTTATTCATTTCCAACCCCTTAATATAACCCAAGGTTTCTTGTTCAATTTACAAGACCTCCTCCTTCCAACTACTATCATGTAATCCAAGGTTTTGGTTCAATTTACATAAGCTCCTCCTATATAATCCAAGGCTTTTTTGTTTTTTTGTTCAATTTACATAAGCTCCTCCTATCATATAATCCAAGGTTTTTGCTTCAATTTACATAACCTAATCCTTCCAAGTACTATCATATTCTATGCATCACCTATTTTTTAACGACTTCATAATATGATCTTGTAGCACAACATACCACTTTGCACCCACGACTAGTTTAGGGAAACAAATAGCCTTCTCAAAGCAACAAATCGCTTTACCGGGGATTCATCTATACCAGGCCATTTACCACCTCGCATCTCCTCACAATTTCGTCAGGCCACCCAAAGTCAGGAACATAACACTTGGAGGTAGATTCAGAGCACCCGTGGTCCAAAATCAGCATACAAGGGTTTATCTGAGGCGTTGAGGTTTTTGACAATCTGCTACAGGCGTTGAGGGTTTATCTGAGGCGTTGAGGTTTTTGACAATCTGCTACAGGCGTTGAGGGTTTATCTGAGGCGTTGAGGTTTTTGAGCATCGAACATGTCTGGCCAGGTATGTCTGTTGACGTTTTCAAGTTTTTGGTGCCTGTGATATTACGTCCTCGGCAATTTGGTGCCTGTCAAATATATTTTCATTTCTAAGTTTGCTATAAAGGAGCATACACTCTGTTCTTGATTGATACTGAAATACAAATTAATCACTGCTTATTTTTATACCAATTGATTCTACTACGTATTGTGCGGGCAATTATAAACCTGCAGTAGTTTAGAGCAACTCGAGTGCTCATAGAGAGGGGTAATTTATAAATTTTGTTCTTTTGAAAATAAAATAAACAATCTTATTTGCAGTTTATTTACCAATAGGCAATTTGTGCTCGAAGTAATCTACAGTTCAATTCATGCGCTAGCCAGGGCTTCCTTAAAATTGTTTCTATTTCAACTTGGTCTAACTATATTATGCACCAACTCAAAATTACCTTACAGAAGCCAAGATTCTGGAATCATACTATTCTTGTTTTGTAGGTCTCACCATCTGGTATACAATGGGAAAATGGGGCAGCTTAAGATTCTTAAAGTTGATCCAGAAATGGATGTTTTGTCACAAGTAACCACCATCTTCAATAAAAAATCTTTGGCTGATCCCCTCTGCTTTGTATGTGCAATGAAATGCCTCTATCCAAAAGTGGTCTCGAAGTCTGTCTATTTGGAAACAAAGCAAATTCTTCCCAACACATATAACACATTGATATACAATATATGTACATATGCCATTATAGACAACAC